>BROG01000251.1:462500-921775 GCA_030159075.1 Atrina japonica | reverse complement strand
TGATTTTTCATGTTTTGGATGTTTATTGACATTCATCTTAAAAAGTATAATAGCAAATATATAAGTAAAAGAAACAGAAATGTAAAGCAAGCAAAGATCTACAAAAAAGTTAACTATGCCGAAATTGTCATGTCCTCGCTTATGGGAGTTATCTACCTTTAACCGGATTCCTGATGTTTTAAAAATGGATTCTATCAAAAAAAACGGTTCACTAGGGGGTGATTGAAATTGAATAATACAGGGTACAGTTTTATACAAATGGCTTAATAACTCAAAAGTGATTGATTTTTTGTGTACAAAGCTATATCAGAAAGTTGCTAGGAATTATCTAAGGATAATTTTGACAAAATGATCAAAGGTCAAGTTCACATAGATCTAAGTAAACAGAAAATATGGTTTTTGGTTTTTTTTGGGGGGTGGTATTTTTATTTGGGGGGTGTCAAATAGACATTTTATCAGAGAACTTTCCCGTTTCCACGAAAACTTTATCATAATCCCTCCTGACAAAGCATCTAAAAACTTAGCAGTCGAAGAGGAACCTAGACTCAGTTCACTTCCTGGAAAGGCTACATACACTCTCACTGATTTCCTCGTCTCTGAAATATTATATGAGCATAAGTACATTCTCACCTTTCTGCGCATGCGTGATGCGTGAGTGAGTGACCACACGAATTTATTCAGAGCGACTTTTTGGAGATTTAAGGTACTTAAATACAAATTTTCTAAAATTTGAATTTTTGAAATGCATTTAAATAACTATAGGGCAATCCTATGAGTCCGAAAAAAGAGTCAAAAAAGAAGAAAAAAGGAGAAAAACGGAAAAAAGGAAATACAAGCAGTGACAATGAAAATCATAGTTAAGTTCAAATTCAGGCGGTCAGTAAATCTCAGTGTGTCAATGATTCCGTCGAAAACAATAGCTATGAATTTGTCAGCCAACCATTGTTTTCTACCCCGTGTGGAACGATATCACCTGTGAATATGCAATCACAAAATGTACAGGGTAACAACGCATCCACTTTTCCCGTGGTCAATCAGTTTGGTTCACCAATACAGGGCAGTAGCGGTACCTGTAAGTTCATTCTCTCAGGTAGACCATGGAATGAAAATTGATCAAATGTCATCAAAAATAGATCATGTTGTAACAAAACTAGCAAAACTAGATTTGATTGAAAGTAGACTGAAAAACTTTGAGATTTCCCTTGAAAATGTAAACAAAGATGTCAACTCACTAAAACAAAAATTCAGTGATATGGAAAGAGGTACGAATTTCATAAACGAAAAATTTGAGGAAAATGTCTGAAAATATGAAGCAAAACTTTGCTAATATCGAAAGCGAAAATGTGTCTCTGAAAAATAATTTACGTAATGTTATAACGGACATAGAAAAGCTGAGAGAAGATCAACTCGATCTACAAGCTCGCAGCATGCGGGATAATTTGATTTTCACGGGAATAACAGAATCAGCTGACGAAAACACGGAAAATGCCCTGAATGAGTTTTTAGTTAGAAAAATGGAAATTGAACCCGACAATTTGCCTAAATTTCATAGGGTACATAGAGTTGGCAGGAAAATCAACGGTAAACAGAGGGCAATAGTGGCAAAATTTGTCAACTACAAGGAAAGAGAAACTGTCAGGAAAAGCGCAGCGTCTAAGCTGCGTGGTATTGAAAATAATAAATTTGGTGTAAATGAACAATATCCGAAAGAAATCAACGAACGGAGGAAAAACTTATATCCGTATTATAAGTCAGCCAAAAGACAACAGCGCAAAGCAGTCCTTGTATACGACAAGTTATATGTTAATGACCAGTTATTTATTCCACAAGAAACGGGCCGTCGTGAACCCACACATGGATCCGCCATAAGCCCGCTACACCCAATGCACCAATATTCACGCCTGGATCTACGACGACGAACGATAACTCGTACAGACAAGCCACTGGACGTCGTGGGCGGCGCTAGGAGGACCATGGGGGAAGCTTAGCGAACCGGAAAATGTGAGTCCAGAACTTTCGTTAATTCACTCTCTTAATTCTGTAAGCAGTAATAGTCAACTAAAGATTCTCTGTTTAAATGTGTGTGGTTTATAAAAACGTTTGAATTACCCAGAATTTGCAAATTTTACAAATGATAACGATATTTTATGTTTCACGGTAACTAAAACTGATAAATTAGATAATATTGAATTAGAAAATTTTATTTTTGAGGCTAAACATAGACATGGTATAACGTTTCGTCGATCTGGAGGAATTATGTTTGGTTACAAACGGTCACTTTCTGGACACATCACACCAATTTATACAGATTGTAAATATGTTTTTTGGTTTAAAGTTGATCGCATGATTTTACATGCTGATGATGACTGTGTTTTTGATGTTGTATATATACCTCCAGAGGGATCTCCCTACAGTAATAACGATGCTTTTGACGAAATTGAAAGAGAATTGTTTGATTTTAATTGTAATTACAATAAAATATGTTTACTTGGTGATTTTAACTCACGAGTAGCAGATTGTGATGATTTTCACGAACCTGTAGAATTATTTTCTCATGAAATCAATTTTGAAGACCCAGATTTAGATTTACTTTCTGATGTTTGTAAGATCAACACAACATCGGCCATGTGTTTTTTGACTGCTTTTAATATCTCACACACTGAAGAGTTACACACTCGATCACGTACGCCATAAGGGAGATAACTCTCACAAGTCTATCTGCTGTCTGTATCCAAGTACAGTAATACTACATCTCCCCTTTTAACTTTTTGTTAACCTTTGGAACACAACTATGAAAACAAACGTACACTTACTATCATGTACATCACATCATTTGTGAACTATCGAGTCTTTAACTGTTCATATAATCTTAAAACTGTCAACATAAGATTTCTTGTGATATTTTCACATGCTTCACTTATTTTAAAAGTATACTGTAATTACTGTTATTATTCAAAATATTCACTACATTGTCATTTCTTGACAATTTGTTTTTACTGAAAATAAAACAAAAAAACTTTTCAACAGTTTTTTGTCTCTCTAGTCTTTTGTGTGTCTGACTTAGAGTTTCACTATCAGATTTACCAGTTCACTGATATCTGATTGGCAGTTTGATGATTCTACCACTGACACGACTTGTTTGATATGAAGTGTTCGCACTTATCGGATTATCACTGTTTTTGGAAACATATGACTTCCGCCTCTCGGGTTGAGCACTGGGATGTCGTTGCTCAGTTTCACTGGTCTCATCACGTGACTCGTTCGGGGTCGATACATCAACTTCTGCCTCGGGAACCGGAGTGGACACATACGACTCGGACGATTTCACCAAGTCTCTCCGATTTCTTCGAATCATACGACCTGATTGTTCAATAATGTATGAACGGGGAGTGCTGGCTTTCTCCACTATCTTTCCAGGAACATACGTGTTTTCCTGAGTACGCACACGCACAACATCATCCGGCTTCAGTGTCGGCAATGCTCGCGCGCCTCTGTCATGGTGGATCTTTTGGTGTGTCTGTTTTCCTTCCAAGGCTTTCTTGACGGTCTTGGACTCAAATCCCATAGGATTCAAGTTGGATTTGTTCACCGGCAGTAACGTTTTCGTGATTCTCCCTAACAACATCTGTGCAGGAGACAAATCGATGCCTTTGATTGGCGTGTTGCGGAGTTCCATCAAAGCTAAATACGGATCTCTGTGGTCGTCTCTAGCTTTCTTGAACAGTTTCTTTACTGTCTGTACCGTTCTCTCTGCAAGTCCATTACTCTGTGGATATCTTGGTGTGACTAAATCCATAGTCACGTGCAAAACATTTGAACTCGTAGTTCGCAAATTCTGGGCCATTGTCACTCACAAAAGTTTCTGGAATTCCATATCTCGCAAAGTGTTGTTTGAGAATTCCAATGACTGTCGCACTTCTTCCATCTGGTAGCTTGTTTACTTCCATATACTTCGAATAATAGTCAACAGTCACTAAATATCGCACGTTGTCGAGGAACATGCAGTCTGCCGCAACTTTTTGCCACGGACGATCGGGGGCCTCATGTGGCATGAGTGGTTCTTTTGGTTGCTTGTTTTTGTACTTATTGCAGATTGGACACTGTGATACAAGATCATTTATTTGCTTGGTTATCCCTAGCCAAAAAAGCACTGTTCTCGCTCTCTGAATGCACTTTTCCTTTCCTAGGTGGCTGCTGTGGATAGTGTTCAGCATTTCTCTTCTCAACTTTGTTGGCGTTATTATTCGTTCTCCTTTTATAAGCAGTCCGTCCACTATGCTGATCTCATCTCTGTAATTCCAATAGGTCAGTAGATCTGGATCAAGATTTTGCTTTGATGACGGCCAACCTTCCAGAACTGTTTGTTTCAGCTTCGACAAGACTGGGTCTTGATTTGTTTCTCTCTGGAACTGTGTCGTCTTCTCTTCACTGATTGGCACGGTGCCAATCACGTGTACCTCAAAGTCGTCAGTTGAATTACTTGACTCTGGGGGTCCAGCTGTGGCTCTACTCAGTGTGTCTGCTATGTACAGCTCTTTTCCAGGACTATACTTTACTTCAATGTCATATTGCTGAATTCTCAGCATCATTCTTTGTAGACGAGGCGGTGCACTTGAGAGTGGCTTCTTAAACAAACTTTCCAAGGGCTTGTGGTCTGTCTCGACGTTTACTCTTTTTCCGTAGACATAGTCGTGAAATTTCTGGAGTCCATATACTATACCCAACATTTCCTTTTCGATTTGGGCATAGTTGCGTTCAGCAGCGTTGAGAGCACGTGAAGCGTATGCAACAGGTCGCTCCTCTTGTATAATGCATGCTCCAAGTCCATATGATGACGCGTCTACTGATAACTTGATTGGCAGATTCACGTCATAGTAGCGCAAGACTGGTACTTCAGTTATAGCCCGTTTTAAGTCTTGGAATGCTTTGTCTTGTGATTCTGACCAATGCCAGCACACGTCATTCTCCAGAAGTTCACGCAGTGGTTTGTTCACTGTGGACAAGTTCGGAATGCACTTTCCAAGATAGTTGATCATCCCCATGAATCGTTGTAATTCTTTTTTGTTTTCTTGGGTAGGCAAGTCGAGTATGGCTTGTACTCTCTCTTTTGTCGGGCTGACTCCTTGTTTTCCAAACAGGTGTCCGACATAGTTCACTTCTGTCTGATTCACTTTGCACTTGTCTTTGTTGAATCTCAGTCCAACTTCTTCTGCTCTCGCTAAGACTTTTTCAAGATTCTGGTTGTGCTCCTTGACACCTTTTCCGGCTATCAAAATATCGTCAATGATAGCTTCACACGGCTGTTCTGCAAACAACTGTGATATTGTTCTTTGGTATATTTCACTTGCTGAGCAGATTCCAAAAGGAAGTCTTTCAAATTTGAATCTTCCAAATGGCGTATTGAACGTCGTTAGCCAAGTACTGCTCTCTTTCAGTTTGATCTGGTAAAATCCAGACGTGGCGACCAGAATACCAAATCGAGTAGCTCCTTCCAGAGATGCTGCTACTTCTTCGACTGTCTTGAGAGGGTAGTGTTCTCTCAGTATAGCCTTGTTCAATTCTCTCGGATCAAGACATACTCTGACTTTCCCATTGGGCTTCTTCACAATCACAATGGGATTGACCCACTGGGTAGGCTCTTCAACTTTTTTTATCACACCCAGTTTCTCCATTCTGTCTAATTCTTCCTTCACCTTCTCTTTCATGGTGTGAGGGATTCTCCTGGGGGGTGAGATAACTGGAGTGACAGAAGGATCCACTTTGATTTCATGTTCACCAGGCATACACCCAATACCACTGAACAAGTGTGCATACTTGTGTAGTATCTCATTTGTGCTTTTGGTTGATTCTTGTTCATCCTCTTTGTCTTCATCTGTGTTCACTGAGTAAACACGTTTCACAAGTTTCAGTTCTAGGCATGTAGCTAGCCCTAGTACTGGGACAGTGTCACCATCGACAACATTCATGTCTGCCAGGTAGAATTTATCCTTGTACCCAAGACTGACTTTAACTCTTCCACACGTCTTGATTTCATGACCGGAGTAAGAAATCAGTTTGTTTCTGCTCCGCTGGAGTTCTGCTTGTCCGATACCGGCTTCCATACATATTTGTTTTATTATAATGTTGCACTGTGCACCGGTGTCAATTTTGAAATGTACATTAGTATTGTCATTCACTAACAACGGTACTTTCCAGTCCTTCTGGGGGTGGACTAGGTTTCTTATCTTCAACAGTGTAAATGAAAAAATTGTCCTCTTCTTCATCTGTACTGTCAACTTCTTCTACATGATGAACAGGTTTGGGTCTGGAACTTCTTTCTTGTTTGGGGTTTGGATTGTGTGTTCTACACATCTTCATGAAATGGTTCGGTCTTCCACATTTCATGCATTCCTGACCATATGCGGGACAATGTTTTGCACCTCCGACATGATTTTGTCCACAAAATGTGCATGACCTAGTGTTAGATGCTTTTGCCAAGGGGGTTTTGTGTTTATTTTGTACAGTCTTGACAGGTTTACCTCCCTTCTTCTGTCTCACCATGTGAATGTTTTGCTTTTCTTCACCAATTTCTTTGAGCTGGGATTCACTTACTTCTGCAGCTCTGCAAATGTCTAGCGCAGTTTGTAGTGTAAAGTCTTTCTCACGAAGTAACCTCGCTCTGACAGTGTCACTTCTTATTCCACATACAACTCTGTCACGAATCAGCGAGTCTTTCAGATCACCGAATTCACATGACGTCGATTTTTGCTTCAAATCTGTCACAAACGCATCAACGCTTTCTCCTTCTCGTTGATTCCGTGTGTTGAACTGATGACGTTCGTAAGTCACGTTCTTACGTGGATTACAGAAGTCGTCAAATTTCTGCATAATGTCCTTCACAACGTCTTTCTTCTGGTCGCGCGTGAAAGTGAATGTGTTGAAAACTTCTAGTGCTTCTGCACCTAGTACATGCAGCAATGTCATCGCGTAGACTTTTCCGTCTTTTTCTGCCGCGCCTGACGCTACCGCATAGATTTCAAACTGTTGTTTGAATCTTCGTCAATTTTCTGCCAAATTTCCCGACAAATTCAAAGGGGATGGTGGCTGTAGGCGGTCCATATTTTAGATTTTCTTCTGACACCATGTAAGATCAACACAACATCGGCCATGTGTTTTTTGACTGCTTTTAATATCTCACACACTGAAGAGTTACACACTCGATCACGTACGCCATAAGGGAGATAACTATCACAAGTCTATCTGCTGTCTGTATCCAAGTACAGTAATACTACAATGTTAATAAACTTAATTGGAATCCAATTGAAAAGAAAATCGTTAGATCCAAAGAAAAATAATTATGGCAATCAGTTGTTGAGTTTTTGCAAATCAAATAACCTGTATATTTTAAATGGTAGAGGGATGTAACTTTCCGACCACAAAGTCAAGCGTAGTCGACTATTGTATATGTACGACTGAATTTATGAAACTCGTAAATAATTTTAATATTTTAGATTTTTCTTCGTTGTATTCTGATATTCATTTACCTTTGTCATGTGAAATAAAGAGTAAACAAAATGCAAATGATAGTTTAACTATTGATCACGATTTTTCCAGTACTACTGAAAGAATTAAAGTTTGGGAAACCTGTAAATCAACTGAGTACTGTGAAAACATTAATATTGAAAAAGTAAATAGAATTTTGGAAATAATTAATCAAACTGATGAAAATAATGTGCACAGTGATACTGTTAACAATATTTTTGAAAAAACTGCTGATATTTTGTTAGAATCAGCAAAAAGAACCTTTGGTGTTTTTCAACAAAAAAGAAAGATTGATTGTAAACATAATTCAAAAGACTGGTTTAACCAGGATTGTAGAAAAGCTCGTAAACATTTTTGTAGAACCAAGAGGTTGTATAAAAAGTATGGATCTATATTTTTTAAAGAAGAGTTGCGTATCACTGAAAAAAGGGATAAAGTTGTTTTAGATCAAAGTATGAATAAGTATAGAACTCAGCTAATGAGAAAAATAAGAAATCTTAGTAAGTCTAATCCAAAGGAATATTGGAAAATTATTAACAAAAAGGATAATTTTAAGTGTAATGCCAATATAAACGATTTTTATGATTATTTCAAAAATATAAATACAAATCAAGAAAGTGATAACAATGATCACTTTCCATTTGGAAATGATAACGAAAGTAATTTATTTTTAAATGATCCAATTAATGAGGATGAAATATTAAGGTCTGTGAAACTTTTAAAAAATAATAAAAGCTCAGGGGTTGATGAAATTTTGAATGAATATATTGTCTCTTCTATAGATATTATGTTACCTTTATATTGTAAGTTATTTTATTTTATTTTCAATACTGGTATTTTGCCAGAAGCATGGTTGCTTGGAAATATTGTACCAATTTATAAAAACAAAGGTAATGACAAAGATCCTGCAAACTATAGACCCATCACATTGTTAAGTTGTATGGGTAAATTATTTACTTCAATTTTATGTAAGCGTTTAACTGATTATGCAGACATTTATGATTTGTTATGTGAAAACCAAACAGGATTCAGACCTAATTATTCTACAATTGATAATTTGTTAACATTATATAGTATAGTAGAACTATCATTTTTATTGAAAAAGAAACTTTTTTGTGCCTTTATAGACTTTAGAGCTGCATTTGATAAAGTCTGGAGAACTGGATTGTGGCAAAAATTATTTAGATATAATATTACAGGAAAATGTTTTAATGTGATTTTAACATGTATAATGGTAGTAAGTCTAGAATATCATTAAATAACGGTTCTTCTGATTTTTTCACATGCAAAATTGGAGTGAGACAAGGAGAAAATTTATCACCTTTTTTGTTTGCAATATATTTAAATGATCTTGAAGATTTTCTAAGACTTAATGATGTAAAAGGTGTTTCCTCCATATCTGATGAAATAGAAGGGGAGTTAAATTTATTTAAAAAAATCATAATCATCCTTTATACGGATGACACTGTTTTACTGTCTGAGTCATGTGAAAACTTACAATATCAACTGAATTGTTTCTCCAATTATTGTAATCAGTGTAAATTGCATGTTAATATTGAAAAAACGAAAGTTATGAATTTTTCAAATGGTCGAATATCAAACAATTTTAATTTTACATTTAATGATCAAATATTGGAAATTGTTAAACATTTTAAATACCTTGGAATATTTTTTTCAAAAACAGGTTCCTTTGTTGAAACCAAGAAATATTTAGCAATTAAAGCTACAAATGCCATGTTTGCATTACTAAAGAAGGCTAGAAATCTTAATCTTTCTATTGTTGATCAACTGAACTTGTTCGATAAAATAATTGTACCAATTTTACTTTATGGGTGTGAGGTTTGGGGGTTTGGTAATTTAGAAATGATTGAAAAGGTTCATTTAAATTTTTGTAGACTATTGTTAAATACTAAATCCAGTACACCAAAATTCATGATTTATGGGGAATTAGGAAGAGTTCCATTATCAATACAAATTAAAACAAGATTACTTAATTACTGGTATCGTTACTGGTAAACAGACCAAATTTTCGTGTATAATGCATAGGCGTCGGAACCGGGGGGGGTGGCTAGGGGGGGGGGGGGGGGCTTAGCCCCCCCACTTTTTTGGCAAAGATAGAAATATGTGTTGAAAATTAAGGCTTAGCGCCTAGATGTTTCTGGCGTGTGTGTGTTTTAAGTTGGTTTAGCCTCCCCACTTTCAATTTGCTTCCGACAGTGTTGTGATGTATAAATTGATTCATAGAAAGTCATGCATTGGGCAAAACATAAAATGGATTCAAAATCTTAAATCATTGTTTGATAATAATGGTTTGAGTTATATATGGGATACACAGTATGTAGATAATAAGACTTGGTTGCTAAATTTTTCAAAACAAATATTACATGACCATTTCAGCAAACTTGGTCATCAGACTGTTTGAACTCTGGTAAAGGTGTAATGTACGATATTTTCACAGGTTCTATTTTGAAATGTCAAAATTATATTTTATCCTTTTTACCTAATCCAAAAATCAAATCATTAGCTCGATTCAGGACATCAAATCACAAGCTACCCATTGAATTAGGTAGATGGTTTAACATACCAAGGGGAGAAAGAAAATGTAATTTATGTAACATAGATATTGGCGATGAGTTTCACTATATATTGCAATGTACATCCTTAAGCGAATTACGAAAATTATATATTCCAAAAAAGTTTTATACTAGACCTAACATTATTAAGTTTCAAGAGTTATTTTCAACTAACAATCTCCGCACACTAAACAAATTACAGCAATTCATTAATGTTATAAACAAGAGGGTCAACCCTCCTGGTTAGTTACTGTCAACTGTGTACAAGTGTATATATATATATATATATATATATATATATATATATATATATATATATATATATATATATATATATATATATATTTCTGTTATTTACAATGTTCACTCACGTGTACCATTTTTATTATGTTAAAATGTTTATAATATGTTCTCAATGTTGAATTGTCAACCTAAAGAGAAATAAAGAATCTTGAATCTTGGAATACATACAAGTGATCACGGTTTAATTGCCATATACTAATTAAGATGCACAAAAACACATATACTAATTAGACTTTTAAGATGCACAAAAATTCCTATAAACAGCGATTCATTACGGGATCATCTAAGTGCTCAACCAAGCCTGATTCCATTTTACTCACCAAACTTCTTACACATATAAAACAAAGTCTTCAAAAGTACTGTACAACAGACAACTCACGAAACGGAGTCAACAAGATGTGGATCCTAAAAGATTCAAAAGAGTTGTTGAAACATCTAAAGTCTTCAAATTTCAGACATAGTACACATCTTGATTTTTGACCCATTACACAGCTTTTCCTAACCAGAAACTTCAAACAAGACTTCACTACTTTGTATATAGGAAATCCCAAATATACTGGACTTTCTAGTCGGCAATCAAATGTGTACCATGACTGACATATTTTTGTATTCGTATGAATCCGAATTTATACATACATTCTCCGCTGTCAACGGGAAAGAAACAGCATTTTACTTAGGTACATTACATCAACGACGTCCTGTCTATGAATAATCCAGAATTTCAGGATTACCTCAGCCAGGTGTATCCTGTTGAGCTTGAGATCAATCAGCACACCTGCTTCTTACCCAAATTTACTCCCCTCGGTCTGGAAGGACAGTCAACTTCACACCTCCCTTTATGTCAAAAATACGATTTTAGTTTCAAGCGATTCGCCAATTAAACTACTCGCACAGGGTTAAGTTATTGAACGCTTAAGACCTTTTCAAAGACCTTGACATTTTTTATTGAACGGAACTTTTGCGAAAGGTTTAGGGGACGCTGATTCATTTGGTCACCTGGTCCAATTCATTTGGGGATGCGCAATTGTTATCCTTTTTGAGACCGATATTATATCCAATTTGTTGTATTGGACTTGGAGTTTTGAATATCCATTGGTACTTATTCATTTTCATTTTCCATTGTTTCACTGTCAACTTTAAAATCTGGACTGTGCGATTTATGACCCTCTCTGTTGGATGATTTAAAGAAAGACATTCGTTGTCTTATTTATTTTGAGGTTTAACCTACAAGTAATTACTAATTACACCAAATTGTAATAGTACTTCTTTTAGGGAAAGCAAAAAAAAATATGTTTCCTCAGAATACGAATACAAGTATTTTGTATCAAAAGTATTCGTAACTCTTATGGCAATATAGATAAATTGCTTTTCATTGTTTTGCAGCAAGAATCCCCCTTCGTCAAGAAGATAAGACAGATAAACATTATTATATACATGTATATTTAAAGTAAAAATGGAGAAGTACCAATTGATAATCCATTAGTCCATTAGAATACGTCGATTTAAACGTGTAAATGTCTCAACATGAAGAACAATTGCGAATCGCAAATGGGATAGGGCCAGGTGTCCGGAAGGAGTCAGCGTCCTCTGCCAGCATGTTACGCCTTTCGCAAATGTTACAGGAAACCTCGAATTTAGTGAAAAGGTCAAGTTCGGTGAAATTGATATCAGTTACTTTTATATCTGATTGGCGAAAGGGAGTCACTGTATGTGGTCGAACTCCAGAATACTATTTAATATTCCTGATAGGGGGACTTCATATTGTTTAACATTATCCCCGTATCGACCATAAAAAACTTCTTTAATGACGATTTCAAGCGTTCAACAACGTAACCTCGTGAAAGTAATTTATTGGCGAGCCGTTTCGCTCTCAGAATAAAACATTCATAAGAGCATGCCTTGGCATAACGTATGAATTGTGAAATGAAAACGAAAAATATTTAAATATGCATTATGACCACATTTGATTACTGGTATCAGGAGCATGTATAATATTGACTTCAGTTTTCTTCAATTTGATGTTTATAGACTTATACGAATAGTCCTTTGTTGCCGTTTGCTTGTTTTGTTTTGCATGTGTTGGTGGTGGAAGATATTAGGCAAAGGTCGTCAGAATAGTCCAGACCACCCAGTGTGTTATCTATTCTCCATATGATGCCATTGTTCTAACCTTTTGTTGTTTCCCCATAACCCAGTCTGTTGCCATTAGAAACGATAAAAGAGATAACATACATCCTCGTTTCAACCCTGATGTGACTGGGATCAAAGCTGATTTGTACAAGTAATACTAATTTTAGATTAATGTATTTATAATATATGTATTTGAAATACTTATAACCTCTCTTGAATGCCTTATAAAAAGTTCATTTATATATTCCATAAAATGTTTTACTTAACTATAGAAGTATAGACTACTGAAGGAGAAATGAAACGGAAGATAAGATTTAATATGATATAATGCTATTTATTCGAATTTGTTTTCAATATCATTAGCCTATTTTAGTATAAAAAATCTTTAATCAACAAGCTACCATATTTTCTCATTAGATTAGCAATTCCTATATGTTTATACTAAACTGAATGAGAATATAACACGTTAACACTGAAGCACGTTATAAGCATGAGGAGCACAAAATCAAGGAGCTGAAACCCTGAAGCCAATGGTGAATATGCAAATCAAGTAAGTTTGTATGTTATGGAAATGAAAATATATTTCTTTTATAAAAATGGAAACATGATATTAAGCTACCCTGTAGGACTCTTGAATATACCTGGAATTTATCTCTGAGTTTAGCATTCATTGTGCACGAAAATATAACTGGGTTATTTTCGAGGTAGATAAAGTTGATAACAGATAATGCGAAGTGTGGTAATTCGGTCAGGAAATGCCCGGTGTTTTCTGAATCCAGCTTTGTTGTCGTGATAAGGTTGGCCCGTGTATGCCTTCGATCTGTCAATCAGTATACAATTGTTGACAAGAGAGCATTCCAGCCACCAGGTACATTCTCCAAAATCTCTGGAAACTAACAATGACGGATTGTCGCTAATGTTTTAAGTGCTGAGTTCATGGATTCTGTCAGGATACAATCTGGAACACTAGACTGTCCATTTTAAAGGATGTTGTAGATCCTTCAATCTCCTCTTACTTTGGTGATACAAAGGAGATGTCGATTCAGTTTTCGCTGGTAGTACTTAAGCTTCTGTCTCAGGAGGTGGTCTGCTAAGTAGTTCATTAGTGTTCTTTGATTAACCTGAATTGTGATTTGGCGTTTTATCTTCTTCAAATATGTATATCACTAATTAGCTTCTCTCAGATCCTTGATTATTTCATTTTGATACAGTTGAGTGACCTCTGGTATATTTTCAGTATCCCTACAGCGTTTGCTCCAAAACAATACCCAGTACGAAACAGAAGTTTCGTGCTACGCCAGATACAGCATAGACATTTGATGAAACTATTCATTCTTTCTCCTCCAAACACGCATTATTTCTGTCAATGTTTCATATTATTGTATCATGTTGTTGTGTGACCATACGTTCCTTGCAAACATCTAACTAATGATGCTTACCAAATTTCTTCAGCTTTATTCTTGTCGCTAATGGGCTTAAAGTTTGACCTACTTCTTTCTGAATGTGAGATTGTATCTGTTTCAGAGTGTAACGACTGTCTTCTAAACACATTTTCCAAATGATCCGGAAACTTATGGGGCGCCGTTTTACTTTTTAATACCAGTTAGTGATATTACTCTTTCGAATATAAGTGATATCACCTATTTGAACGGGTGGTATCAGCCATTGGAATACCGAGTAAGCGATATCACCTATTCATATAAGTGATATCACTCTTTCGAATAGGTGGTATCATTTTACACGTTTTATACGTGATATCACTTTATAAAACGAATGAGTGATATCACTCATTCGAATAAGTGATATCACTTATTCAAATTTTGAAACAGTAAAAACCTTATGCTCCCCATTTCTTCCATAAATGTAGATCTGCAGTGAATATCACTAGGCTTATATCTATGGAAGAACAAACCGCAAAGGACGATATTATGGTATCGTGATAAAGGCGCAGCGCTGCAGAATCGGAATTATCTTCCGTGTCTGGTTTAGGACTCCTGCCATTTTGAACTAGGTCCGATTTCCGCACAAAATTGTTGTGGTTTAAGTTAATACACCCTATATAATTCTTTGGACCAAATATAAGGAAACAAAACAATATAAATAATTTATAATGCCCAAGATGACAGAAGTCATAGGTGATATCACTCATTCGAATAGGTGATATCACTCATTCGTATAAATGATATCACTTACGAATTTATAAAAGTTATATCACCTATTCGCATAAGTGATATCACCTATTCGAAAGAGTGATATCACTAACTGGTATTACAAAGTAAAACGGCGCCCCATAAAATCTGTCCTGTCTGTTGTTTTAGGTTTCCCTTCTGTTCTCGCTCTATCATTCATCGATGCTGCTTCTTTGTAACGTTTATAAATCATCATTTATATAGATTGTTACCGAAATATTGTAGTAATGCCGCTGTAATATTACACTGTATTTCTCGTATTTGTCCGGATTATACCTTTGTAATTTCCCCTGGGATCATCATATTTAGTGGTAGATCTAGGTTTTTTTTATTTTTTTTTTTAAGGACATGAGGCTGGTAACATAACTTTAAATTACATATGTATTTAAAAATGTTAAACATATTTCTAATTTTTATTCATTATGAGGCAATATTTCGCATTGGGATCCGGTAACACACATCTTTCACAACCGTTTGTGAAATTT
The DNA here is from genome assembly GCA_030159075.1 of Atrina japonica. Taxonomy (NCBI): domain Eukaryota; kingdom Metazoa; phylum Mollusca; class Bivalvia; order Pterioida; family Pinnidae; genus Atrina; species Atrina japonica. The sequence continues at coordinate 906,574 of BROG01000251.1, read as the reverse complement.
GGAAGATGGGGCATTTCCAGCCTACAAACATGAAACTATGCCTATTTATCCACTAATATTTCATATTGAGTATCTATCTCGAAAGGTTGTTTCAGCAAAGATAATCCATATATGAAGTTAAAGGTTATGGTGCTCCGGAATGTTGTTTTTTTTTTTTTTTTTTTTTTAATTTTTACAAGACATGAGATGATATTCAGTAGCTTCCAAACACTAAAATGTTGCCTCTGTATCCTTTAGAAACATTCCATCGATAGACTGATTAACGGCAAAAACGACGTGGAATTTAGCAGACAATTTGAATGCGATGAGATGTTGTGTTTGCTGCTATGGTAAATTTTGGAATATTACACGAGATAGATTTTATATGTTTATATCCAGGGTGGATTCAGGCAGGACATAGCGAGTTTTTTTTTTATACAAAGGCTGAAATTTTATAACAAATTACTAAAATTTCTGCGCATCGATACGTTCGTTGTCTATATTCTAGATTTGTTTCCCCTCTAACTTGAAAACTTGGATCCGTCCCTGTTATGTCAGTATAAGTATAAATTATGTGAATAAGACCAATGTTGATCACGACATTGCGAGGGGTACATTTGAGGTACAAATTAATATAAGTATTTATACGTTCATAAAGAATACGGCACTGTTAATTATTCACGATTTGTCAAGCGGAACACTCATGCGTATAGCCTTATAAATATCCTTGTGATATTACCAGAGTTTGTAACCCTTCATCGAATCCAAACATATTGACATCTAAGGTAGGTACATTAGTACATTTGAGTTCTGAAATTTAGTTAAAAGGCATAAATATACATGTTATCTTTATGTGTATCAACAGGACATAATTGTCAGTATTCAGTGAGTTGGAATTTCCATTGCTTGGTTCTGTCAGACACCATTTAGTGAGTCGTCATTTCTTGGCGAGAAATCATCTATGATTAATCGTATTTCGTTACAAATCATGACTAACTTATGTATGTATACTGTTCACTGTCTTTCTCGTTAATTTACCACTGTTATTATCACAGAAAAAGCACCATACTATTATGTTCCACTTGTTATAGTGTAAAGTTCCTATTCTAGCCTTAATATTGTAATTTATTTATAGTAAGAAAATTTTCGTGTTTTGACTTTTGAATATACTGTGTTTGACTCTTTTGATATCACACACAAATGTCGTTCGTCTACGCAAATAAAAATCAACACTTCCGGAAACCATAAAATGAAAGGATTAAATATAACCACGGGCTGAATCTATACAATGAAAGAATCCTAGTCAAATTATAATCAGGGAAGTAAAATAGAGGGAAATCAGATCGGAAGGAATCACCTCTGGTCCACTTAGATATAACATACCTCTGGTACTTTACCTCTGGTCCCCCACCTATAGAAATGACATTGGGTTACCTCTGGTCCCCTATAGATATATACCTATAGATATAACATTGGCTTACCTCTGGTCTCCTATAGATATAACATTGGGTTACCTCTGGTCCCCTATAGATATATACCTATATATATAACATTGGCTTACCTCTGGTCCCCTATAGATATAACATTGGGTTACCTCTGGTCCCCTATAGATATATACCTATAGATATAACATTGGCTTACCTCTGGTCCCCTATAGATACATATTATAGATATGACATTGGGTTACCTCTGGTCCCCTATAGATATAACATTGGGTTACCTCTGGTCCCCTATAGATATGACATTGGGTTACCTCTGGTCCCCTATAGATATAACATTGGGTTACCTCTGGTCCCCTATAGAAATGACATTGGGTTACCTCTGGTCCCATATAGACACATACCTATAGAAATGACATTGGGTTACCTCTCGTCCCCTATAGATATAACATTGGCTTACTTCTGGTCCCCTATAGATACATACCTATAGATATGACATTGGGTTACCTCTGGTCCCCTATAGATATAACATTGGGTTACCTCTGGTCCCCTATAGATATATACCTATAGATATGACATTGGGTTACCTCTGGTCCCCTATAGACACATACCTATAGAAATGACATTGGGTTACCTCTGGTCCCCTATAATTATTACCTCCAAACAGAAGAGGTTGTATGTATATATAAATTACTACGCATTTGTCTGTACTATTTTCGAGGGACCACAGGTCCCCTTTCAGCGACAGATTTATCCTTCTGCGAATATACTCGGAACCAGGGCTGAAGCGCCTACAATTTAAAATCAAATCGGAATCATTTAATTACTTCCATATCTTAGTTACGACTTTAAAGAAATTCGAGTTAAATAAACACACTCGGTGTGTGTCGCTTTCTGTGGAAGATATCCAATATCTGGTTCACGGATTCCTTTTGTGTGATTAGAGTAAAGTCGTAGCATATAAAAACAAATCAACAAAAAATGGAAAAACAACAACAACGACAACAGCGAGACCACTCACTGTGCCTTGGTTTCCGAGTTAGAGCGTTGGGAAGAAAAGGATCCGGACTTCGATTCTCAGCACCGGGTCGGATACCCAAGACTTCAATATATGTAGTAGTGACTATTATTTCACTGATCCAGCGTAACACATATTATGTCATTTTAGTTGTCATGTTGTAAATATTCTATTTACACCCACCAAGGTTGTAGTTTTACAAAAGAGACCAAAGCAAATGCACAAGATGATCGTTTCTGTCAGTAGGACTTCATCAGTTGAGTTCGAAATTGATATTGTATATTTCCGACAGAAAAAGTAGTAACACACAAGGCAAAATAAAAAATCTAAATGTATAGCTAAATCTATTGTAAAAATGAATATCTTAGCTTTGGGAATTTAGAACAATGTGTGGAATGTTTAAAAAAACTCACTTCACTACATACTGAGTCCTTAGCACAAGTCTAAATGTGTGGTACTTCACCTGAATATTCCTGGTGACGTATTCGTTTAAGTAATATGTTATCAGTTTCACATCAGTTATCGATAATCAGTATCATTTTGTAAAGCACATTTATCTGAATTAAGGCTGTGTCTACACGTTTATGATTTTGATAGTTGAAAGCACTCGCTAATTTGAACAAGTGTTAAATGAGTGTGTAATCAAAGTTCATAGATTACTGTGTCAGAACGACTATTATGAATTTGACAGGGAAAACGTGAGTAGATATTTTAAAAATATATATATATACTGTATACAATTAACTTTGTGAGTATGTATACAGAATACTTGGGTCTTATTTAACTAACTTTTTCATTCTCTTGATCAAGATTTCAACATAAAATCTCCACGACTGCTTACACCCAGTTATGGTGTCAATTTTGTTTTACGGATGTTTCATCTAGCATGTATGAAATTTTTCCATAAATAACACATCCTTGTTTCTTGAAATTCTACTGGGAATGTAGTCAATGGCTTTCAGCAGGGACCCCACTGAATTTTTTTTTTTTAAAATTGTAATTAATTGTCACATACTTTATGAGCATTTTAAATTTTATAGTACATATCAGTTTAAAGAAAATCGGCACATAAACTGAGTACAAAAAGACCATGGGGCTTAAAATAGAATATATGTACACTGACACCTAAATAGAACAATGACCGTGAATCAAACGTGTTTGTACCGTTTGTAGGCAATTCAGTTCATGTAAGTAAGCTGTGTAAACACTGTGGTAATCGTTCTATATTTTCACCATATCTATTTAAAGCTCAGAAATGTTTTATCAAGTGCTTGCGCAACTGCATTTCGCTTTAATGGTAGTATAGGCGTCGGAAGCAAATTGAAAGTGGGGGGCTAAACCAACTTAAAAAACACAAACACGCCATAAACGTCTGGGGGCTAAGCCCCAATTTTCAACACCTATGTCTATCTTTGCAAAAAAAGCCTGCCCCCTGTTCCGACGCCTATGGGGTAATGTTGCTGAAATATGAAAAACGATGGTAAGATCTAATTAGTTTTCTCTCTAATTACAAATATAAATACATGACACATAGATGTATTAAAATTTTTAAGGTTTTGTGTTTTAATTAATAAGATATGAAAAACTATGAAAGAACAATTCTAAAATAACTCATAATTTTCCAATTACCAAACACTTTGAAAGAATTTTGGAACGATTCTCCACCAATTCTTCTGATTGCCAGTAATTAGTCCAAAAAAATTCCTTTGAAACTGGTCATGAGACGTTGGAACGATAAACTAAGTCATGGGAACGCAAAATCTATCTCGTTATAACCTTGTTCCCACGACTTAGTATCTCGTTATAACGAAACGAATAAAATAATTTCCTATTAAACCAGCCACATATGTCGAAACAATACAGGATTTATAATTGGAAGACTCGAAAAATTAATTTCTTTTTTATCACACACTAGAAAATTAGGATCTTATTATACATTAAATGATTGTGTAAAACTACTTGGCCAATTTTAAGGCAACTTGGACCATTAGTGATTTGTGGGACATACAAACATTCCGAACTGGGTCACCTATGCTCTGATTTGTCAATTTCACAGAATTTCTATTCTGATGTTACAGTTCTCCCCCGGTTTCTCCCCTCCCCCGTCTACCTATATTCTCACCGGCATGATCATGCCATGGTCCATTGTTACAAGTAAAAACTTACAGAGTTACAAGTCTGTGTAAGAGATTGATTTCAATGAACGTATAAGGAACGTATAATAATGCGTAGGCACTACCGAGCAAATATTTATATAACAATAGAATTGGGGACATCGTTTGTTAGACAGTGTTTGGCACATATATTTTGTATAATATTGCATGAGACGGGTATGCCGCAACTGTTTGATTTTGAAGTACATCATCGACACAACATATTTGTTTGATTAAAATGCACAAAAATAGGTATCATGAGATTTTAAAGTACTTGAATATGAACGATATGTCCACACTTATCTTAAAACTTGACAGAGATTCTACATCACATCAAAATCGGTAGGATTTAATTTGTTGTTGTTCCATGTTTACCGTTCATAATGAGTCGATGACAGCAATTAGTAAAATATTATATATTGTGAAATTGTAAATATCGAATTTGTAATTTGAAATTGCCAATTGGAGTACGTCCCGAGAGAAATCCATTGTCACACTACAACTGTAAATGAACTTATATGGAGACAGACATTATAACAATGTTTTTCTTTATGTCTGCTTAAAGGGGCATTAGCTGCTCCCTTTACTACATAGATTTATATAATTACAATATAAAAAGAGAAATTCACAGTCATAAAAATTCATAAATTCCTATAAATTTTGTGAAAATTGCTTGATAAATCGAGGTTTGGCACCTTTTTCAATTGCAATTTATTAACGAAACCTTACTTTTTGTATATGCATACTACAACCTTAATATTTTATCAAAATATATAGGAATATATTTGTTATGCCTGTGTATAGCTCTTATCCGTTATTGTACATCAAGTACAAGAAGCAAAAGTAGAAAAAAGTTTTGATTTTTTTTTTTTTTTTTTTTTTTTTTTTTTTTTTTTTTTGTAAACACGATCAATTAATGACCCTTTAAATGTGTTTATTTAGTTATGTGGACTTAAGTATAATGATTTTGTATTAATGTCTGCATGTGTATTTTATACAATGTACATCAACTTGTATATTTATAGACTCACTCTCCACCTATTTCTAATGCATTATACATTCTGTAATATCATTTTGTATATAATATTATCTTTACGTGCTATGTATATCAACATGCAATAAAATTTAATGTCCTCTAAAGGAAAGTATCAGTATGCGAAAAAACAGTAAAACACTCAAAATTCACAAATGTTCTGCCACTTGGCCTTTATCAAGTGAAAGACGACAATATGTATATCAGTTACATAGTATTAAGTCTGCACAATACAAAGCTTCAGTGCAAAACTAAAAACTATAAAACATTTGCACTGGAGCTTTGTATTGTGCAGACTTAATTCTATGTAACTGATATACATATTGTCGTCTTTCACTTGATAAAGGCCCAGTGGTAAAAATTTGTGAATTTTGAATGTCTATTCTAAAATACAACAACATCGCATATTACAATTCATAAAAGCAAACAATCTTGAATTACGGATCAATAGTCCACTCATTTCCAGCAATTAAAACGGCACAGACGTACCTGTGATTTACCTGTAGTACCTTTAAGAAGTATTTATTGCATCTAATGCACAAATAAATCTAATAAAAAGGATGTAAAATTAAAATTTCAAAATAACATTATATTCAACGGAATTTCAAGTGCTATCTTAACTTTAAATCATATTTAATTTGATTACTTTCATATCAAGTACATTGTGTACTGCATTTATCCTTTTCTTTGATGTGCATTTCAAATGCTTGTAAATATAAACGTAATAAAAATGTTATCAAAATATCTTATTAGTCCTCTATTAAAACCAGAGTGGTCTTTAAATTACCTTTCGCCTGTCCATATGTCCCTCCGTATTGTTTATTGTAGAAATAAAACCAAATGCCGTTCAGCCTATAGGTAGAATTCAGACATATAAAAAATGTGGAGGAAAGATACAATATAGTACAGATATGAAATATAAAGAAATGTGCTAAATATGCAAAATAACTAAAGGTTTCATTACACTTAAACTTTTCGTATTGACATTGCTTGCTTAAGGTATCAGCATAAATTGTTTGTAATTTTGAGTTGAGAAAAGTTGTACAACTTTAAACATGGAAGGTTTCCTGTAATAATATGGCTTAGTGTATTGTGATCTGATATTTGTGTTAACAGGACATAACAACACAAAGTGAAATTAACTACAAATACGTTCGTTTCTAGCTATGTTTGTATGACGGCATGTTTCAATGAAGAGAGAATGAGTCTAAATTTGTATATATTTTTCGTAAACCACTGGGAAGTGACTTTGTTAAATAACATTGCAATTCAAACACATTAACCAGATATTTGTATACTGCACAGTTACTTAAATTCTCAAAAGAAGAATATACTTCGTGAACAGAAATGTACTGTAATCTTTTTCTGAAACTAGTTAAAATGTTTTTTTATTCTGAACACCTTGGTTAAACCATACATTACCAAAGCCTTAGTTACAAAGTTCACGTTTTGTCCAGTATTTCTATTCTGAAATACTGGACAAAACGTTTAGATACCGAAAATTGTATTCTTAGATCTATTTATGATTATATGTATAACCAATTAAATACTGATGTTAATTGGTTGAGTCATATAAAAAAATTTGTTGTTTAGTATAGGTTTGGGTTATGTATGGTTACAACAATTTGTTCCAAATCGTAAAGCTTTTATACATCTTTGTAAAAATAGATTAAACGATATTTTTATTCAAGACATGCAAAGTTATTTTCAAGAATCTTCAAAATGTCGTCTATACCAATACTTACCTGATACAACCATGTTACAATATTACTTGAGGAAGTCATTACTCGACTCTCATATTTATATTTTAGCAAAATTTAGAATGTCCGCACATAATCTTCTGATTGAAGAGGGTCGATATAGAGTAAATTTACCCCGTGTACACAGATTATGCCGTTTTTGTACTCTTAGCGATATTGAAGACGAGTTTCATTTTATTTTAGTGTGTCCTCTATATCGTAATATACGTATTATGTATATAAAAAGGTATTATTATGTAAATCCGTCAATGTTTAAATTAGTTCAATTATTATCAGCTAAGAACAAAAAGATATTAAGCAATTTGGCTACGTACCTCATTAATGCAATGAAGATTAGATCTGTACAATGAAAAGTTTGTTTATATCTGTCTTTTCTCCGATGCTTACCTCAAAATACTTTCACTCACTTGATCACTATATTCTTTATGTATGTATGGTATTTATTTGTATTGATTTATGTATATATTATTTGTATACTGGGACATGTATATTGTATGCTGATTGACCAGACGGTCAAAGGCTAAATAAACAATAAAACATAAAAAAATATAACTTAACCAATTAATTAATTTGTTTGGTTTTGCATAACTGTCATGTAGTTTTTTATTATAAATTACGTTCAATATACAATTGTCTGTTTCTAATAGCTTTAACTCGTACTTTACAGACAGAATACATCTATGTAAATATAAAGGAGACATACCCATCTCAAAATATAGACCACAACATTTGAAACTCGATTTGGTACATTAAGTATTCTTTTACCAAATTCTACATGTAATTTTGCCGCTTCTTTAGTGGCATGAAAACCCAAAACTTCACAAGCATGATTTAGATCACTAGATATATATATGTATGAAAAAAAAGCTAATTTTGTTCTGGTATTGAACGGGTATTGACAAAAATATTTCAACAAACCCATGTAAGCTTTTCTACCTTGAAAAGCTATAGCGTTTGCGTAGATATAAATTCAAAATTAAACTTCAAAACAATGCATAAGTAACAAAAGTACTTCTAGTATATTATTTTTGTAATTACAGTTTTCATTTGTTTTAACAACGCCTTTATTTCTGAATACCACAATCTTGGTCTTACTAGTATTCACAGCCAGTCTCCATTTATCACAATAATTACTCAACTAATTTAAGATAGACTGAAGAATCTCTGGTGATTCTGAGAACAACACCGTATCATCTGCGTACATTAGCAAAAATAAAGAGAGATCACGAAATTTAACAGTAGTACAGTTGTTTAGTAAGTCTGACTGTAAGTCATTTACAAACATAGAAAACAGAATTGGTGAGTGTCTCACCCTGAAACAAGCCGAACTTATTTTCAAAGAAATTAGAAATATCAAAACTTTTTACATTAACATTATTGTATAAAGATTGTATAATTCTAAGCATTTTACCGGTCACATGTTGTTTAACCAGTTTGTGCCAAAAATATATTCTATTTATATAAAATCGAAGGCTTTACTGTAATCAACAAAACAGCAATAAAGACGTTTACCTCTACATAGATAGTTAGTACTTATACTATACTTACTTACTTACTTAGGCCTTGAGCCCCTAGAGGGGCATAGGCCATCCACAACCACCCGCCATTGTCCACGGTCCTGGGCGATCCGCTCCAGCTCCCCCCAGGAGCAGTTGGTCTGCTTGGCGTCTGCCTCCAGGTCCCTTCTCCATGAGTTCTTGGGCCGGCCTCTCTTTCTCTTCCCCTGGGGGTTCCAGGTCAGGGCTGGCGGGTGATGTTGGTCAGTGGTTTTCTCAGGGTATGTCCAATCCATCGCCATCTTCTTCTTCTGATCTCTTCTTCTGCTGGCATCTGGTTGGTTCTCTCCCAGAGATCTGTGTTGCTGATGGTAACTGGCCAGTGGATCTTCAGTATTCCACGTAGGCAGGAATTTTATGAACGTTTGCACCTTTTTGATGGTGGTCTTTGTTGTTCGCCATGTCTGTGCCCCATACAACAATACTGATTTGACGTTGGAATTGAACAGGCGGATTTTGGTGCAAGATGAGATGAGGTGAGACCGCCAGATGTTCTTCAGGGCTTTGTAAGATGCTCTTGCCTTTCCGATGCGGGTCTTCACATCTGCATCTGTTCCTCCCTGCTGGTTGATCACGCTCCCAAGGTACGTGAAGGACTTGACCTCTTCCAAGTTGTTGTCTCGCAACTTCACTGCCTCTGAGCTGGAGGCGTTGATCTTCATTATCTTGGTCTTGTCAGGATGGATGTGAAGGCCGACTTGGGAGGAGTGGGAGGCCAGGCTTGAGGTCTTGTTCTGCATCTGTTGTCGATTGTGGGAGAGCAGAGCGAGGTCGTCGGCGAAGTCTAAATCGTCTAGCTGAGTCCAGAGGGTCCATTGGATGCCGTTACTCTGTCCATCTGTCGTCCGCTTCATCACCCAGTCGATGGCGAGGAGGAACAGGAACGGCGACAGAAGGCATCCTTGACGTACGCCGGTCCTTACATCGAAGCGACGTGTTAACTGGCCTCCATGAACGACCTGACAAGCCATCCCCTCGTACGACTCCTTGATGATTCGTGTCAGTTTGGCTGGGATCCCGTAGTGTCGGAGAAGCTGCCACAGGATGTCACGATGGAGACTGTCAAAAGCCTTGCGAAAGTCCACGAAGTTGATGTACAGCGGGGAATTCCACTCCAGGGACTGCTCGACAATGATACGTAGCGTGGCGATCTGGTCGGTACAGGATCTGTCCTGCCTGAAGCCCGCCTGGTGGTCCCGGAGCCTGACGTCCACTGCGTCCCTCATCCTTTCTAACAGGATCCTGTTGAACACTTTCCCTGGCACTGACAGGAGTGTGATGCCTCTGTAGTTGTCACAGCTGCTGAGGTCTCCCTTCTTTGGCAGCTTGATGATGTGTCCATCTTTCCAGTCTGTTGGTATTTCTTCCTGTTCCCAGATCTTCTCAAAGAGCGGTAGTAGCATGTCGGCTGTTGTCTTTACGTCCGTCTTGAGGGCTTCTGCTGGAATTCCATCTGGGCCGGCTGCCTTGCCGTTCTTCATCTTCTTGATGGCACGGATGATCTCGTCTCTTGTTGGTGGATCGCAGTTTTATTTCAATGTTGGTATCTGCTTCAGCGATGTTTGGAGGGTTCTCAGGTGCTGGTCTGTTGAGAAGTTCCTCAAAGTGTTCCGCCCATCTCTCAAGCTGTTGTTCTGAGTCTGTGATGGTTTGTCCCTGCTTGTCTTTGACTGGTCGTTTCTGGTCTGCAGTACTTGCCTGCAAGCTTCTTGGTTATCATATACAGTTCTTTCATATTACCGTGATAAGCTGCTTCTTCTGCTTCTTCCGCCAGGCTGTCTGTATAGTCTCTTTTGTCCCTTCTTCAAATTCCTCTTCACTTCCTTGTGGGCCTGTATGTACTCTGTTTGTGTTGCCGCTTTGCTTGCTCTTGTGCGGCTCGAGTTGACTGCTTCTTTCTTGAGTCTTCTGGTTTGGATCTTCTGAAGGGTGTCCACTGAGATCCAGTCTTTGTGTTGTTTCTTCTTTGGCCCAAGCACTTCCTGGCATGTTTCTGTGAACGTGTCTTTTGTTCTTTTCCAAAGGTCGTGGGCATCAGTGTCTTCGGTGATAAGCTCCTGTAGTACCTGGAATCTGTTCTTCAGGCTCACGGTGAAAGCTGCCTGGGTTGTTTGTTCTTTCAGTAGGTTCACGTTGTACTTCACCTACCTGCTATCTGCCTGTCGGTTCTCTTCAGCTTCAGCTTGAGTCTCGCAGTCAGAAGGTGGTGGTCTGATGCTGCGTCTGCTCCCTTCTTACTCGCACGTCTTGAAGAGATCTTCTAAACTTCCTGTTGATACAGAGGTGGTCTATTTGGTTTTCAGTGACATGGTCAGGTGATACCCAGGTGGCCTTGTGTATCCTCTTGTGGGCGAAGATGCTGCCTCCGATGACAAGGTTGTTTAGTCCACAGAGGTCGGCAAATTTTTCTCCGTTTTCGTTCATCTCTCCGAGGGCATGTTGTCCCATCACTTCCTCATAGCCTCTGTTGTCAGATCCCACCTTTGCGTTTAAATCCCCCATGAGGATGTTGATGTCTTTGTCCCTAAGCTTGTCTAGGACTGCCTGTAGTCTGTTATAGAACAGGTCTTTGGATTCTTCGTCATGGTCATTGGTGGGTGCGTAGCATTGGATCACATTCATCTTGATGTTCTTCTTCTTGGTCCTGAAGGTTGCTGTTATAATCCTTGGACCGTGCGCTTCCCACCCAATCAGAGCTTTCTGTGCTGTTCTTGAAAGCATGATTGCTACGCCTTCGGTGTGTGCTGCGTTCTCATCTTCGTGTCCTGAGTACAACAAGAGTTCGCCTGTAGCTAGTCTTAATTGACCAGCCTGTAGCCATCTTGTCTCGCTCAGTCCTAGCAGGGCGATGTTGTATCGGCGCATCTCTGCTGACACTTGTGCTACCTTCCCTGCTTCGTACATGGTCTTGACATTCCATGTACCGATGGTGGTGGTCGTCCTGGTTGACATAAGGGTTGTCGGCACTGAAGCTTCCTTTCGGCTTTGGCCCCAGCACGTCCTATGTCCTGCCAGAGCAGGACCCTCTTCTCCCAGGACTGGAGTTTCTTGGGTAGTTGTGGATGTTTCTGTAGCGTGTGGGTTTTTACGGGGTGGGGTTGCTAACCCCACGCCCAACCCTCCTCCTTTATCCGGGCTTGGGACCGGCTGTTGACTCAAAGAGCCCACAGGCGGAGTTTACTTATACTATAAGGTGTAAAAATAGCATCAACTGTTCCAAAACACTTCCGAGAACCAAACTGTGCAACGGATACAATATTATACAAGGAGTCTTAAAACTGAAGTGTATATTTTACTTAGCTTACCAATAAGGGTTCTACCACTCTAATTATTTACATCATTTGTATCTCCCTTTTTATGTAAGGGGATGATAACACCTGATGATAGCCCAACTGGAGGGATAAATACCAGATTAAAAAAAAGTGTTGAATAATTCATGTAAAAATGGAAGAAAAAAAACTTCAAAACAATGAAACATTCATTTAAAAATACAATCTAGCCCAGGAGATTTCTCTTTTTTAAATGAATTTAACACGTATAAAATCTGATCAGGGAAAATGGGTTTATCCAACTCATCATAAATACATTATTTAAACTCGTCATTCATACATAAATTAATATCGTTAATATTCATAAATACATATTATGTATACACAAACAATTTGCAATTGTTACAGATAGTCACTTCTAACGCGGTGGATAAATCTGGTGAAAATACACACAACCTATTTGCATAATAAAACATGTAGTATGTAAAAATATATATTTTGAACTGTATAAGTACTTGTGGTCATATATGATTTGTAACAGTAAGTTATTTCTTCTTTTTTCAGTAATATAGATAAATTTTCCTAAATTGGGTTATTCCCCTATAATTATTTACATCATTTTGATCACCTTTTTTAAACTGGTACTATACACCCTTTAGACCATGACTCAGGAAAAACCTTGACATAGAATTAAAAAGTTTTGATTAAAAGTGGTAAAATGGCGTCTTTACAGTCTTTGGAAAGTTCATACAATATAGAATCTTCACGACAACATGTTTTCCTTTTTAAATTTATAATGACTTTATCAATTTCTTCATTTGTAATAAAAACATCTAATTCTTCATATGATGTATTAAAATTACCTGTAACACTTATTTCATTAATTTCATCATCATTCTCATTATCATCGGCCTTGCCTAGATCTCTAAAATGATCAACAAATTGATTGAATGAAATATCATCCGGAGTTTTACGTTAACTAAAGTACTCATGAAATTGTTATGGGTTATGTTTTCTCATATAGTCATCATGACGTTTGTCTTTTAACGCATATTTCTATTTTTTTAATCTCTTTTCTTTTCAGTCAGTATTCTATGACTATCTATACATTTATTCCTATTCACGTAATGCCTGTCTGTATTCTTTATATCTATTCCTAATCACGTAATGCTTGTCTGTATTCTTTATATTTATTCCTATTCACGTAATGCCTGTCTGTATTCTTTATATCTATTCCTATTCACGTAATGCTCGTCTGTATTCTTTATATGTATTCCTATTCACGTAATGCTCGTCTGTATTCTTTATATTTATTCCTATTCACGTAATGCTCATCTGTAGTCTCTACATTTATTCCTATTCACGTAATGCCTGTCTGTATTATTGTATTCTTTATATCTATTCCTATACACATATTGCTCGTCTGTATTCTCTATATTTATTCCTATTCACGTAATGCTCATCTGTAGTCTTTATATTTATTCCTATACACGTAATGCCTGTCTGTAATCTTTATATGTATTCCTATTTTCGTAATGCTTGTCTGTATTCTTTATATGTATTCCTATTCACGTAATGCTTGTCTGTATTCTTTTTATGTATTCCTATTCAGGTAATGCTTGTCTGTATTCTCTATATATTCCTATTCACGTAATGCTCGTCTGTATTCTTTATATGTATTCCTACTCACGTAATGCTCGTGTGTATTCTTTATATTTTTTTTTGCATTCAGCATTAAACTATGGTTTCTCATCGTCGACTTTCGTTGGTTTTGTTTGATTAGGTTTATAAATCTCCGGGTTAAAACTGTTTGCATCACAATAAGGTAGAACAATATTTTGTAAAACATCAGATAATATCTATTTACACATGAATCAGCATCTGCTTGAGACGCAATATTTAAAGAAACAATATTTTTAATTCATTTTCATTTAGTGCTATTTCACGAACAATATTCTCAATATTTATAATTTTCCATTTGACTGTTTTGGACATACATCGTCCTGTATCTGTTTTGGACATACATCGTCCTGTATCTGTTTTGGACATACACCGTCCTGTATCTGTTTTGGACATACATCGTCCTGTATCTGTTTTGGACATACATCGTCCTGTATCTGTTTTGGACATACATCGTCCTGTATCTGTTTTGGACATACATCGTCCTGTATCTGCATTTACATCCTATTGATTAATACTTTGGTATCTGAGATTTTTATATTAAAACTGACACGTCATGTGCTTTATCAATTAGTACACTAAAAGAAAGTGGTGAGTGGCCTGAGAATATGTTAAAAGAACCTGAATCGATTTTAACTATGATCTCTATCAATCAAAACATAGTCAATCAGACCCGATAATTTGAGATCCACAGAAAGTAAAACTACATTCCTGGTCGTCCCTATGTCGTCCATTTACAATGTACTGACGCCTGTAGATATACACACCTGTGGTAATTTTCTTCCAAAAGTATTAGTTTCTTGATCCTTGTTTTTGCGTTTAACTACATCGAAATTAAAGTCATAATTAAAAACCAATCAATAAGTTACTAATTTCTTCATTTAATTTATTATGCTCTATTTCATCAACCCCAGATCCCGTTCTGGCATTCAGGTATTCCGTGATCGAGTCTACCTATCTGTGAATAACATCTATTTCATTTCTATATCTAGTATAAAAGACACTATTTGCAGGTGGAAAATAACAAAAAAGCAATATAAGTATTTTTTATTTGTGACTTATTTCGGACCTCATGTGAAATTATGCAGTCATCTAAATTTTCAAGGTAATAAACACAATCTTTTTAATGATCCCGTATAAAAATGGCGATACGATCACCTCTGCCAGATATACGTGGGAAAACCAAATTTTTGTAATTTTGAGATAAATATCATCATTTTCAGACAACCAGCATTCGGTCAGACAAATAATATCATGTTTTTTTTTTTAATTAGAGACAAAAATTCGGCATCTTCAAGTTTATGACAAAGCCATTTGTCGATGTTCCATGAAATAATTGAAAGTACCGTTACTCTCTGCATGCCAACTAATGTGTCGCACCGGTAGCCATCATGATACCTTGTTTTCCTGTTTCTTGGTTGGTCAAATCACGGATCATAATCCGTCACTTTCGAATCACCTCGGCTGCCATAAAGCCTACCGTTTACGTATAGCTTGTCACGTATGTGTCTATCATTGTGAATACCCGACTTTTTGAAATTTTTCATTACTGGGTATAATTCTCTACGCCTGTCTTCCACTTCCTTGGGGAATTGTTCGCGCACTCCAAAAGAAGTTTCTTTTAAATTGAATACATTCTTTTTCACCATTTCTCGTTCATTGTTGTATAAAAATCGGGCGACAATTGGTCAACACTTTTCACGCACAAAATTAACCAAAGCGATGGACATTACAAAACTCGATTATTTGTTCAATGCCCATCTCATAGAATATAAAATCGTGCATCTCTTCTTCTGCATTCTCTTCCTTTGTTTCACCTTCCAATGCCGTGAAAACTAGATTGTATTTCATAGAACGACAACGAAGATCAAGCATTTGGTTCGAAACCTCCTCCTGCTTTTCTTATTTTCCCGATATTTCTTCATTCAGTTTCTAAACTTTTAACTTTTGTCTCGATATACTATCCGCTAATTCGGAAATATCCTCTTTCTGAGCCGGTATAGTCTCCGATAGATGTCTTATCTCATCGATTTTAATTTATAGTTCATCACATTTATGTGAAAAAAATTTGACTGATTTTTCAATTTCACAATTTTTCTTTTCCGCTGACTCTATCCGGTTTTTTAAGTGCAGTCAATTTTGTATCAAATCTGTTCATTCGTTCCCCGATAGCATCAAGTCTCCTAAGTTTCAGTAACTAAAAATAAAATCAAGTTTTTTACGAGTTTCTACAAATTGAGCATGCATGTTTCCATCCACCGTAGTTGACCCGATCGGAACATTTCCAAGTTTTTTTTTAGTTGATATCGGTGTAGCAGGAGTAAGTTCTCGACTGTTCGTATTAATCACTGGGGTATCTGCTAATTTGGGGTTTCCATAGAGTACGTCGTAGACTTCACCAAGAACACTACTTACTGCCAGCGTCCTACTGTCGCTATTGTCCGAGCTACTAACACTACTGGTTTTTCCTTTTTGCGTTTTTTCTCCTGTTTTTTTTTTTCCCATTTGTATCCGTTTCCGTTCTAACAATAAACAACTATCGTATGTCAAAACGTAGACCGCAAAATAATATTGCGTGATTGTTATTTATGTTACAAAATTTTACAGAATCGGGCGCCTCCAAAAACACGTACATTTCGCTTGGAATCTACTCACTTACCAAGGTTTATATGTATTTTTCGCTATAATCACAAGATTGATTGATTGCCTCTTCTTTTTTACAGAATGGATTACATATTTCTTGTATAATTTATGGAAAATTACAAACCGCAGTATCTATTCCAGATTGAGAATAGTCTATATCTCAAACAATGTATGCAAAATGTTCCAAATTCATACTTATTTGCTCTTGTATTATTTCATCATCATCCTTATTCCAACGATAGAATCATGTCTGATTTAACATGTAAAGTATTTAATTTAGTTGATACACAAATTGGTGCATGGATAGAAAAACAAAATCGCATACACGGAAGCTCGTAATAATGTTAATGCTGTTTTCATGACAGACTATTTAAGAATCTCATTTTGGTAAACTTAGTGAGGGTTAAGAGCCTCCGTCCAAAATTATTGGACATACTATCCTCACTGACTCTAGTAGGAAGTTTTACATCTGGAATGTCATTCAAAAGTTCTGACAGTCTGTTACTTACATTTACAGGTAACTCGTCACTTTCAATACAATCTTATTGCAGGTTAGCAACTTTTGAGTTAAAGTCACCGAGTAGAAAGACAT
Organism: Atrina japonica; assembly: GCA_030159075.1. Classification (NCBI taxonomy): domain Eukaryota; kingdom Metazoa; phylum Mollusca; class Bivalvia; order Pterioida; family Pinnidae; genus Atrina; species Atrina japonica. The sequence goes on along the minus strand of BROG01000251.1, from coordinate 889,452 downwards.
GACCAAGATCACTATAGCAACCTATGCCATCTTTTATCAATTGGAAAAGATCAACTTCATAATTTGAATAGTATTTGTCCGTTCATGCGGGATGTATGCAAAACATAAATAAATATCTTGATTTTCCGATGATAACGCCTTGTCAAGTTTGACCCAAACAAACTTTAATAATTTATTTTGTTTTCAGTTTAGAATGGTAGATAAGCGACATACCACCGCCTTCACCTTTACTTTTACCTTTACTTTTACCTTTACTCATTTATTTTCAAAATCACCTAAATCTATATTTTCTGGCGAGTGCTAGCATACAAACAGAAAAACTAGTCATAAGTCAAAAGAAGTTTTTTGACACCAGTTTCAAAATCTTTCTTTCCAAAAGACCGATTAATATTTCAAACTCTGATCCAACCACCTTGCATCCCTATATACGGTCTTGCCTATACAACATTACGTCAATGTAAAATTTCTTGAAGGAAATATATGCTTGTTTTCCTTCTCCACGTGTTTTTTTGTTTTTTTTGTTTTTTTTTTTCTTTTCTTTTTCATTATTGGCACAAGAGCTTTTCTCAGATTTACTATTTCTGGAGAATATTGTTCATACAGACACCATTAGGCCCTGCTCTTTGTACGCTTCCAACGCTAATATATTTCTTCTTGTTCCGCCGGCATTTTCAGTGAATTTTCAATGAAGTTCCTTAAAACTTCTTCAGTATTATCGTCTCTCTTCTAAAATATTTAAAACCACGAGATTGTCTCGAATAGATCTTGCTTTCATGTCAACTAATTCCGTTTTCGAATTTCTGATATTAAAAACTCAAAATGAATTTTTGATATCAGAAATTCGATTTTTTGATATCAGAGATTCGATATCAGAAAATCATTTTTTTATATTAGAAAATAACTTTCTTATATAAAAATATGTAGTATTATTTGATATCACATATTCAAATTTTTTATATTAGAAAATGATTTTCTGATATCAAGTAATCATTTTTAATTTTTTATATCAGAAAATCGATTTTTTTATATCACGAATTCGATTTTTTATATCATAAATTATCTTTATTTCCTATCAGAATTATATCCTACAACAATTACTGCTCACTAAGCTTTCCCGCCATATACTAGACCGCGTGTTAAGCCCTATTTACTGCGGACCATTGATTGTGTTCAATATGTCTTGCTCAGCAGCTGGTCTTCCCTCGCTTCCGTCCTCTATGTTAGGTGTCCGTTTGGTTGAAATTTTTTTGCTAGACCTAGGCCTACTGCTCAAGATTTAACATTCATGACGGGCTAAACTTATTTAATCATTTCGTCTAAAATTAAAAACAATCGATAAATATGATTATGTTTTTTTTTTTACACAAAACTAATATGAGATTTTACTCCGGTCCTTACAGGGATCATTTATTTAGGTTGTTATGTATGGGGCGCCGTTTTAGTATTTATTCACTATTTTCTGATATCAAAAATAACTAAAACGGCGCCCCATAGACTCTAGTTATAGTTCCTCGTAAATTAAGTGAGATTAAGAATTGTTGTGAAAAATGGTTTATTATGATCTGTGTTTTCATGTTGGCAGAATTGCATTACGAAACGCAAGACGCGTATGAAAGGCCAATATGTGGGGTACGCCAAAATCACATTAATGAGTTAAACCTAGTTTTTCGCAGATAAACTTAGTTTTTCTCCAGTTAAACCTATGTTTTCTCAGTTAAACCTAGTTTTTCTTTAGCTAATGTGGGTTATTGAAAAAAAAATCTAGGTTTAACTGAAAAAAAATAGGTTTAACTGATGAAGCACACCGACATTACAATAATGAGTTAATCCTAGTTTTTCTCGAAATAAACCTAGTTTTTCTCAGTTAAATCTTGTTTTTAACCCAAATTAACTGGAGAAAAAGTAGATCTAACTGAGAAAAACTAAGATTAACTGCGCCAAAATCAAATTAATAATCAATAATGTATTTGTGGCGCAGTTAAATCTAGTTTTTCTCAATTAAACTATGTTTTAAGAGAAAAACTAGGTTTAACTCATTTTGTGATTTTGGCGCATTTAAACCTAGTTTTTCTCCAGTTAATAAGGGTTACTGAGAAAAGAAGGTTTAACTGGAGAAAAATACAAAAAACCTCAGACACCAAAGTATAAATCAATAGAATGTCCAGGACACAGATACAAATCCGTTAAAAATGTACAAACACGGAACTCCGGAAACAAAGATGTGGGATCAGGTGCCATGGAGGAGTAAGCATCCCCTGTCGACCGGTCACACCCGCCGTGAGCCCACAGTCAAGTCCAATGAAATACGTGAGGAGTGAATCCTCGTCACAATTGGTACAGACGTCTCAACAACCGCCAAGGAAAAGGCAACTCAATATTTCACTTAGTGAAACAGAGTAATCGCAAACAGGACTATTATTCCGACCGAAAAATTTGCGGAACGTTGACATTAAACGATATCCCCGTGTCAATAATTTGTCAGTGAGTAGTTTACCTCTGTATATGAAATCTTCATATGTTGTACACGCCCTGGCATATCGGATCATTTGTGAAATGTAAACTCCATATGCGGGTGACTGAGGGATATTACTACTTAAATGTTGAAAATTTACGATGGGAAAGCCGAAATCGTCGCGTTTGTCCTTTAGCTTATTTGCTAATTTCCCGTCTGTGTCTATATTAAGTAAAACTGGGTTTAACTGAGAAATACTACGTTAACTCGTTAATGTCATTTTGGCGTGCCATACATATGTGTTGTCCAAGTCACAGAATATTCAAACTCATTTTCAATTTGGGCGTGCCATACATATGTGTTGTCCAAGTCACAGAATATTCAAACTCATTTTGTGTGGCCAGATGAAAAACGTGTGTGTTACATTTGATCGCATATATAAAGATATAACAATTATTCCTTATTCGCCCCAAGATGCTCAACTATTTTTATTTTTCTTTCATGAGGGAGGATTGACTTGATGTTTTTGTCAGTCGTACCTGTAAGTTATACAAACAACTAGTTTAGCTTCAGAATGAGTATCAGGGGCGGATCCAAGTTAAAGGGGAGCAAGCCTAGAATATCTTCGTCAAGCGTTGAGAGTTTTTTTTTTGTAACTTATTGTCAGTTCACCACCTTTTACAGAAAATTAAAGGTTTTGCATTTTTTTGCGATCTTGTAGGGAACTCACACCCGCTGTAGCCCGCCTGAATCTTTTCGGATCCAGGTCCTCTAATAAAACATATCAACTGATGAGGGCATACTGTCGTAATGTTTATTTGTCGCTTTCTTAGAAAATAATGTCGGAAGATGGGTATAGTGATTGAATTACAACTATCATTATTTATTTACAGAATGGTATTCTGCTCATAATAGTAATTAAAGCCCCAGAAACGAAGTCCACTTCCATTGACGCCAGCTATGTCTGTTGAAGAAACGCCCATCCTCCCACGTGAGAAGCATGTATCAGTCTCGCACGGGTTCCAGAATAAAGTATTTCCTCAGAAAAGTTACAGCACAATAGATTCTCAGGATGGAAATCTTCACAAACAAACAGGTAAAGAGAAAGGGGAAGTAAAGCACATGTACATCACAAACTTAAGTTCCCATACTTTCTATGCAAAACTATCTTTTTGAAATGATTCTCCTGGGTATGTTTTGCCCATATTTTTTAAAAATAAATTTCATTTTTTTTAACTTAATCCATGTAGGTTTTCACAAATCACTGATTATTCTGTAATACCAAAATCTGAGATACAACATATTTTCTTTACAACAAGTAGGCTAAAATCCATGTAGCAATAATAAATGTATGTAGGCAAACTACCTAAGTAACCTTAATTAAATATTTGTTTAGTTTAAACTTATTTTATTTATGTAAAATATACATACAATAATATCAATACAGTAACAATGCATTTGACCAAAAAGGGATCAGAAAAAAGGTTAGAGCTTATGTAAATTCTTTTCCCACATGTTTTAGTAAGCTAGACATAGTCAACCATATTGTGAGTAGACTGCAGAGTTAAATATGAAGAGAATACATTTAGTTTATAAGAACGACAAGACAGAAGGAACAAAATAAAATAACTGGAGAGAGAGAGAGAGAGAGAGAGAGAGAGAGAGAGAGAGAGAGAGAGAGAGAGAGAGAGAGAGAGAGAGAGAGAGAGAGAGAGAGAGAGAATAAATGTACTACATTGGAGAGACTAAGTTGGATTAGGTAAGGGAAAAAATTGTTTGAAATTGAAATTAAAATTAAAAATTTGCGATGGCGAATTCAGATAAACTATTACAACTGGACAGGGTGTTTAAAAAATGTCCGAATCTCATAACAACAAGAGACAATGACAATGACAATGACAATGACAATTTTATTCTCATAAACGTAATAGGATACATTGTAGAGAAGATATACAAAATGTAAGTTTCGATAGATTAATACATCGCATGCGTACAAGTCAGAAAAAATAAATTAGTAATTACGGGTCGTTTAACCCGGAGGACAAACTCTCTCTTTTATGCAATAAGAATAAATTTTATTAAAATTTTCAAGAGTATTTTAACCACAATTTTATCATATATTTGGAAAGTCCCAGAATATGTCAGCCCACACTCATTTAATAAATATTTTTGATACAATTTACCCATGGTAATGATTGACTTCGTAGTATATAACAATATTGATATTTATTATCATTTGAAAAATGTAATTTTGAACGATATCATTTGACTTTGATGTTAATAATAAGTGGATGTCTACCAAGTTCTCCGAACACCAGCATTTGGAGTTTTGTTTATTAACGTTTTATATGTTTGCAAATAAAGATGATCTTTTCAAATATTGATATATTAGGGAAAAACCCATATTTCACAGCCATATAACAATATAGGCTGTATAATTTTGTCAAACAGTTCTATGACAGCATAAAGATGAATGATTTCTTTTACATTTGGAAAGTACTATACATAGCTTTAATTCCTTTATCATACAGTTGTTTATTATTAAAGTTAAATGAACCTGATTTGGAGAAAAATACTCCGAGATTTTGAAATTTTCAACAACTTCTATTTTCTTGTTCTGGTAAACAAAATCATGAGTCCGATGTTTTCCTCGGCCAAAAATCATAACTTTTGTTTTTTCAACATTCACATTTAATTTCCACATTGAACAGTAATCGTAAAAGTTATGCAATTGTAATTGCAAATCTTTTGCTGACTCTGATAATATGATAGTATCATCAGCATATAAAAGTACAAATAATTGGAAAAATGATGTAGCTCATTTTCAAACAATTGAGTAATATGAGGAGTCCCTTTCCCTGCTTAAATCAGGAAATTTTCTAAATCATTTAAAAATATAGAAAAGGCCGTGGCGACAAATTTTCGCCTTGACGGACTCCGAGTTGACATGGAAATGGTTCGGAACGTCCGTTAAGTTTAATTTTTGCCCTTTATTCCAATTATACATATTCCTAATATCCTAAGCATTTACCGTCTATATTAGTGATTTAAAAGTTTATTCCATAACCCGAGTCGCCATACGAATCGAACGCTTTTTGAAATTCGATAAAAGCACAAAATAACTTTTTTTCATGTTTTTATACAATTCAATAAGTAAATATAAACTATCATATGGTCTACTGTACTGTAGTTTTTCCTGAATCCTGCTTGGTTTTGTAAAGATAGCCCCGACCTCTCTGAATATGTTTAAAGTTTAAAATGGATGTAAAAACTTAATACCCCAGCACAAAAGAGTAATTGGTCTATAATTTTGTGGATCGTTTTCATTGCCCTTTTCTTGTATAGAGCACCACCGCACAGCCACTGTGTCGGGAAAATCCCTGTATCAAATAATAAATTAAACAGCTTTGAACATAATCTCACATGACGTACTCGTTCAAGATAAAAATGGCCACCAGGTGACTTATTTCTTTTAGAGATTTAATACTTTTCCGTATTTCCTCAGAGGTAAATGGTTCGTTTAATAACTACAACTTCTAAACCTGATAATATATCAAGTTCCTCATGTAAGAACACATGATCAGGTGTTTTCAACAGGTTCCGTGTTAAGATCCTTAAAAAATTCAAATAAAGTGTTTAGATCGATATTGGTTTTTTTATTTGATTTATCACCAGAATTTATAACTTTCCAGTATTCCTTGGGATTTTTAGATCTCAATTTTTTTAGTTTATTTTGTGTTTCAATTTTATGTTTGTAAATATATATTAATTGTTTTCTTATCCCTTTCTTTTACATATAAGTCTTCTTTAAAAATTACATTTCTGAATTTCTTATAAGACGTTTAGCCTGTAGCTTTTTCGTGCATTTTTACATTCTACAGTGAACCATGGCTTTTTAAAATTACATCTCTGATTTGTTTTATTGTATGCAGGTTTAGTTCCAAATGTAGATTTTGCACTAGAAGTAAAAATTTCTTCAATATCGTCAATAACAGTTTCTATAAAATTTTCATTTATATCCTGGGAATCTATGCTATCAAGTATGACACATTGTATTAATTTCATCAATATGATTTTTAGATTTTCTTTAAAAATGTCCTGTTTCTGATCATCCCATCTGTTAGCTATTTCTTATTCGTGGTACTAACGTTAAATTTCTCTGATCTCCGTTAATTAATTTTGAGGTGATAGAAACACTCAAGGGGTCTGTGGACATCAAGTTTAAGTATGAGAAAGTAAAACTTCAAAATCAGAAATTAAAGAAAAAAATCAAGTTGCTTATACAATAATCTATAACACCTGGATATCTTTACACGATATTTTCCCTATGTTTTTATCTTTTCCTACACGACCATTTGTGATAAATTGTGGTATGTTTACAAAAATCTAATAATAAAGAACCAAAATGGTTTCTAGTTGTACAAATGATATTCGGTTTGCTGGGACATTTATTGCATGTAAAGAACATATATTGTTTTCAAAGAATTCTGAATAAACGTCATTATCTAAAAAAGACATAAAATCTGGATCACCAGCAGTTCTGGCATTAAAATCGCCAATAAGACATGTATATTTACAAGAATGTGAAAATCACAAAACGTTCTTCAATTTCTTCAAAACACGTTTGAAGATAATATTTAGAATTTTCAGGCGGTATATAAATAGCGCCTAAAAGACCATCACCAGACCCGTTAAACAAACAGGACTTCAAATACATCAAAACACAAAACTTGCTTGGTGAAGATTATTTTTACAACATATTTGATTTTTAACATATATTACAATACCACCTGATTTAAAGCGAGACAACTCGCATCTATGTTTAGAAAATACAGTGAAACCAGGTAAATCAAGATCGTCGGTGCTTTTGCTTTTGCTGTGTCGACAGAATCTCTTCCTTCAAATTAAGAATTCTTGAACTAATAAGAATAAACTTTTATTAAAATCAAGTGGTTTTGATCCGTCACCGAAAAGAAGAAGGTCACAAGTAATAGGTACATTTATTCTGTGTATAACGGGCAATGTATAGGGCAATGTGACGTGGATTCAGTTTCTCCACACGTGCAGAGTGGATCATTTACAACATTTCGTAAGTAAAGACGTTGATTTAGGGAACCACAGCGCATTTTAAGTCGTGCGTGGAGAATTTGTCAACGACGACTGCCAATGAAACAGTACAATGGAATTACTGTAGGACTATTGTAATGTTTATCAAGTGCCTGCTTAAAAGAGGTAAGTGAAATAGATTTTTTTCATTGTTGTTGGTAGTTCACTCCAAAGCCGGACACAAGAAGGAAAACAACTTTTTAAGTGGTTGGTTGTTCACCTATGTTGGTGTACGAAGTTCTGAGAGTTCCTAGTGTTATATGTGTGAAGCTCATTTTGAAGAGGCGGGATATTCTGGTACAAGGCCGTTTTTAATTTTGTTTATGTTTTTCACGTCTTGTTTTTAATTTCTCCAATCTCATTGTTGTTTACTCCCTGGTAAGTTTAGTTGCACCAGTTACGACACGCGCGGCTTCTAAATTGACACATTCTAATTTTTCACTGTTTATCAAAAATGATATCGGCATCATAGGCGTCGGAACCGGGAGGAGCCCTTTTTTGGCAAAGATAGACATAGATGTTGAAAGTTGGGGCTTAGCCCCCAGACCTCCATTGTCGGTTTAAATTGCTTTAGCACAACAATTATCACAACTTTGAATTTGATTCCGACGCCTATGGGCATGTTCTAGAACAGGTCTGATAAAAGAAAAACACACTGTTTGAAGAGTTTTGCGATCAAGGTCAAATTTAAGACTTCTGATGATATTTATTTTTTTTATTAGCTTTCTGTATTATATTGTCAATGTGGTCATCCCACTGGCACGTGCTATTGAAAATGAGACCAAGATGTTTGGTAACTTCTTAGACAGGTGATTCATTGAGTAAAAATGTAGGGTGACATAGGTTGTAAAATCAAATTATTTGCAAATGATACATCCATATATCTTATCATTGATAATCCCATTACATCTGCCGAAAAACTAAATGCCGATCTCTTAACAGTGCATGCATGGTCTAAACAATGGTTAGTCAAGTTTAACCCCAATAAAACTAAGAACTACTAAACACCTGGAACAGATATCATATACCTAAAATATGTGATATTGTGGTACTCAGCACAGGATGCCGAAAAAATCAATATCTTATGACAAATATCACTACTACTTGTGTTTGTGAGCACGTGGAAGATATCCTATAATAAACGATGTAATATGCTGGTCATGTAATAGACAATATGATATGATGGAACACAACGTGACATTGTAGGAATAGACAGTATGACAGTTTACTTATCACCGACACAGTACTGGTAAAAACCACTTAGGATCACCTTTCTTGAAGACTGGTACTACATTTGCTAACTTTCAGGATATATTTTTAGCAGTAAAGATTAGTAAAATAATTTGCTTAGAGGTTTAGATAGTTCTTTTGAGGCTTCCTTAAAGACATAGTATCTACGAAAATGGTTATTTTTTTTAGTCGGCAATTTTGCGGAAATGTCGAAGATATGACTGAATAATGATCTTCCACGTCGACAGTTTTTTGTATAATTAGCGTAATTAACGGATAAATGCTGATTTGTTGTCGTTCTGTATGAATCAAACTCATTAATTATGCACAGAAACACCCAGGCACACGCAATGACCTAGATCGTATCGATATCAATCAATGGATGCTGAGGTAAGCACGTGTTGATTTTATTTTGAGATCCTACATTTAGACGGTCCTTGACTTATCCATCGATCATGCTCCTTTCCAATATTTATTTGGTCTTGTTGTAATTCGCCAGAACATTCCGATTTCTTTTTCTAGCTGAATCTGAAATTTAACAGGTCGGCCACGATTTGTTTTTGCTTTGGACGCCATGCTTTTCACTATCAGTGTCAATGCGCATGCGCAAATTTAAGTCACGCTAAGGTTATATGAATAGGGGCGGGCTTGCAAACGAATTTTTGTCGTACCGACAAAAAATAAAAAAAACGTGGAAAGTTGTGAAATACAATAAAACTATACTTCTATGTGTTTTAATTCAACAATTTTTCGTTTTTTATCTCCAAATATTAACATATTTGACCCAAACAATTGAGATTGAAATATTTGAGGAAATCGTAGATACTATGTCTTTAAGTAAGGCTGGAACAAAGTTTATCAGGACCTACATCTTTATTTTTGTCTAAAATGTTTAAAATGTCCGTGACGTTTTTTGGGTAATTTCTATTTTGTCAAGAGTTCCTGTGGATAAAATAGTAAAAAATTTAAGAGACTGCAAATCTAAGTTTATATCACCGTGATAGATTGGGATGCAAAAACATTATATAAGAGATTTGCCTTTTCTTGGTCATCTGTGACATTTCCCGCATTCTCAGAAAGCAAAACATTTATTCCTGTAGTTTGGGTTGCTCTTTTACTACTTTCCACCAGTCTTTACTCCCGAATTTATTTTTTATTTTATCACACAAAGATTTGTGGTATTTTGCTCGTGCAACTTTGAATGTTACAATTTCTAATTCTCGTTTCCGCGGAAGTTGGGGAAATCCCCATGTCCATTGTCGGGTATTTACACAACAATTATCACAACTTTTGAAGTCAATCACGTTTAGACTGGGGTGTATAAACCTAAACTTTTTTTGTAATCGGTCTGTTCATAATGGTATTCAAACAGAAACGATGTTTTGAACAAAAAATAAAGTTTTACCCATTTCCGAAAGCGTTGATGTCTATAAGTGAAATTGGTGATGAATCGTTTCATCGCGACTTTAACCCCTAATTGTGTTGGTGAAAAATTATTTTTTTTAACAATAAACATCGGGTAAATGTCTTTTCCCTGTACAGTTATATATATTAAATAGTACAAGTGTCATGTTGTAAAGTTTGAATTCAACCCAGTAAATTCAAACATGACAAGATAGAGAACGTTGTTTGGTTGTCTATTTAGTCTAGGCAGAGTTTATGTTCATGTACCACGGTAATAGCCCGAAATAGGATTTTTTACGTTCGATATTACAGCCCTAAAATTTGTTTTAAATCACAGCCATTTTTCGCTATGAAAAAAATTAATTTACCTGTTCACAGTGTCATGTTTGGTTTAAATTTAAGTAGGTTCCATAAATGCTTACGTTTTATTTTGAAATGAGTGTTATTGCACGGCAGACAATATATTCTGTTTAAAGTTGGTGCGGAAGATAACAAATAAAATTTAGAATGTGAATTTTGAATTCATTTAGAGGCTGGAAATTGAAGTGTTTGTTTGGTTTTTTTTTTGGTTTTTTTTTTTATAGATCTACATTAATCTGATTTATTTTCATATCATATGTATTAGATAGAAGTAGTTTGAATCCCATGGCTATTTTGTCAAAATAACAACCCATTTCAGTACTTTGATTACCTTTTATTCTTAACCTATTTCTTTTCCTCATTATTTTTTTTATTTTATTTCATTGGTTACCCAGGGTAGATCATCATTTCTAATAGCTATGGTACTATTTGGTACTGAATCTGATCTAATTTTTTTTTCGTAAAATTTATTGTTATTTCATTTATATTTCCAGATGAATCAATTATTGAATCCCAATCAATATGTTCTAGTTTAATTCTATACTTAACATAATGACCTTGTTGATATAGCCAAATTTCCATATATGACTTGGGTTTTGATTTTTTTAATTAATAAGGGACACAATAGCTCTATATCAGATATTTACATCTAGAAAGGGTTCACAATAGCACTATATCAGATATTTACATCTAGAAAGGGTTCGCAATAATCAGATATTTACATCTAGAAAGGGTTCGCAATAGCTCTATATCAGATATTTACATCTAGAAAGGGTTCGCAATAGCTCTATATCAGATATTTACATCTAGAAAGGGTTCGCAATAGCTCTATATCAGATATTTACATCTAGAAAGGGTTCGCAATAGCTCTATATCAGATATTTACATCTAGAAAGGGTTCGCAATAGCTCTATATCAGATATTTACATCTAGAAAGGGTTCACAATAGCGCTATATCAGATATTTACATCTAGAAAGGGTTCACAAACTGTACTGTTTAGAATGTTATTAGGATTATTAGTTATCAGGAGGTCTATAAGAGTTGATGTAATTTCTGAGATACAAATAGGTTCAGAAATTGTTTGATAAAAATTGTAGTTGCTGGTTATACTTTTAATTCTGGTTACTTTTTTACACAATTGATTTTCATTTAAGTCTCCTGTTATTATAACATTTTTAATTTTAGTATCTATTGCCAATTCGGTTGTTCAGTAATATTCCATAGATGATTGTTACTATTAGGGTGTCTGTAAAATGTACCTAGTAAATATATCTCGTTTTTCAATTGAAATTGTATCCATACACATTCGATACCAATAAGTTCAAAGTCTGTCCATCTCTTAGCTGCTAAGTATTCTTTACAATTAACGATTACTCCCTCACTAGATCGGTCAGATCTAAAAGGGTCCTCAAATCCTATGGGGCGCGGTTTTACTTTTTAATACAAGTTAGTGATATCACTCTTTCGAATAGGTGATATCACTCTTTCAAATAGGAGATATCACTTGATATGTTTTTATAAGTGATATAAGTGATATCACCTATTCGAATAGGTGATATCACTTTACAAAACGAACATTCGAATAAGTGATATATTTCATTCATTCGAATAGGTGATATCATTCATTCGTATAAGTGATATCACTTAAGAATTTATACACGTTATATCACTGATTCGCATAAGTTATATCACCTATTCGAATGAGTGCTATCACCTATTCAAAAGAGTGGTATCACTAACTTGTATTTAAAAGTAAAACGGCGCCGAATACTTATACGAATGAGTGATATCACCTATTAGAATGAAAGATATCACCTATTCAAATGAATGAGTGTTGTCACCTACTCGAATAAGTGATATCACTTATTCGACTAAATGACTTATTCGTTTTGTTAAGTGATATCACCTATTCGAATGAATGCTCCCTAGACAAAAATAAAATATATCCCTGTGTCTAACAAAAATATGACTTGTGTCATCTTGGGCATTATAAATTTTTTTTTGTTTCTTTACATAAGGTCCAAAGAATCATATAGGGTGTTTTAAGTTCAACCACTTCTAAAACAATTTTGTGCGGAAATCAGACCCTAGTTCAAAATGGCGGGAGTCGGCGGAATGCTTTGAATGCTTAACTCCGTCCAAATCCTACAACTGACACGGAAGATGATTCCGATTCTGCAGCGCTGCGCCTTTATCACGATACCATAATATCGTCCTTTGCGGTTTGTTCTTCCATAGATATAGGCTTAGTGATATTCACTGCAGATCTACATTTATGGAAGGAATGGGGAGCATAAGGTTTTTATTGTTTCCAAATTTGAATATTCGAATGAGTGAATAGTTGATATCACATATAAAAACGTATAAAGTGATTTCTACTATTTGAAATAGTGATATAAGCTATTCGAAAGTGATATTACTTATACGAATAGGTGATATCACTTATTCGTATTTATAAGTGATATCACTTATTCGTGTAAGTGATATCACTCTTTCGCATAGGTGATATCACTTATTCGGTATTCCAGTGGGTGATATCACCTATTCGAAAGAGTGATATCACTAACTGGTGTTAAAAAGTAAAACAGCGCCCCATAAGGCCAGACATAGAATATTCTCTGTTTGCTGTTTACCAACTCTACCCTTTTACCTATGGGTAGGTAGGTAGGGAAATTATTTTATTTTATTGGAAATGTTTCTGTCATTGTCTAGTCAGTCATTTTCTGTACAAATTATAATGAAAATAATTGTAAATGAGGACACATTAAATATTTCATAAATGTTTGAGACAGACATGAGAAGAGAGAGGTTATTTGTGAAATTTCAATAAGTTTTCACTGTACAACAAGAGATACAATGAGGCAGTGTTTATAATAAAGTGCATGGTACAGTGACAGAGTCGGTGTTTTAAAATGAAAACTTTTCTGGGACTTTTTAATATATTTCTAAAGTAAATTAGAGAAGTACACAGTGTTATGTTAAAGAAAACATGTGTATAAATTTAACTGATTTTATTTTACTAGATTTGATATCGTTTTTGTAAAATTATTACGTTTTGACAAATATTTTTGAAATAAAAAAGTAACGGGAGGTAACTCTTACGTAACTGTCTACATGATTTTATGTTTGCTATAACATTATGCCCTTCAGCTTTCATAAAAGGAGGAAACATATCAAACAAATTTATACAGGTGTTTCAAAAATTGTTTATTTTGGTAAAGCATGTATCAGACAGGATTTTTGGTTTCCTATTTTTATAAATAGTATTCGTAGAGAAAATACATGTGTCTTTCTGGGATGTAGCACTAGCTTAGGTCGAACTTCATGTCCCGATTTTAATCGATTTTTGAGTGAGTAAAATCTGAATAAATCCCTTTGGAGCATCTGTCTGGCGGGGCAAGGTAAAATCCTGATTTACCCCCTAAAAATATCGCTTAAAATCGGGACAGAAAATTCGGCAAACTCATTTATGCCCTAATACTGTAGATGGATTGGTAATATATCGAAGAGTTATAAGAGGCCTATTATGAATTTGCAGTTCTTTATAGGCCCTTAGTGTCATGTTACATACGTTCTGGCCATTATTTTACATTACTCGGATAAAATACTGTTAATATACGACGTTTCATTGAATAAATAATAGCGCCACGGTCAAGATATATACATGTATATTCTTACAGGTCGAGACGAAGTAATACTAATACTACATGTATATAAAGTTGTGACGGTAATCAAACGTTCCAGAAAGATTGTCAATAATTTTTTTTTTTTTTTTTTTGAAAACGGCAATAAAATTTTCCGAGTCGCGGTGACTTCCGTGAGTCGGTTGGTAAACAGCAAACAAACTTAATTTTATGTTAGGCCTAAAATCCTGTCAAATGTAGGCCCTTAATCATTTGTAGCAACAGATCGGGTAAGCCAGCTTTCAGTTAAGCAGAGAATATCAAATTCGTTTAGATTTTCTTCTATGATATCTATTTTAGGGTTCAAACTCTGTATAATTAAATGCAAAAGTGTTATGAAAGAATTTTTGTTTAGCAAGAAGAAACTGGATAATTTAGAATTTTCAGTAGTATAATCCGACGATCGTGTATCCAAGGAGGGACCGGGATTTGTTTCAATATCACAGCAAGTAATTAAATGTTAAGATTTCAATCTATATGTTTGTACATGTACATGTATTTTGAATATACTAACTGTTGCAACAAAAGGGAAAAAATCTATATTCAAAATACTAATACTTAAAACTGATGAAGTCACTATTTCAAAAAAGATAATTTTATATAGAAAGTAAAGGAAAAATGAAGCTTCTCCATTTGTTTCTTTCCATTAAGTCTGTATCTATTGTCTCACGGTTAATTGGGCATTCAGAAGTACGTGTTACAGGTAGCTACGTAAAACCAATAGCTATTTTTAAAATGTAATCTATTTAACCAGGTGATCGTTGGGTTTATTTTTATGATCGAGTTTAACCGTGGATCTAGTGTACATAGGCCTACTTCATTTCCAAGTCTTGTAACTTCCCTTTCTTATCGATCGGTTGGATAGTAGGTCGGGTCAGTATTCCTGATAACATCCTGTCTTAGCGCAAGCTCGCAGACGATCTTGGAACATGGGTAAGTAGGCTTGCTCTACATGTAGATCATGAATACAAAACAAAATGTTTCTGTTATGTTGACCATCAGAATATGTTTTAGAATTGGACACTCCATTTCACGTATAGATTAGTAGAATCTGTCGATAATAATTTTACGGATAGATTTAACAAAGGGTAAACTATAATTATATGCTCTTACTGTAAGTACAAAAGGTTCAGATACTAGAACGATTCCGTGTATTGTCATATAAAAACACTTCACATGTATATTGTACATATTAATTGATTTTTATATTAAACCTACAGGCTATTTCTACATTGAAGTTAAATTTCATTTTATATTATCAGAGACATACTGATAGCCAAACATATATATGTCTCTTATACTATAAATTTTCTAACATTGAAAATGAATATTTACTCCACAAAGTGATTATCCAACACAAATATTCAGTGACATCTAATAATGTGATGATAATTTTTGATATTAAAAAACATTTGCTGATATTAAGAAATCTGTTAATTTATTGATATTAAAAATCATTTAGTAATAGATCTATTAGAAATTCCAACCAATTTTTAATATTAATAGTCATTTTCTAATATTAAGGAATCGTTTTTTGAATATTAAAAAAAATGATCTATTTTTTTATATTAAAAAATCTGTATTTTTTAATTGATTTATTAATATTAGCAAACTGATTTTTAATATTATGCAACTGACAATAAATTCCCCTATGGTTTGCAAGCCAAAGTGGAATTTATTCTCTATTTTGTAATATAAAAAAATACAGATATTTAATACATGTTTTAGAATAAATTCCCTAGCAGCTTTCCATATAGCCTACATAGAAAAAAAGAGTTGTTTCAGGTTTTCGCTCAAAGTACAGTATAGTGCCATAACACATTTTTACGATATCTATGTAAAATTATCTTTATTCAAATAATTCTCTTGGCTCTGGTTTCTTTTTACCAATTTCTTTTTAATTTCATACAAGTAAATTGTGGATTATCTGGGATACTAAATTTCAAGATGGAACATATTTTCTTTACAGCAAGTATTTTCTTGGAGTAATTTACTAATGTAAGAACAAAGAATAATAAATGATTTTACAAAATTCATCAAACAAGAATGAATGTATGTAATTTTTTTTTTATTAACAATTAGGTTAAATGAAATGTTATTAGGTCAGTTTATATATAATATAAGAAATTAGATTGAACAATGAAGTCACTGAAAACTATTTCTGAAAGATTGTTTTATATAGAACGTAAATGGAAAATGATGTTTGTTCATAAAGTTATGGCATGATGCATAATTGTTAGAATCAATGATACTTTAAATCAACAACCCCTGAAAAATAATTAACTCTTCTGTAAATCAATGACTTTGACCAGTCCAAATGTGTATTTTAGGTGAATGGGTTAAGTAATACAGCAGAGTGACAAAAGAGAGTATGGTAAACAATTTATTTTTTGTACAGTCATGGGACATAATTATTAGCCACTTATGTTATTTCCTTCTTTGTTTTATATAAAACCAACAATTTTTAAATGCTGGTAAAATCCACAAATCATACCAGAATTTGACAAAAATTGTACAAATTTATAGTAGGATAATTTCATTTTTCTAAAATATATGCATTTTTAAATTATCATGTTTATTTACAGAAATGACAGTAATTTTCTCACATAGTAATTTTGTAAATTCTGTAATTATTCTTTTAGTCTAATGAAATATGTCAAAATTTACCTAAAATAATTTTATCCTCCACAGAATCAATGATTTCTCAAAATAAACAAAGAGTATATCTATATTACCATTAAAAATGAAAATATGAATTTAATTTCCATCATGTAAAAATATAATGTTTGAAATATTGCTTAAATTAGTGGATTCTGTGGACATTTCAAAATTCTTGGTTTTATATAAAACAAAGAAGAAAATAACATAAGTGGTGAATATTTATGTCCCATGACTGTATATATTTCATATAAAATCACATTTCTTCAAACAACTATATTACAAAGTTATTTCTAGTTCAAGGCTTCAATATAATCTTCTCTATTTAGAGTTTATGTTTTGAAGTTGCTATGTTTTTGTTTTTTATGAATTTCCATTGCTTTGTTTTATAATACTGAGGAGTGTTAAAGGGTACAAAGTATTATGTCTCTTTTTAATATCCTAAACATATTTTTGTGAGAAAGTGGACCAAATAGGATGGGACCATGAGGTGTAAAATTAGAACGTGATACATGTACTGTGTGTTAGATATCTGTATTGATATTATTCAATGCTGTGTGGGGTGTATACAAGTGACTGGGATCCATACTAGCATAAAAAGGTTAAATAACCATAAAGTATAAGACAATATTATGATTTGAGTCATACACGACTATACTACTATTATTAGTATCACATTGTTTTTCTTGGGTTCAGATACTAGAATGATACATAGCAGTTATTGTATTGCCATTTTAATTGATTAACTCCGGTACAAAATGTGACCTGAACCAATATAATCCAATGAAAAGCTGTTTTCAATACATAAGGATTTGTCTGGAATCTAGTTCAAATAAAATTAAAATCAAATATGACCTGAGGTTTACTGGCATGTTGTCCATTGAGGATATCATTTGTAGATCAAGTTGCCCAATTTTCTGTGTTATAATTATTTTGGTCATGGTCTATATGTATCGTTGTTTACAAGGAAAACATTTTACACTGTTACAGGTGACCAAGTTTTACAATACACAAAGTATGAGTGAAAACCAGGGTCTGAATCAACCAAATTTACTCAGTACTCAAGCTCAACTAACTATTTATGATTTTAATTAAGGTTAAAAACATGCAAAATATGTACAATGTAACTAAACATGTTTGTATATTGACAGCATACAATTGTAAATAATCATCAAAATTATTGCTTATTTGAATAAAACTTCAGAAATATTAAAAAATAGCTTGAGTATGTACTGAAATTTGTTAGATATCTGTATTGATATTATTCAGTGCTGTGTGAGGTGTATACAGGTGACTGAGATCCATACTACCATAAAAAGGTTAAATAACCATAAAATATAAGACAATATTATGGTTTGAATCATACACGACTGTACTACATTTTTCAGTTACTAGTATAACATTGTTTATCTTTGGTTCAGATACTAGAACGATGCATTGCAGTTATTGTATTGGCATTTAAACGATTTAAATATCTCGGGTACAAGCCATGACCTGAACTAATTTAATCCCCAGAAAAGTTGAATTCAGAACATAAGGATTTGTCTGGAATCTAGTTCAAACAAAATCAAATGTTTTTGAAATAATCCAATCCTTGATAATATATGGTATCATTTTGTCTTTTTTATTATCATTTTTTTTATTTTAATTAATAATTGTATCTAGTTACTACTTCATTTATGTGTCACTACAATAAGTAAATATATCTGTTTGTACTAAACAATTAATGAATTGGCATGTAAATATTAATTTAGATATTTGTCTGTCTGCTGTTTTGTCCATGTATACATGTCAGCTAAAATACTTTAGTCTACCTTTATCTTTTGCCCTTGTTAATATTTTCAAGTTTTTCATACATGCTTTCACTGTGAAATTGAGAATGGTGATAATGTATATATAATGCCATATAACACCTGTATATGTACAAACCATCTTTAAATCATTAACTTTATGTAAATCTTGTTGTTGTAATGTATACATGTATGCTATTTCTCTACCATTGATTTAATTACATCTGAGAATAAATAAAATCTTGAAATCAGCTTAATGTATATAATTGCCTCTCCCTTAGGTGCCTCTTTAACTCATTCACCCTTAAAGGCTCATTTGGACTGGCCTTATTTAATTGATTTACAGAAGGGTCCATTGTTTTTTAGGGGTTGATGAGTTAGAGATATATCTCTCATACTGACTACACATAGCAAGTAACAAATTATTGATTTTAATGTTTAGTTAGGAGATAATTACATAAAAGTAAACCTTGCTCAGAGCATACATGTACTTTAATTGATCTCTTTTTGACGACTGCAGTCAGCCATGACAAGAACGCATCTTGTTGTATTTGATATCACTTATTTACAGATGGACCTAAAACCGATCACATTATAAATATATAAAATTTTGTTTTATCTGATCTCATTGTACCTTTAATTCCTACAAAAAAATACATGTATGATAGGAAATGGACTGGGACATTTAACATATCTCATTGTTTGTTTATTGTTGTTTAACATCCCACTCAAGAATCTTTCACTCATATGGAGACGTCACCAAATGCCAGTGAAGGGCTTTAAACTTTGGCCTATGCACGGCACTTAAGGCCATTAAGCAGTGAGGGATCTTTAATGTGCAGACACCTACTGTGACATGGGACCTGGGTTTTTACCTTCTCATCCGAAGGACAGGAAACCAACCTGCTGCCAGCTGGACTCATAACCTCATGATCAAGAGTCAAGCGCGCTACCAAATGAGCCAGGCCGGCTTAACCTATCTTATGAGTGGAAATTTGCAATATCTTTATCTTGTTACGAATGAACTATTTAAGCATTCAATTCACCATTCTTTAATTTTTCCATCATCCTCGGATTTTCCACACCACATTTTGACTTCCTTCTAGCATCCTTGAATATACAAATATTTCAATCCCTCCTTATGGTTTGTTTTGCATTGTGTTCTTTCAGAGAATTTCATGAAATGATATTTATTATTTGTTCTGTCCCCAGATGTATGGAAAAAACTCATTATATTATTGTACATGTATGCCTGGAAATCTTTTGCCCCAAACTTATCAAAAATCAATCTCTCACCACTCCTGTTTTCTGATATGTTGAAATGTGAGATATCAGAACACAGGGCTTATTACAAAAGATATCGGTTTTTAATTAGATTTTTTTGCCTCTGTTTAGTTTTAACAAAAAACATATTTGCCTTGTCTTAAATTTTCTCTAAATTATTGTAGTCCACACAGATGGTATGTCCATTCAACAATTAATATTCTTGTAACTAGCTTAAAATATTGATGTTAAAATGCACTCTCAACTAAGGTTGGAAATTAAATGAGGTTGAAAATTTCCAGTAATACAGTATTTAGCTCACCTGAGCCAGAGACCCAACATTGCAAAAGTGCATGATCAAGTTACATGTAAGTATTATTGAGATCCCCTTTTATCTGTCTATCTCCAGAAATGTATGTGGCCTGTCACTTTTCAGTGACAGAAGTTAAAGATATTTCAGACTTGCATTTCATTTTTGCTTGGTGTGTTTTGTTCTGCAGCATTCAAATTTTATCATTTTGTTATTTATGCATGTTTTTACAGAATTGTCGAAAACACGTGTTGTGAGCATATCAGACGCGGTGCAGCCTGTTACCCTATCATGGAGCAAAGTCAATGTGTATGCTATGCCACCAAAAAGGGCTTGCTGCAGGGGTCCCAAACCAGGAGCAACTCCAAAACAGATTTTGAAGAATGGTATGTGACTTTCTATCTTGTTTCTTCAATGAGACTAACATTAAAACATTACTATTTGTTTGATATTTTCCCCAGTTTGTGTTTACAGAAATGGGAAGGTATATCTAACTAAATTATTACAGTACAACTGGTCTTGAAATTCATTCTAATAAAGATAGAACTTTCAATAGAAGTTGACAAAGAATTTGGCTATCTGCATGAAAAACATGTGAAGGTTTGGCTGCTTTATCTTCTGTTCAGATAAAAGTATTCCTGATTTTGATCTACATTTGTACAAACATTAATTAAGTTAATCTATACCCTGTTGCTGGCTACATGTTCTATTTATAACTTGTCACGAACTCCAAAAACTATTGAAAGGACTGAATAAATCTTCTTTTGAGAGACATTTCTAGAAAAAACACATTTTTATGGCAGATAGGGTGGCATTTCAAGATACATGTACAATGTATTTCTTCTGTATATCTTATGTACTTTTAAATATTCAGATTGTAGTCTGAATTTATTCACACTCAATATTGCAAAATGTTTCATATTTTCAGTAAGCGGAATAGTCAAACCAGGGACATTAATGGCTGTAATGGGAGCAAGGTAACATTTGTTATTCATTGTTATTCATTTCATTTCCTTTATTCTCAGTGTGTTTTAGATTAGTTTTAAGGAGGTCTGACTTTCGCAACTCATCAGTATTATTCGTATATATCTAGAAGTATGAAACAACATCGGATGTTCCAGAAATGAATTTTGTTATGTATATTTTTGTAATGTAGATCAATTTCTTTTTAATCGGAACATCATAACGAAATCCATTTCGCATAATATGATTTTTATTTGACCATAACCATGATGATGTGCTTGTTCCGGGCACTTCAAAAGGTGTTTTTTTCCCTAATAATCTATTTGACAATAATGTGATAGTTCGCTGTTCTATAATACTACTAATTTTTAAAATAGAAACCCTCCTTTAAAGTGATCTGAACTATCAGAATATCGTCAAATAGAATAACAAGTAGAACCCTTCTTTAAAGTGATCTGAACCATCAGACAATTTCATCAAATAGAATTTTAACATAAGGACCTCCTTTAAAGTGATCTGAACTATCATAATCTGGTTAAATAGAGTATAACAGTAGAAACCCCCTTTAAAGTGATTTGAACTATTATGATTTCGTCAAATAGAGTATAAACAGTAGAAACCTCCTTTAAATTGATCTGAACTATCATAATCTGGTCAAATAGAGTATAACAGTAGAAACCTCCTTTAAAGTGATTTGAACTATTATGATTTCGTCAAATAGAGTATAAACAGTAGAAACCTCCTTTAAAGTGATCTAAACTATCATATTATCGCATTGTCACTGTTAATCAATAAGCAAAATTCAACTAAAACATGGGTACAAGTCAACTAATTCACTTAGGTATGAGTTTTGATGGATACAAGATGACAGTAACCCATATGTTGAACTTATTCATCTGAGGTTGCCTTGAATGTTTCGCAACTCTGTTTGTATTCATTATCATTACGGGTAAAAATAATTTTTTGATCTTCAAATTCAAATTGCTAGAAAACAGTGAATCACTTAGAAGCATAATTAAAGGGAAGATAATAACTTTATATTAGCATTTTGAAGCAAATTATCATTTAAAACAAAATTGACAGCCTTGCTGAGTGTAGACCTCCAGTCATGGACCTTTAAAATACCCCCATACATATGGTTTTATTGCATTAGAAAATCACATAAAAACCCTTCCAGCATTTTTAAAGCATTTGAAACGGGCTGTTGCAGTATAAATGAAAAATCGTTGGTTGTTGGATAATTAATGGACTCCATACCATGGCTTGAGTTGATGTTTTGTGCAAGGTACCAAGTCCCTGTAAAGTCAGCACCTAAGTCAGAATCTCTATTATGTTTCAACACACCCATATATAACTTAAAATAATGTTGGTAAAAGTGCACTTGTGGCCCTGTTGATTCATTAACCCAGGGGTTGATAGACCCTTTTGGGAACCAGGTCTTGCACCCTTTAAAATAGGAATGCATGTATATCCAGCTGAAGGGCATCATGTAAGCTGTTGATTTCAGGTTGAACCCACGAAGCTTTGGGGAAAAAGCTTGTCAGTGGAAGGGGTAGTGTAACAGTCATGGATATAGGCAGATTAACTGTCTAGACCATCAGCTAGCTTTTGTGGCTGGACGGTTAGCATTTATATACATGTACTGAAGTTAAGTAACAGTGAGTGTGGCCATCATCTGGCTGGGTGACACTGACAATCTGATGTGATGCACCCGGTAGACTCCCCCAGCATGTTACAGCTGTTATTGCAAATTTTAATGACTTTCATTTTAAATTCACTTTTCATCTAAGGGTGAAAATGGCAAAAATTAAAAGGCAGCAAATTTCCAGATACCAGATATACAGTATATAATATTTAGCTGGGTTTCTTGTATATACCTGTGATTTAGAATAAACATCTGGACCCAGTTGCACAATAGGTTGTTAAATTTAATGTAAAGTTAACCAATGTTAAACCAATGGGCTAAATGTACGTTAAATTTAATAAACTGTTGTGCAACTGGGTCCTGATCATATTAAAAAGTTTGTTAGTTTACCTGGAGAGGGAAGGTGATCATATTTCTTCTTATAGCTTTATAACATGTTTGGAGTACAGTGAAACTTGTATATAAGACACCGTCAGGACACGACAAAAACCAGTCTTTATACATGTATGGAGGTGATTTTCATATAGAGGATGATTTGTACACTCATGGTACTATTGGGAACAGCAGTCTTTATGGTCTTTATGACCAGGTGGTCTTTATGCACAGGTGGTCGCTAAAGCAGGTTATACTGTAATTACGTAATTTTGGTAGTCAAAATGTTATGTGCAAAGTGCACTCTTACAAAGAGTTATTCCCCTTTGTTGATTCTACTTGTCATATCACCCATGGGCTATGTGATTCTTTGAATTTGCTTTATCTGTATTTTACATTTTGTTCTTACAGTGGAGCAGGGAAATCTACATTGATGAATATTCTGACATCAAGGAATCGTGGAAACTTGACCATTCAGGGTGACATTCGAGTCAATGGCATATCAGTCACTCGTGATAAAGTTGCACAAATTTCAGCATATGTACAACAAGATGACCTGTTTATAGGCTTTTTGACAGTCAGGGAGCACCTTACTTTCAGGGTTTGTTTTTTTTTTGTTTTCAAAATCATACAAAGTTTTATATGCACTTGTGGAAATTCACTTTGCCTTGCATCATTTAATCTTTCTCTGTTCTGACTGGGTACATGTTGTACTGCATCTGGAAAAAGAAGTATTAGGTTTTACATTTGATAAAAAAGAACCTTTATAGTTTACCAAATAATAAAACTCTCTGGTTGTGTTTACAGCTAATTGCTGTATTATGAGCAAGAGCAGGTGCTATATTGCTATATTATATATTAACTATAAGTCTTGTGCTGTTGGCCAGAACAACTAAATATATACATGTATTTCCATTCTCCAATATCTTGTAAGAACATATATATATCTTCTAACTCGTATGTTGATTTTAGGGACATGATATTCTGTGAGAGCTCTGGAATATATCGTTTTCCATATTCATTGTTAAGAACATACAATAATTTCTTATCTATATTTTAAGGTTTGTCATTCCAAATTAATTTAAACTTATCTTATTTAGTTTAATTCTTTTATAAAATTAAGTAGATGGTATAGGCATGGAAATAAATACACTAAAGAGCAGATAACTCATGAATAACAATGTCGAGGAACTTTATGTCAATTATATATTCTAGGCACTGCTAAGAATGGATAAGAGAATGTCTAAATCAGCAAGAATGGAAAAAGTGGATGAGGTGATCAAGGAGGTTTGTTTCATTTTACTTTCAATTGTATATTTTCACATCTTTATGTTAGTATTAACTTTTCAACCCCTGTGATCATATTTAGGCTTGTCTAAACCAGTAAATAGTGTGGTCTACTGTCATAACTCAGGAGTGAGCAGGTTAATAGTATATGTGAACCCATAGTAAAATCTGGATCACAATTCTTTACACCCCTAAATTCTGACAGTGGACTGTACATTTTTAAATATTGTGAGTTCAGATCTGGATACAGGGGTCAATGAGTTAAACACATTATATTGTTATATTGTACATGTAAATACAGTGAAACTTGTAAACAAAGGACTCCTTAGGGACACAACAAAACCAGTCTTTATAGGGAGCTGGTCTTTATATATAGGTTGATTTGTACACAAATGGTACGATTGGGAACAAAAGAAGCAATGTTTGTGACCAGGTGGTCTTTATACATAGGTGGTCACAAAAGCAGATTTTACTGTAATTTTGTAATATTGGTAGTCTACTTTTTTCAGGTTAGGCAAATATCTTTGATCTTTTTTAAAGGACAAAATCTTTACACAGGTTAGGACAAATATCATTTTACATGCAGGTAAATTTTGGCAGTCATTGGTTTAAGAAGGCCTCCATAACCAAGTGGTTAGAGCATCACACTTTAAATCATGAAGGCTTTCATCTTTGGTCACTAGCACAGGTTCGAGCCTTGCTGGAATCTTAGCTAATTTTGTGAAAGAGTTGGCCATTTTACTTGTGGATGACCAGTGGTCTCTTCCTGGTTGTAACCAGGTTTTCTCCTCCACCATTAAAAACAGTGAATGCCACCAAACTTCAAGTTTGTAGAGTGTGGTATAAAGCACCATTCAAACAATAACAAAATAAAAACAGAATAATAACAAAATAACAAAATAATAACAAAATGATAACAAAACAATAACAAAATAATGACAAATTTACAACAAAATAATGACAAAATGATAAAAAACTGTCATAGTTTAAGAATGCCAGTTATACCAAATTTATGAGTTTGCTGCTTCTTATCCAATCATTGAAAGATTAAAGTAAAGTCTGACAGGTAATCAGTTAGTTTCCAAGTTGTATTATAATGCTACAGGTAGACCTATAAATGATACATGGATCTGTTTGGCGCCCTTTCCACAATCAGAATATATTTCGACACATAGGCTTTTTTTTTTCACATGTGGATATTTTGCCTCTCCCCTAGCCTCCCAGGAGTTTTGAAGACAATGGGCTGTGGAATTGGAACTAAAATACTTTTTAGGGAATTTTGGTTCTAAATATAGCAAATTACATGTAGCCTATGAGTTAAAATTATGATGACTCAGCATTTTCAATTCTTAATACATTATTTAGTTGTGTAAACATATTGCTCTTAATAATGTGCGAATGGATACAATGTATACCAATCAGATGCCAGGTTGCAATAAAAATAGCAACTTTTTATATTCTGAATAGTTCAGTAGGTCAGGTAATCCAGCTAAAAGAAGTCTGAACATTTCAGATTGGTCAGCTAAAGTACATGTTGTTAGAGCTTAAGATTTCAGGTAGGCTGTTTGGCCATCAGCAGCATGGAATCTGAGTATTTCTAGTAGTCAGGTAATCCAGCAAAACATAATTAGAACATTTCAGATATTTTGTGGTAGTGCAGGTTGATGAAGCAATGCAGGTTATCCGATAATCCAGTTAGAACAAGTAGAATCTGATCATAGAAAGTCATCTTTCGGATGAGACTAATTAAAAACTGAGGTCCCATGTCATAGAATTCTGGCACGTAAAAAACCTCATTGCATTGGCATCAGTCCATAGAGCAGGCCAAAATCTGTAGCACTAATCACCTCAGATGGTGACATCTCCATATAAGTGGACCAAACAAATGAATCAAACAAAAAACAGAAACAAATAAATATTTGAAATAAAAAAACAAAAGTCATCAAACTTGATTTAAACTTTAAAATTGGTATGATTTAATGTCATATAGTAAATCTTTTGTAATTAACTATTTTGTATTCTTTGTACACAGCTTGGTTTAACAAAATGTGCAGACACCTTGATTGGAACACCTGGCCGTGTTAAAGGTATATCTGGAGGAGAGATGAAGAGATTATCCTTTGCTTCAGAGGTAAAGAAATTCAGTAATTAAGGTTACATAGAGGATATTTGCGAATCTTTTATAAAAAATGTTATTCATAAAAAATGGCAGATATTCTTTTTATTACTTTTTTCATAAAAAAATCTCATAAAACAAGAAAAAGTAGTATTTTGATTGACTGAGTGAAAATAACACAGTTTACCGGTACATTGATTCTGCATGGAGTGTTATTTTTCACACTGCGGAAAATAACAATTCAAAATAACAAATTTATTTAATTGATAAATCCTTATATTTCACCACCAAAAATGTAATAAATGTGTCATGTTTATGTGAATTTTTAGATAAAAAGGATGGTGATGTATTCTATCATTAAATAAATTCCTATGTATTTTGGCTCCGTTGACATTTTTGTATGGTTCTACAGTGAACTCTCTTTATAACAGTCATGTTGACATTCCTTGGAGACTTTGTCATTGTAATGAATTTGCTGTCATAACATGTATAAAGATTTTAACACATTCCAAATGCCTGACTGCCTGTGCCTAAAAATAATAATAATGAGAGATCGATGTTACAGGCAGTGGATAGTTAGAATCAAGTTTATTTCTGCATAGTCTCACAGTAGGCACTATATACAATACCATGTATCAGTTCCATTGAAAACACATTCTTTGAATTTTGGATAGGATATATTTGTTTCATTGTATCACTGAAATTTTCACCTAAAATGTGTGGGTTTGCCAGTAAAGAAAAAAAGATTACAAGTTTTCAATTGTTTACACATAGCATATTTGTATACCATAAATTGGGATATTTTGGCATTGCTAAATTTTGGCCACTTTGGTCACAAAACGAGGGGTTATATTTTGGCCAATTAAATTTTGGCCATTTATGTTTATATCATGTTTAGATTTGACCTACCATCAGATCTCTGTCTTGTTGTGTCAAACATTTCAGGTGTTTGAAATATCAAAACATTAAAAAGTGCCAGTAGAACAGTTAGAATTGATGCATAGCAGGGTACTTAATTAAGCTTAACGCTCACACAGTATTTTTGTTGTTGTTGTTTTTTTTAAAAAAAAACTTTTTTGTTAATCTATAAAACACTTAGATATTTTCAAAAAGCACTGGTAGAAACATTGTACATATTTTGGATTGTTTAATTTAGGTCATTTTAATAGGGTGACCAATTATGGCCAAAATATCCCAATTTACGGTATATATGTATGTGTGTGTCTTTCAGTGTACAACTGGTATCACAGAAATTATGTTCTGAGTTCTCTTCATCACAGGCTCTGACAAATCCACCATTGTTGTTCTGTGATGAGGCCACTTCTGGATTGGACTCTTTCATGGCACAAAGTGTGATTCAGTCTCTGAAGGCAATGGTGAAGAAAGGACGTACAATCTTGTGCACCATCCATCAACCATCTTCTGAGGTCTTTGAATTGTTTGATGAGTAAGTCTCAGGCTTTTGTTCTATTTAAGCCTTATGATCTTTTATTTTTTTTCAGTAATTTAAGCTTTTCTAGCTCATCTATTTTCAGTTACAGGAAAATTTAATGCATTTCTTTATTGCACATTACTCTGTTAACATACCATTTCCAAGTTCCATTCCATTAGTTGGAATAGTAATTGTACTCAGATTGTGTAAATTAGACAGAAAGTCAGGCAAGGTCTTTTCTGGTTACATTATATTTACAATGACGACATTCTATATTATTATACCTTTAATATATTATATTGCTGTCGGGTGACATAAGGCCTCTTGGTTGGACAAATATTCATGTCAACCCAAAACAGGGGCAATAACTGTATAATATCTATTTTCAGTTCATCTACAATGAATAACGTTTAGTTAAATATTCTGTCTCGTAAAAATGAGAAGTGCCATCACATACTTTCCTGTAGGCTGCTAATC
This sequence comes from Atrina japonica, assembly GCA_030159075.1. Classification (NCBI taxonomy): domain Eukaryota; kingdom Metazoa; phylum Mollusca; class Bivalvia; order Pterioida; family Pinnidae; genus Atrina; species Atrina japonica. Next base: position 860,903 of record BROG01000251.1, on the reverse strand, counting down.
TCAAATCTTGCACCTATCACTGCATTAAATATCCATATTCCAAGTTTTATATATGATAAATTACTTATGTTTAAATATTTTAAAATATTAACATAATACATTCAAATATTGATAGATTTATTTTATGCTTTGGATTAAAATTAATTTTTTGTTTTTATACAGTTATGTGATTGTGTATCTAATGTTTATATAATTTAATTGTATGTGTAGAATAGATACACAGCTTTTCTGGAGCACTGCTTTTTCATTTGTAGAGTTTTCTTATTGGCGGAGGGCAGAGTAGCATTCATGGGACCAATAACAGAATCCCTGGAGTTTTTCAAAAAGTATGTATTACATCAGTCTTCTTCAGTCACCTAATTTGATAAAATATACATATAATTTTACTTCAAACAATGTGATGTAAAATGACCAATGAATTGCAAACTTTCTTCAAAAGCACATATTTATTTTCAGATATGATAACGCTTTTTTGCTTTAGATTTTGTCTGTGTCTGTCAATTCATCAGTCCATCCATTTGGTTAAAGTTTAGTTATAGCTCATCATTCAGTAGTGGATTCATACTTGTACGGGACCTGTATTGATTCAATCATCAATACTTTAAGAATGCTTGTTTACAATGGTTTAACAGGAAGGGGACAGTTTCACAGTTAGGGGACATGTATTGATGTATCAATACTCTAAGAATGCTTGTTTATAATGCTTTCACAGTTAGTGGACATGTATTGATGTATCAATACTCTCAGAATGCTTGTTATAATGGTTCCACAGGAAGGGGACAGTTTCACAGGTAGGGGACATGTATTGATGTATCAATACTCTCAGAATGCTTGTTATAATGGTTCCACAGGAAGGGGACAGTTTCACAGGTAGGGGACATGTATTGATGTATCAATACTCTAAGAATGCTTGTTTATAATGCTTTCACAGTTAGGGGACATGTATTGATGTATCAATACTCTCAGAATGCTTGTTATAATGGTTCCACAGGAAGGGGACAGTTTCACAGGTAGGGGACATGTATTGATGTATCAATACTCTCAGAATGCTTGTTATAATGGTTCCACAGGAAGGGGACAGTTTCACAGTTAGGGGACATGTATTGATGTATCAATACTCTAAGAATGCTTGTTTATAATGCTTCCACAGTTAGGAGACATGTATTGATGTATCAATACTCTCAGAATGCTTGTTATAATGGTTCCACAGGAAGGGGACAGTTCCACAGGTAGGGGACATGTATTGATGTATCAGTAACCTTAGAATGCTTGTTATAATGGTTCCACGGGAAAGGGACAGTTCCACAGGTAGGGGACATGTATTGATGTATCAGTAACCTTAGAATGCTTGTTATAATGGTTTCTCAGGAAGGGGACAGTTCCACAGGTAGGGGACATGTATTGACTCAGCAATATTCTCAGAATGATTTATTGATCAGCAATACTCATAACAATGATAATATACTGTACAGGGTTTATTCCACCAGTTGTAATTTTCACATGACCGTATTGGAGTGTTTTGACTTGTGGATCAGGAGTAGCATAAGAACAACATATATATATATATATATATATATATATATATATATATATATATATATATATATACATGTATATATTACAATACTGTTTCTTAAATTTATGGGCTTATCAACACTGTGAATATAGGAAATTTTATTTTTATTTGATAACAGTTTTTCAACTTATTTTACCCCGATACAGTAGATCTATATATAGTTACAGTTCCTGAAAGGTCTTTTGGATGAGACTTTAAACCAAGTATATGACATGTTATGAAACCATATTGCTAAATTTGCATAGATTCATGCATAGCACAGGTTAAAATTTGTGGCACTTCACCAACAGCCAGTAATGTATTCATATGAGTGAATAATTCTTGGTGGATCTATGTAAAACAAAAATGAAATGGGCAAACAAATATCAATGCATTGCAAATTACAAAGAATGGGTTGATCATCACTGTATACTTACCATACCATGGTACATGTATATATCACAATTATAAAAACATCTCATAGAGGTTCAAACCATTGTGACTGAAAGTAGAAGTTTGACCATTTACTTGGGGTATATAGTATAACTTTGCTCCACCTTAATGACTTCCACATTTTTCAGAAGAAACAGGGTGGTGTAAAAGACCAGTATATCAATTAATATTAAATTTATTGGGTTGTTTTTATGCAAAAGGATTCCATCCATCCATCTCGTTTATATTGTTTCCAGAGCATTATAACTCAAAAATCGTTCAAAATAATTACATCATGAAATCAACCTCATGTGCACAGCAACCTGGAGTTTTGTAGTTGTTCTATTTTCATTTGCGATATATATATTTCCTTTTACGTTGAAAACACATAGTCAGAATTACCAATTTAAATGTTGCTTACAAGGGAAGCAACTTGATTTGTCCTACTTTTGACAGTTCCCTCTGCAGGGTATAACTATGTTCCAGGGTTCAAAATTAGCAGTAGTCCGCCCATCCGAGACTAGTAATTTTTGCATCGGACTAGCCAAGGTTGTGCTTCAGCTAGTCAGGTTGACTAGTAGAAAATCTGTATATAAACATTATAGCATTAACATGAGCAATGAAACTATGTACATTGAACACTAGAATTACCTAATCAATCTTAATTCTTCTCTGTTTTCAAACCAAGAATGAATATAACCATGATAATATGCAAACAAAAAAATAGATAATTTACTGAAACTACCAAATTGGTAATTCTGGTACCAATATGGTAGATAAGTGTCAGTTTGGTAATTAATTTGTTGTTTAATAATTTGGGGCTAGTGAATTTGTCATTAGGACTAGTAAAGTTTGTTTCCATCTAGTCCAACTGCCTAGTGAGATAGAGTCGCTCAATTCTATCCCTGTGTTCTTGTTATGATTAATTAAGAACAGTATTAGCAACTGATGACATACATACAGTGGAATCTTGTTATCTCGAAACTCATGGGACCGCCTTTTAATTACCTCGAGATATCCAGAATTCGCGATAACTGAAAATTTTAATTGAAATATTATTATACCCATAAAAATCAGGAGAGATGTTTCCATTTTAACATATCCGGAATTTCGACTCATCCGATTTCGACATAACGAGATTCCACAGTACATATATACTACACATTGTCAAATCCATATCACCTGGCGGTGTGAAGTCTTGTGAACCCTTACTTCACTGGAACGAGTGTAAAATTTTTGGTAATACAGGATGACAGCATTGAAATCACACTGATAAAAGTAATTGTCCTGTTTATCACCAATTTACGAGTATCCACTGGGCAATAAAACACATTTCACATGCAGCTCATCTTAACCAAAAAGTGCATTGAATCATCTGCATGTATGATAATCAAAAGGTTTACTCTACCCTGCCAAGTTATATGAAATAGAGTACTGACATACCTTACTTAATAAATGCATAAATGTCTGTATTTTAGAATTTTCTTACATATTTCTGTTTTCCAGCAATGGATATGAATGCCCGGTTAACTACAATCCAGCTGATTTTTATATCCTGACTCTGGCTATTATTCCTGGTAGTGAGAAAGAATGTAAAGAAACTGTGATGGTAAGCTTGAATGTGTTGTACATTCTTAAATCAATAGAAATCAACATTCCTCTTACATGTATTATTTCCGTATAAGGAAGATGATTTTATCGATTGTAAGCCAAAGCTCATATATGGAATCTGTCTTTGGGGAAAACTCATCAAAAACACCTGTCTTGAAGGACCACCTTTAGAACTTCAATGGTTAAATGATACTATACACACATATCTGTTAGTTACTACAGTAGTAAGAAAATAAAAATTCAGTGGGGTTATTTTGAGATTTTAGGTAATCCGTTTTGGATCCGTATGTTTTGTGCACCGCCTCAACTTGGTAAACTGTACTGATTTCTGTTACATATCTTTATGTTGATCATGAAATACGATGTAGATAGACAACAATTTAAGCACATGGAATGGTATCTTTTATGAAAGAAAAGGGTATATCTTGCAGACTTATTGACAAACAAAATTATTTGGCTTGTGCAACTAGCTACACAGTTTGATTCAGAATACATCGAAAAGATCATGCAGTTATATCTGAATATCGGATGATTGTCACTAATCCTATTATGTTAAATACCAATTGGCGTTAACATCTGAACAATTTACCAGACATGGAATCTTGTGACATTTTGATTTATTTCATGAAATGGTGTATTTGCTCTTGTACCCAATGTAAACAAACTATAGTGGAAGTAGCGATGGTCAACCAAAAGCAAAATTAATTCATGTGATGCTAGAACCAAAATCTAGAATGATAACATGGACAATCTGGGTACCTGAAACTCTGCTATTGAGGGGAGGAAAATGTCTTTAACAAACAATATTTGTTTATTTTTTAGGTTCTAGGTATGTTCCATGGTTTGTTGTAATTGTGCGCACCTAAGACAAATTTGGTAAAGCAGTCGCTTTAAATAAACATTTTTTTCTTTTTTTATTTTTTTTGTGAACCTTTTTTTTTCTATATTTTCTTTTGTTGATTTTTTTTTTTTGTTTTTTTTTAGTGTTTTTTTTATATGTTTTTTTGATTTTTTTTCTGTGTCTTCTAGTTTTTTTTCTGTTCTTGATTTTTTTTTTTTTTTTTTTTGTGTTTGTAATATTTTTCTGATTTATTATTTTTTTCTCTGTCTTTTGTTTTTGCTTTTCATTCTTTTGTTTTTATTTTGTATTGTCTCATACCTTGTTTTTTGTGTGTTTTGTTTTTTCTATTTTCTTTTTGTTCTTTTCTTTTTAATTTTTTTTTTATTTTTTTCTTTCTGTTTTTCTTGTTTTTGTGATTTCTCATTCTTGTTTTGCTTTTGTGAATTTTCTTTTCCTTATGAATTTTTTGTTTTTTTTTCTTTTTTCTGTTTTTTTGTTGTTGTCTGGATCTGTTTTGTTTTTTTTTATTTTTTTTTTGATTTGTTTTTGTTGTTGATGTTATTGTAGTTTAATTGTTCTTTCTCCTTTTTTTTTTTTTGGTTTTTTTTTTTGTTTGTCGAAGTTTTTCTTTTTTTCCTTTTTTTTTTTCTTTTTTTTCTTTTTTTTTTATACTTTTTTTACTCTTTTTTTTTTCTTGTTTTCTTTATTTTTTGCTTTTTTTTTTTCTTTTTTTTTTCTTTTTTGTGTTTTTTTTCCTTTGATATGTTTCTGTTTTTGACTTTTGTTTTTGCTTTTTATTCTTTTTTTTTTTTTTTTTATTGTATTTTTTTTTTGATTTCCTTTTTTTGATTATTTTTTTTGTTTCTATTTTTTTGTTTATATGTTTTTTTGTTTTATTGACTTTCTTTTTTCATTTTTTTTATTTTGTTTTTTTATTGTGTGTCTTTTTTGAATTTTTTTGTGTTTTTTTTTATTTTTTTTTTGTTTTTGTTGTGTATTACTTTTTTTTGTTGTTTTTTTATTTTTCACTGGCTTTGTTGTTTTTTTTTTTTGTCTTTGATTTTTTTTTTTTTTGTTTTTATTTTGGTTTTTTTTGTCTTTGTTGTTTTTATATTTTTGCTTTTGAATTTCTGTTTTTGTGTTATTTGTTTTTTTTTTTATTTTTTTTTTTTTTTGCAAACTTTTGTCTTTTTGTTTTCTTTTTTTGACTTTTGGTTGTTTCTTTTCTCTATGTTAATTTTTTTTTTGCTTTTTTTTTTGTTGTTTTTTGAATTTTTTTTGAATCTTATTTGTCTATTTTTATTTTTTTTTTTTTGTTTTTATTTTGTCTATCTTTGCGGTTTTTTTTGTATTTTTTTTTTGCTTCTTTTTTTATTGTTGTTTTTGTGATTTTATTTTTTTTTTTTTGTTTTGTTTTTTTGTTTTTGTTGTTTTTTATTATTACTTTGTTTTTTTTTCTTTTTTTTTTGTTTTTTCTTTTGTTTTTTTGTTTTTGATTGACTATTTTTTATTTTTTTTTGTTTTTGTTTCTTTTTGTTTTTTGTTTTTTTTGACTTGTCTTGTTTTTACTCTTTTTTTTTTTCTTCCTTTTAGTTTTTTTTGTTCTTTTGATTCCTTTTTTTTTTTTTTTTTTTCATGTTTTGATTTTCCTTTTTTTTGATCATTCTGTGATTAGTGATTTATTTTTTTTTTTGTTTGATTTTTTTTTTTTGTTTTTTGTTTTTTTTTTTTCCTATTTTGATTCTTTTGTTTTTTTTTTTATTTTTCTGTTTTTTATATTTTTTTCTTTTTTTTACTTATTTATTCCCCTTTTTTTGTATTTTTTTTTTTTTGTTTTTTTTATTTCCTTTTTCAGTTCTGCTTCTGTTTTTTTTTTTTATGAGTGTACTTTTTTATTTTTTTTTTTTTGTTATTATTTGCTATTGATTGATAATGTTTTTGTTTTTTTTTTTTGTGTTTTTATGTTATTGATGTCTATTTCTTTTTTTTGCTTATCGTCTGTGAAATTTTTTTGATAGTGGTATTTTTTTTTTTTTTCTTGCTTTTTTTTTTCTTTGTTTTGTTGTTTTTTTTGTTTTTGTCATTTATTTGTCTTTTTTTTTTCTTATTTTTTTTTTTATTATTTTATTGTTGTTTGTCCTTTTTATGTTGACTTAACATTTTTTTTTTTTTTTTTTTTTTTTTTATTTTGTTTTTTTGTTGTATTTGTTCCGTCGTAGGCCGGCTTTTTTCTATTTGGTGGTTTTTATGTGTTTTTTGGCGTGTTTTTGGTGATATGGATAGGATTGTGGGAGCCGATGTGTGGAGGGGTATGGGCGGAGGGCTGGATGATTGTTTTTTTTTTTATTTTTTTTTTTTTGTGTTCTTTTGTTTTTTTGTTTTTTTGATTTTGTTTTTTTGTTGTTTTGTTGTTTTTTGTTTTGTATCTTTTGTCTAGTTTCTTTTTTTATCTGTTGTTCTTTGTTTTGATCTTTTCTTATTATTTTTTTTTATTTTTTGATAATTGTTCTTTTTTTATTTTTCATTTGTTTTATAATTTTTTTTTTTTCTTTTTTTTTATTGTTTATTTGATTTTGCATGATATTTTTTTTGTTTCCTTCTTTTTTTTTTTTTTGATTTTTCTTGTTGTTTTTTTTCTGATTTTTTTTTCTCTTTACTTTTTTTTCTTTTTTTTTGCTTATATTTTTCTGATTATTTTTTTGTTTGATGTTCTTTTTTTGTTTTTTTTTGTTTTGTTTTATTTTTTTGTGTTTCTTTATTTATTGTTTTTACATTTTTTAGTTTTTCTTTATGCTTTAATTTCTTTATTTGATTTTTTTTTTATTTTTTTTGATTTTTTTTTTTGCTTTTTTTTTGTATTGAATTTGTGCTTTTTTGTCGTTTTTTATTTTGTTTCTTATTTTGTGGTTTCATTTTTCTTTTTTCTGATGTTTTTTGTTTTCTTTTTTTGATTTTACTTTTTGTTTTTATGTTTTTTTTTTTTTTATCTTATTTCTCTGATTTTTCGTTTTTAGTTTATTTGTGTTTTTTTTTTTTTTTGTTTTGTTGTTTCACATTGCTATTTTTTTTTTGATTTTTTTTTTTATTTGATTTTTGATTGTTCTCTTTGTGTTATCTTCTTTTTTTTTTTTTTTTTGTTATTTTATTTGCTTTCTTTTCTTTTTTTTTTTCTTTTTGTTCTTTTTATATTAATTTTTATTTTTCTATTTCATACTTTTTTGATTTTTTTGTTCTCTTTTTCTTTGTGTTTCTTTTGTTGTTTTGTTGTTTTAGTCTTTTTTTGATTTGTTGTCTTTTTTTTTTTGTTGTTCTTTGATTTGATGAAATTTTTTTGTTTTTATTTGTTTTTTTTTTTTTTTTTTTTTGTTGTGTTTTTTGTTTTTTTTGTTTTTTTTTTTTTTATTTGCTTTATTTTGTTTTTTTTTTTTTTTTTTGATGTCTTGTTTTCTTTTTTTTTTGTTCTTTTTTTCTTTTTATGATTTTATTTTTTTTTGATTTTATTTTTTTTGTTTATTTTTTTTTTTTTTTCTTTTTTTTTGGTTTTCTTTATTATTTTTTTGGTTTTTTTTGGATGTTTTGTTTTTGTATTGATCTTTTTTTTATGTTGTTTTTTTGTTTTCTTTTGATTTTTTTTTTTTTTTTATTTTTATGTTTTTTTCTTTTTTTTTCTTTTTTTTTGAATTTATTCGGCTTCTTTTTTTTTTATTTTTTTTTTTTTTTGTTCTTTTGTGTATTTTTTTATGTTTTTTTTTTTTTGTTTGTTCGATGTTTTTTGTGTTGTTTGGTGTATTTGTCTTTTTTTTATTGTTCTCTTTTGACATTTTATTTTTTGTCTTTTTTTTTTGTTTTTTTCGGTTGTGTTTTCTTTGATTTTAATTTTTATTTTTTTTTTTTTTCGCTTAGTTGATTGTTTGTTTTTTTTTTTTTTTTTTTTTAATGTTTTTTTGTAGATTTTTTTCTTTTCTATTGTACAATCTTTTTGCCTATTTCCTCTTGATCTTTTCTTTGTTTTTGTTTTTGTTTTGTTTTTGTTTTGATTTGTTTTTCATTTTATTGGTCCTTTTTTTTTTCTTAATCTTTTTTTTTTTTCTTTTTTTATTTTTTTTTTTTATTTTTATTTTTTTTGATTTTTGACGTTTTTTGTTTGTTTCTTCTGACTTTTTTTTGATTTTTTGATTTTTATTTTTTTTCTTATTTTTTTTTTTTTAAAGTTTTTTTTTGTTTCTTTGTTCTATTCTTTGTCTTTTTTTTTTTTTATTTTGTTTCTATTATGTTTTTTGATTTTTTTTTTTAATATTTTTCTTTAGAGTTGGGTTTTTTCTTTTTTTTTTTTTTTTTTTATGTTTATTTGGTATTTGTTGTTCTTTTATGTCGTTTTCGCTTAGTAGGTTTGTCGTTTTGCAGGAGGGGGGTGGGGTACGGTTAGGATCGGTAAGGCGTCTTCTTTTTGTTTTTATATTTTTTTCTTTTTGTGTTTTTTTGTTTTTTGGCATCTTCTTCTCTATCTTGGTTGTTTTTTTTGTTTGAATTTTTTTGTTCAGATTTATTTTTTTTTTTTTTATTTTTTTTTATTTTTTTTTTTTTTGTTTATTTTTTTTTTTTTGATTTACTTTTACTTTCTCTCTTTTTTTTTGTTATTTTTTGCTTGTTTTTTTTTATTGGATTTTTATTCGCTTTCTTTTTTTTTTTTTTGCCTTTTTTTTTTTTTTTATTATTTTTTTTTCGTATGATTTTTTTATATTTTTTATTTTTCTTCTATTTTTTTTGAATTGTTTTTAATTTTTTCTTTTTTTTGATATTTTGACTGATTTTTTGTTTTTTTTTTATTTTTTTGTTACTTTCTTTTTTTTGTTTTTTTTTTTTATTTTTTTTTTTTTTTATGTTTTTCTTTTTTTTTCCTTTTTTTTTTCTTTTGTTTGTTTGTTTTGTTTTTATGTTTTGTATTTTTTCTCATATTTTTGTGACTTTTTTTTTATTTTTTTTTTATTTTTTCTTCCTTTTTTTTTGTTTTGTTTTCTTTTTATTCTTTTCTTGATTTTTATTTTTTGATTTGGTTTTTATTTCTGGTGATTTGTTTGATTTTTTATTTTGATTTTGTTGTTCGCTTTTTATTTTTTTTATTGATTGATTGATTCTTTTGTTTTTTTTTTTGTTTTTTTTCTTTTTTTTTGGTTTTTTTTTTTTTTCTTTTTTTTTTTTTTTTTTTTTGGTTTTTTTTTTTTTTTCTTTTTTATTTTTTTTTATTTTGTTTTATTTTTTTTTTTCATTTTTTGTCTTTTCTACCTTTTGAATCTTTGTAATTTTTCGTTCTTTTTTTTTTTTTTGATTTTTTCTGTTTGATTTTGTTTTTATTGTTTGGTCTTGTCGTTTTATTTATTTTTTTTTTTTTATTGCTTTTTCTTGATGTTTCTTTGTTTTTTTTTTTTTTGTTTTCTTTTTTTTGCTTGTTTTTTTATTTTTTCTTTGTTTTTTGATGTGTTTTTTTTTTATTTTTTTTTATGTGATTTTCGCTGTTCTTTTTTTTTCTTTTTTTTTTTTTTTATGCTTTTGTTGATGTTTGTTTTTTTTTTATAGTTTTGATTTTGTGTGTTATTTTTGGTTGTTTTATTTTTTTGATTGTCATTTTTTTTTTTCTTTTGTTGTTTGATTTTGATAAAACCATATTTTTTCTGAATTTTTTGATTTTTTTTGATTTTTATTTTCTGTTTTTGCTCTTTTTTTTGATTGATTCAAAACATTGATTTTGTTTCTTTTGTTCTTTCTTTTATTTTCTTTTTATTTTTTTTTTTTTTTTTGTTTTGAATTACTGATTTTAATGTTTTGTTTTTTGTTCTGATTTATTTTTGTTTTGTTTTGATATCTATTGTTTTTCGTTTGTTGTTTCTTTGAATTGATTCAAAACATTGATTGATTCAAAACATTGATTTTCTTTTTTACTTTTTTTGTTTATCTTTTTTGTGATGATGATTTTTTTTGTTTATTAAATGGTTTTTTTTTGATTTCTGTTTTTGTTTTTTTTTTTATTTTTTTTATTTTGTTTGTTTTTTTTGAATTTTTTATTTATTTTGTTTTTTTTGTTTTTTAATTTGTTTCGTTTGTTTTTTGTTGATTGATTGTTTTTTTTTCTTTAATTGCAATTTTTTTTTTGCGTTTTTTTTTTTAATTTGTTCTTTATGTTTCTATTTTGTTTCTTTCGTTTTCGTTTTTTTTTCTTTTTTTTTTTTTTTTTTTTTTTTTTTTTTTTTGATCTTTTTTGTTTTTTTTGAATTGATTCAAAACATTGATTGAATACATCAAACATCATGCAAAATAGTAACAATAAAAAACATTTTATTCAATAACTAATAAACTGTCGCGAGATAGAAAATAGACTAACCCCTGTGTTCAGTGAGTGTTCACCATCTTGTTGTAATTGTACGCATGTTCAACTACAGGTCTTTCCCCTGCTCTGTTTTTGGAATTGTGTTGAAACTTGTACGGTGACCCATTAGTGAAATGATTGTCTGAGAGTAAAGGTATTTTTTTCTTTGTAATTAATCAAAGTTTTATTCAGAAAAATAAAGAAAAATAAAAAAAAACAAAAGGTAACAAGGTAAAATAAATTTTAAGTTTAAGTTTCAGCTTCATTATTATTTGCATTTTGGACAGAAGAAATCAGCCCCCCCCCCCCCTTGTAACTGATTTCTCTGGACAGCAGACATTACATTTTCCACATTTTGCCCAGTTCACAATTTCTATGTTTCTTTTACTTTGCTGTCCTTCTGGTGAAAACTTTTTGCAGATTGAACATGGTTTTCAGAGTCGGTATCTGAGTGATTGAAGAAGGTTACCCATTCATTATGTTTACTGGGACCAAGGGTTTGGCTGTCAGAAAAGGTTGCTTTCTCATCAATTTTGGTCTTTTCATTTGTACAAGATACAGAACGTGTTCCTGCTTTTCTCTTTTGGGGTTGTTTTGGTATATTTTCCTTTTCTTCATGTGATGCCTTAATGGTACATGCTTTGTTATTTGATTTTGTATTTTTATTTGCATTTTTGTCAGATTTTTCTTCTTCTTTGTGTTTTATTACATCAACGAATGCCTGCTCAGTGATGGCAGTTCCTTGTTTTGGGATTAGGTAGGACTTCCCTCCTCTTTCAATTTAACACTTTCATTCGGTTCCTTCTCAGTTTTTGTTCAACAAAATTTTTATTGTTCTTTCATTTCGTCTTTCCTTATGGGATAATGTAGGTGTTGATGGTTTAAGTGGCTGTATTTTTGGTATATCAATTACACTGGGGTCAGAAGGTACAATTCCAGTCTTCCTAAATGAACTCATCAGCTTTGCAGTGGTAAGAGCATATTTGTAAGCAGTAGCTATCATTTTGGGCAGATCGTATCTAATTACAGAACGACCAGGATGGATGTGCATAAACTCATGGAATTGTTTTGAAAGTGCCGATTTGAAGGGACTGAAAATTCCAACATCAAGAGGCTGTAACTGATGGCTGGAATGTGCTGGTATAACATACAAATGGATGTCAGAGCTGCTAGCCTTTTCAATTATATCTAATGATATATGCGTTGAATGTCCATCATATAATAATATAATTGGTCTGACAGTTACATCTTCAGAAATTGATTTTCAAAGAAATCAAGGAATGTTTCTCTATTGGACCAATCTGTCTGTGTTGTGGTAAATTTAGTTCCAGTTAACCCCCCCAGAGATAAGATCTTGTGTCAACTTTTGACCTTTGAATATAATGTATGGGGGTTATGGTTTGACCAAGTGTGCATCCAGCAGCGATAATAGTTGTTATGCCACTTCCACCACCAGTGGCTACAAATGGCTTTGAAATTTTTTCAGCAACAACTTTTGGTGGGGAATGGTCTAATGAAATTCCTGATTCATCAATATTCCATACGTTTTCTGGTTTATTTTTAAGATTATATTTACAAAACACAGATTCTAATTCTGTAAAATAAGAAGAAATGGTTTCCTGACTAATTGCATGAACTCTTGAAAGTTCTCTTTTCTTCAGATTCTTAAGGTTTATATCTGGAAACCTCTATAAAAATCCACGAAACCATTCATTTGTTGGAAATATTTTCTCATTTTTTGCTTCCAGATTATTTGAGGCAAGGTTTACTACTTGACTTTTTTAATAACCATATACGATAGAGGCAAAATTTTTACAGTGTTTAGCTAGGAGTTGTTCCTCATTCTGGGTAATGTAAAGCTTTCTACCCGCATTTGTTAAAAACCTTTAGGGATTTTTTATTGCAGTACGAAGGGTTGACTCAGGTAAATTATATAATTTGGCTGCAAGTCTAATTGACTCTTTTGATGATTTATAGAATTCATATGCCTTTTTTAATTTCTCCTTCTTTTCATCCATTACCTGAAAAAAAAATATTATTTTTTTAAATTTTTGTTTAAATTGGAAGATTTATTTGTATTATAATTCACAAAAAATTCAAACATGCTTTTTGTTTTACCATATTTAAATTATGTCAATTATTAAATACACCAGTAAATTCTTATTTATTTAAAAAATTCTAAAAAACTGAACTGTTACATGAACTGTATTAATTGACTGAAAAAATTACTTGATAAATCAGAAGAACAAAAAATAAAAATCAGACCAATATGCTGTATGTTGTGAATTGTATTTGATTATTATTCAAATTTTTACTTATTTATGAAGTAAGTCTAAGTATTCCAATTGGTATGAAAATAAATTATTAAGATAAAAAAAAGTTTTATTTAAAGTTCATCCCATTTTAGCATCTCAAGGCTTCCATGGTTTCATTGTAAACCTTCAGTGTTGGCTGTGACCTCACATAACAAAATTGCGACTGATCGTCTAGATGCCGATCTCTCATCAGGTATGAGGGATTAGCATTGTAGAATGTTGACCAAACTAATATTAAGGTATAACAGAATTTATGCACCACTGTTTTATCATGTTTATGTGTTAAGCATTGTTTATACAGTCTATATGCACTATGAAAGGCTCAATCATAGGTAGGGAGATTTTGTTAATTGTGATTGGCAGTGGGTGGAGTTCATCTTGCCGACATGTGCCTCTGTTGACATCGAGTAATAAAATATATTGTGAGAATTCTGGGGCCTTATTGTTATTAATCTTAGCACAAGCAATACCTACTTTCTTATGATATCAAAAGTATTTACTTTTTCTAATCCAATATATACAATATCTGGATTTATAAGACGCTGGATTGATGCTTTGTTTACAGAAGTGACGTCATTTGTAGAGCACGCACAATTACAACATGCACACATTTACAGCAAGTGGTTGTTTTGCAATGAAATGTTGATCTGTAATTTGAAGATGCATGAAATTCTTCTGGACTAATGGAGAAAAATAATCACCATTTTCTGTTTTAGAAATTATGTGATTCATTTGAAAAAACAGAGCGTTCACAGAACATGGGGAGAGAAATAAGTGAACTTGGGAATTCAGCAATGGAATGTAATGGTATCAGTGTTGTGGTAAGAATGGCTACATTATTTAATTTGTAACAATAATTTCTCTTTTATTTCTCACAAAAAGTGTACCCTCAGTTAGGTTGTGTCATGACCCTTAGAGAATGTTTATAGTGGAATTAACAGTGATTTTTTTGTCCAAGCAAATATTAGAAAGAAATAGAATCAATCTTCATGGTAATGTAAAGGTATTCATAACTTATGTTATGACCTTTACCTAATGTAATAGAGGTCAAGGTCATATAATGGTTGAAGCTTGATCAGGTAAGTATTATATAGTTTTACATGTACAAATGATATTGTGATTTTTTAAGACACTATTTAGTTTCTTCTGTAGCAATCTGTTACGTCTTAATGCTGAACTGCATGTAGAGAAGTTTGCTTATGATGATAACTTGCAGCATATTGCTCTAAGGTAGATTGAAACTTGGCATCCATGATTAAATTTAGAGTAAAAGTGGCTGCTACCATAAAAATGAAAATTTTGAAATTGCTGCAGAAACTATTAAAGTATTTAACAAATTTGTCATTTTATTTAAAGTCCGTGCATCTGTCAGTCCCTTTGGTAAAGGTTTTGGTCAAAGTCACGTTGATATGTAATTTGATTTGCCATTGCTTAAAAACAAGTTACTTCTATTATTTGTATTGTTTCTTTCCAGGCTGAAACAGACACAGTAAGGTAAGTACAACACTTTAACTACCATCCTACAATTAACTGGATCATTCACCATACAAAACAGAATAAGGACTCGGCCAACTTCATTCACTTTAAAGAATCTAATGGACTTAGTGGTGCTTCATCTTTAACATTTGGAGCATTCTTATTTTTGAACATACTTTTCCCAGATTCCATTAACTTTAAGATGAGGGTGAGACAGGAATTCAGGTTACTGGTATCCCGTGGGTGAGGTGATTTTATAGACAGGACAGGAACTCACGTTACTGGTATCCTGTGGATCAGGTGATTTTATAGACAGGACAGGAACTCAGGTTACTGGTATCCTGTGGGTCAGGTGATTTTATAGACAGGACAGGAACTCAGGTTACTGGTATCCTGTGGATCAGGTGATTTTATAGACAGGACAGGAACTCAGGTTACTTGTATCCTGTGGATCAGGTGATTTTATAGACAGGACAGGAACTCAGGTTACTGGTATCCCGTGGGTCAGGTGATTTTATAGACAGGACAGGAACTCAGATTACTGGTATCCCGTGGGTCAGGTGATTTTATAGACAGGACAGGAACTCAGGTTACTGGTGTTCCCTGGGTCAGGTGATTTTATATACAGGGCAAGAACTAAAGTTACCGATATCCCCTGTGTCAGGTGATTTTATAGACAGGACAGGAACTTAGGTTACTGGTATCCCCTGTGTCAGGTGATTTTATAGACATGACAGGAACTTAGGTTACTGGTATCCCCTGGGTCAGGTGATTTTATAGACAGGACAGGAACTTAGGTTACTGCTAAGATTCATATTTCAGCCTCTTGTTACTGATTATCAGCTACTTACACACTGTTACATTAATTAAATTACAGCTATGGTTCTTCTTACTTTACACAATTGAGGACTGTGATGTGGAGGAGCTGGATTACAACCATGAGAGATCCATTAGTTATCCGAGTTAAATTCATGCAGACATTTGTAAGTGAGAAATATTTCTGACATTTCATTTTTTTTAAGAGATAAATGTTTAATTTGTGTATTAATGACAAAAACTTATCATAATTATTCTGATATATTTAATATCATATATTTCAAGGTGTTCACTAGTTTATTTCATTTTATATGAAATACGTACATTTCAAATTACTTAAGCTTTGAACGAATACTTAATATGGTTCAAATTTTATACTATAATTGCTAAAGTTGAAAAACTAAAAATAAATTTGTGTTATGTGTCAGACTCGATCCATATTTTTCATCACTTTTGAGGGAATAAAACATTGCTATTTGTCATGCGATTGTTCATCGTGAACATTTTACATGATGATATATTTAAAATTTGTTTTTGTTCTCCACAGATCATTGCTTTAGTGTTGGGATTGGTTTACCTTAAGACTAATGATGACTATAGTCAAGATGAAGTAATGAACGTCAATGGAATTCTATTTCTTTGGCTGACTAATTTAACATTCGCAAACATGTTTGCAGTGTTAAATGTAAGTAATGTTAGGGGAGATTTCTGCCATTATTAACATTTCAGCATTCTAGAAATTAATTTTATTTTGAGAGACATATTGACTTTTGTGTAAATTTGTAAATGGAAGTGTGTGAATTCAAAATTTCTTGCAAATATTTTATGTACCAGGGAAGAGATGACCAAACTTCCTCAAAATCATCTTAAGTTCCATCAAGGGTGGAACCCAGTATACTGACCAGAGGTGAGGTACATGGAGCTTAAAAACTTTTAACTATAATATTATCATCTGTTTGAGCTGTTTAGACTGTTGAAGCCTTTAGCTTAAGGGGAAGAAGGGTACCCTGGGGCATACAAAAAATAATCATCAAATTTTTCTATTTATTCATTATAACTGTATGAATCAGCAGAATGAATAGTCTGGCACATTTATGGGTATATAAGGGATATTTATGTATGCAAGATTTCTTTGATTTTGATTTTTTTTCATCAACTGTCCTTCTCATTAAAAACATTTATTTTAAAAACTCATATTTTACTAGCTAGCTTGGTATAATTTGATCTAAAATCATGGTATCCATGTGTTTTTATGCTTTTATTGGTGGATAAAGAAAACTAAAAGCTGTGATCACCAAAATACCAAATTTTTATCACACTAAAATCTTGAACTTGGTCACTGTAAAGAATTTATATAGTCATCAAATTTTTTATATATCAATTCAGTATGGTTAACAATTATATGTATTTAGATTCACTAAAACAAGTAGTGGGTATATACAGTTGTAGCAAAGAAATAACACCTCGAATTATGCCAAAATTGAATATTTTAAAGAAAAAATCCTTTTAAGGAAAATCTGTACTATCATTTAACCTTGAGTGTGACCTTGAACATGATCTTGACCTTGACTGGTCAATACATCTGATCACAATGAACATTTTCCTCTAAGTTTCACAAAAGTATTATATGCAATAAGAAGGTTATGAGGATTTATGTCAAAATGTCTCTGCAGCCTGAGAGAAACAGACAGAAGGACAAAAGATGCCCAACAAGGTGAAGCTGTGCTTTATAGACAATGCAAAAACATGACTGTTTAATTATTTTATTCACAAAGAAAACTCTATATACTTCTTGATGTAAATTTGCCATCCAATTTCTGTCCTCGGGGGACAAATCCGTGTCCTCTGTCATGTTTGTTTCCATTGCCAACATCAGTGCCAGTTTAGATTACCGAATTGACATTCTGGTCACATGACCAGGTGTCCTTCTTCCCCTTAATATTCTGATCAAAATTTTGTTCTGTTTTGTTGTAGCTTTTATGTAATTATATGTTTGAAGTTCATTTGAGCAGGTAGTTCCAGCCTCTGTTTACATACATTGTAACTATATAAGGACCCTCTTATGAACACAAGGGGTCTTTGTATAGAGGTTCATTGGTACACAAATGGTACTATTTGGGACAGCAAAAATAGCTGTCCTTATGACAAGGTGGTCTTTATACACAGGTGGTCACTAAATTAGGTTCTACTGTTTGTCAATTTTTTTTCTGTATTGCAGGTATTTCCTTTAGAAATCCCAGTGTTTTTACGAGAATATCATACAGGTCTATATAGAACTGATGTGTATTATATTTGTAAAAATTTGGTGGAGGTGAGTCTTTTTAATTTATAAACTTTTATATCACTAACTATATGTTATATGTTAAACCAATTATGTAATGACTAAAAATAAAAGTTTACATGAAAATGAAGATTTAATCCTCGGTGAAAGAAAACCTTAAGTGATATACTCCATGTTTCACATACATTCTCTTTCATTGATACTCTGTGTTTCACATACATTCTCCTTCAGTGATACTCTGTGTTTCACATACATTCTCCTTCAGTGATACTCTGTGTTTCACATACATTCTCTTTCAGTGATACTCTGTTTCACATACATTCTCCTTCAGTGATACTCTGTGTTTCACATACATTCCCTTTCTACTCTGTGTTTCACATACAATCTCATTCTGTAATACTGTAATGTTTCACATACATTCTCTTTCAGTGATACTTTGTATTTCACATACATATATATTTTGTGTTTCACATATATTCTCTTGCAATGATACTCCATGTTATACCTACATTCTCTTTCTGCTCCATGTTTCACCTACATTCTCATTCTACTCAGTGTTTCACATATAATCTCTTTCAGTGATACTCAATCCTTATTTCAAGTAAATTCTCTTTCTACTCCATGTTTCACATACATTTTCTTTCTACTCAGTGTTTCACATACAATCTCTTTTAGTGATACTCCATGTTTCACCTACATTTTCTTTCTACTCAATGTTTCACATACAATCTCTATCTGTGATACCCTGTTTCACATACATTCTCTTTCTGAGATATTCCAAATACCTTCTCTTTTAGTGACAATTTGTATTTCACATACAATCTCTTTTATATTGTTCATTGATCATTTTTATCTCATTTTACTGTGGTTGTCATTTTGCAAGTAAATCATGTATTAATTTTGCTGTAGGTACCATTTTTGATCATCATACCAGCCCTTTTTATAACTGTGACTTATTGGATGTGTGGTAAGTTAAAAAACAGATAAAAAATATATTCAGGGCAGACCTCTTTATTTTTGGCTGGATTGTGAAAAAAAAAATCTGGTGTATGAAATGGAGAAGTCTGTCTGTCAGTCTGCGTCAATAATTTGGTTTAGTATGGCATTAAGGTCAATTATGGAAAGACCATAGATGATATCAGTTTGAAACTTCACATGTAGATAGACTTTGATGAGTACTATCCATCACAACCTTTGTTTTTGAATTTTTTGGGGGGGATCAAAGCAATAATGTGGGGTGGACTGTCTTCATCAACAATTTGGTTCAGCTCTTGCATTTAGGTCCAGTGGAGGAACCATTGATGATATCCTTTTGAAACTTAACATGTAGATAGACCTTAGATAGACATTGATGAGTACTATCCATCACAGCCTTTGTTTTTTTAGTTTTGGAGGGCGATCAAAGTAATAATGTGGTGGAGGTGGTGGACTGCATCAACAGTTTGGTTTAGCTATTGCATTTACTGATTTAGGTCCATTGGGAAGACCATAGTTGATATTTCTTTGAAACTTAAAATGTAGATAGGCCATGATGAGTACAATCAATCACAACCTTTCTTTTGAATTTTGGAGGGGGATCAAAGTAATAATGTTGAGGATGGGGTGGACTACATAACCCATTTGGTTTAGCTCCATTGTGGGAAGACCATGATGATATCTCTTTGAAACTTCAAATGTAGATAGACCTTGATAAGAGCTATCCATCGCAACTTTTGTTTTTTAATTTGGAAGGTGGATCAAAGATGTAATGAGGGATGGAGTTTGGGTTAACATATGTACAATTTGGTTTAGCTCTTACATTTAGGTCCATTGTGGAAAGACTATAGATGATATCTCTTTGAAAATTAACATGCAGATTGACCTTTATGAGAACTATCCATCACAGCCATTGTTTTTGAATTTTGGTAGGTGGATCAAAGTAGTTAAGTAATGGGGAAGGTTAAAGCAAGTTTGAATTTCAGAGGATGGATCAAAGTAGTAATTGGGGTGGGAATCAACATTTTGGTTAAAGTTTTGATGGAAGCAAAGGATAGAGATACAGACTTCATACTTTGCCTTTAGGAATCTTCTGACATGTGCAATTGAATTGGGGTGGAGCAATGTAGGAATAGGATTGGGGATCAACATTTTGGTTTAAGTTTCAGGTTGAAGCAAATTCTTGCTAATGGATAGAGGTACTGACTTAAATCTTGGCCTGCAGATTACCTGTGACAAGTGCAATTGAATTATGTGGGTTTGAATTTTGGGGTGGATCAAAGTAGTAAAGGGGGTAGCAATGGATAAAGGTACCGACTACATATTTGGCCTTATGGTTACCTGTATCAAGTGCAATTAAATTATATGGGTTTGTATATTGGGGATGGATCAAAGTAATTATGGGGATGGGGATCAACAATTACCTACATGTAGGTCAAAGTTTCAGGTTGAAGTAAATTATTGTCAATGAAAGGAGGTACAGATTTCATACATACATACATGTACTTGTTTTCAGCTTCTGTCAAGGCCCTACAATCCTTCAATACCGCCTTTATGTCTTTAGCGGTTTCTTGTTAATCTGTATACCTGGAAATTTTTGTTTAGGATTACATATAAATGTAAATTTTCAGTTAATAAAGTATTTCTTTTGAACACTTATTCAGTATTAATTCATTTCTAATTGACAGCATGCACATGTACTTTGAATTTTTTTGTTTAGTTCTAGTAGATCAAGGACCTTTTTTTCACTGGGATGGTTTTTTATATTTTGATCATATCCAGTTCTTTGTGATATGCATGGATAATACACTTCTGACCTATTTCCTGGATGTTTAAAAATATAGTGGACATAAACAATATTTTATGAGCACTTTGATGGTTTAACATACCGATACTATTACATTTTTGTGCTAGTTTTTTTTAAAGTTCAGCAGCTGCAGTGTGTTCACGCTGACATAACAATCCATTCAGTGATTCACAGTCAGATGAATACAACTGGTAAATTAGAAATGGTGAAAGTCGAACTAAATTTTTATCTGAAATTAAATCTTGGAAACCGTAAGTAGATACAATGTATCTTGATCCAGAGACGTCTCATTCTTGTTTTAGTAAATATTCCATTTGCTTACAGTCTATTGACAGTGCGATGTCAGACAGTTTATTCATCTGGTGCTTTGAAAATTTAAAATAGAATCGGCATCTCTAAATTTGATTGGTTATCAGTCATTTAACATTCCTTATTTAGGCATATGATGAGGTCTGGTAGATGGCACTCTCTAACAAGCTTTAATATCGCGATGTACCTGCCAAACGAAATTGGTTGGGGAAGGGGCTATGAAGAATGCAGTTGTAGTTTAAAAAGTAATAAAGTATCTGTGACCATTAATGGCATCTAAAACCAACCGGTGTGAAAATATGTATTGTTAGGTGTGTACAGGAATTTTACAAGTAAAAGTATGAAGCGTTAAAGAGTAGATCTACTACACGTTTTTCAAGCTCGATGCCGATTTGAAAACCTCAATAATGTACCTTTAAAACATGATCTACAAGATAGGAAGTTACAATCTACAAGATAGGAAGATTTAATCTACATGATAGGAAGTTATAATCTGCAAGATAGGAAGTTATAATCTACAAGATAGGAAGATATGATCTACAAGATAGGAAGTTATAATCTACAAGATCGGAAGTTATAATCTACAAAATGGATGTTATAGCCAAATACAATCTTATTTATGTTTTGTTCTTTTTCAGGTCTGTTACACGATGCTGAGACATTCCTTGTGTGTACTGGTATCTGTATATTAATAGCTAATGTAGCAGCATCATTTGGTAATTATTTTTTTTTTCAATATCATTAAATTTGTTATCTTTTTTAGATGTCACTATTTAACATAGGTATAATGAATAACTTAGGACTCCTATAAGTACATGAGCCAATCCGTGATTTTTTCGTTTTTTACTTATCAATTCCATTTCTGGTTTCGATTCATTTCGTTTCATTTTGCAGACCAGGGAGGTGTAAATAGATCGATACACTTGGATGATCATCATGGATGAATCGATCAATGTATTCGCTTCTTTGTGGGATATTGGTAGAAATTTTCGCCCTAATACTCTTTTTTTCTTTGAAGAAGTGAATGACTTTTGGTCATTTGTTGAAAAAAGTGGCAAAGGACAACATGCAAGGCCTGATCATGGCTCGTGAACATAGAAATTATGGGATACTACGAATTACCGAAAACACGGTACTCAGTATATACCAAAAACACGGTACAAATCACTGAAAACACGGTATAATTTGCAGAAAACATGCGTGTATGCACTAAATACCATTCAAAGATGTATTTCAAATGCTACTTTTTAACTTAAATGTAATGACTGTTAGATCAATAGAAGTAACAATAACTTTTTCATTTTTGTTAACTGAATCAATCTTGCAAAACAATTTCAATTTTATCAACATGGCGGTGGTGTTTAACGATATTTGACAATAAAGGTCTCTGATATGACTAAGAGAAAAGTTCAGGATCTAAAATTTTGTCTTCAGAATGAATTGATACACTCAAATGCATGTTTTCAGCAATTTGTGCCATGTTTTCGGCAAACTGTCTCATTTTTCGGTAAAGGACCAATGTTTTCAGTAATTTGTAGGACCGGAAATTATGTGTTCTGTTTCCGGCGTTAAGTCCTCAGATGTTGTCAATGTGAATTTTAGTGGCAGTATTTCATTCTGTGAAGAACTTGAACTGAAATTTATAAAAATTGTTGTTTTAAAACCTGAGAGTCCCGCAGAGGGTGCTGCTACATTTTGTTCTACGCCAATATATAAGAATGGACTCCCAGTTGAACAGGATGAATTTTAATTGTGTTCGCCAATGGCCGCAAAAACAGAATGACAAAAACATACATTGTACCTTCATATCACAAGAGTTTAACTCTAATAGAGTACTAAATGTCAAGAGGAATAACTCTTGCTAAATAATACATACACAATAATTTACTGGCGCGACTAGAATATTGTCACTATAGATTAAGAACAAATGATAATGTCCTTTAGTAGGTTAAAATTCTTTCTAGAAAATGTAAAATTAACTTATTCATGCTTTCGATTTAGGTTACTATACCCAGAAATAACAGAAATTAATGACAACTAAAAATTAACCAAACAAAGGCTGAAATGCCATTAACACGAGTTTAATAGAGTTCATAGTCCTGGAAGTACTTAGGTGCAATACACTTGCGTTTAGGTCTGCTAGAAACAACGCTTGTTGGTCATCATCGGAGTCACTACGCGAATCAATATACGTGGTACTGTATCCGGTGGCGGTACGATATCTGTGGCGGTACACTATTGGTTGATAGTGATGTATCATTCGTCTCTGTGCGAGACGCGTTTTGCATACGTTCAATGTCAGTTGCAGGTTGTGTAAGTAACGGTGGAACGTTAACATCAAATGGAGGGTGCACTACAGACGGTGGTGTGACCTCCAGGTCACAATTATCATCGTCCTCATCTTTTCGGTATTGTGTCGGTTTGAGTGATATTTCACTAGGTATACGAAAGCATTCCTCTTTGTATGATGTGGCACGTAATTGACACCAACGAATTTCTTTACGAAGCACCACTGCCTTCAATGTTGACCACAATATTCTGTTGCGCGCCTGTTTTATCTCGGTCACAAACAAGTATAAGTCTCCTATGTTAATGTTTTTTGTTGGGCGAGGAGTATGTATCTTGGCTTTAGAATGAGAGCTTTCATGATTTTGTTCTCGCATATGGTGTTTAGACATTATCACTTTGTGGTCGTTAAACGGCAATTGATCGTGGGTGAACTGACTTCGTTGTGTCCAAAGTTCACGTGCAGACAGTCCAGTATGTCTTATCCTTGAATTAAGTCGGGCTAACGCAGCTGTGAGAATAAGTTCAGAGATTTGTCCACCGCCTGGTTCTTGACGAAGAATTTCGCTCTCCAACTCGGCAATTGCAACAGGATTTTTATTAGGGTTTTTCACACGGCCTATTTCAAGGGAGATGCGGTGTGTAACACTTTGTCATCACGTTAAAAGCCAGGGGCTGGATCTACCCTTATAATTTGGGGTCCTTCTAGAGGATGTAATTCCATTACTAAACATAAGAGTGCATTACGGAGGGTGTCCCGTTTTTCGTCTTGTAAGAAACGAGCTCTTGTAAGATGTAACGGTTTCTCACAGAATAAGCTGTCGTTCCCGCTTTAGGACGTCAGCCGCAAATGATATACCAACAGCTTCTGTTGGTTCAGTAGTGGTTTGTTCAATAAGGTGACTTGGGAATTTTTTCAGAGCGGCACACGTGTGACAAGAAACAGACCATGTCAATAGCTTTAGTCATATCGAGAGCGTAAAAGCTGCGTTTCATGACCATATTCATTTGGTGTTTAAGGATGGTCAAGTTTTTATGCATGGCTGTTACTAAGCCTTCCAAAACATAAACGTGGAACAACGATAAGATCACAGGGTTCAAAAGGCTCGTTTTTAAGAACTACTAAGAGTCCATCTTAGCTATTGTGACGTTAGCAAGGTATCGTTTTACATCCTTAATATTAGTGAGTTTCCTGGACGGTCGAGTGCCTTGTTTGAGGTGAGCATGAGTACGTCGAAGATCAGGGGCACTCCGCTTGTATGTTGATCCAGGCTGATCGTGTGGTGTATTTGACGACTTGTTGTTCACGATATCTTGGACATTTACCGAATATTCCTCCGACTTGTTAATGAAACTGCATATTTGACAGTGTGGTTCATTACATTCGGCCGCATTAAAGTCGGACGGAATGTTAGCAGATCCGGCGAGGTGTCTGACGATGACTTGGTATCTACTAGCTGTAGACAAAAAGGTAGTCACTCTGGGACTTGAAAATTAACGACCTAGTTTTTCTATAGATTTACATTTGCTGTCTGTCAATACGCATGTTCGGTTGTGAGATTGGATTATGTAAGGACTAAAATGTTTCACTGCAGGGCAATGCTAAGTGCCTCAATTTCGCACGGTATGTACCTGATGTTTTCAGTTTCGCGCTGTAGAAACCTGCCAAATATAGTGAATTTTCTCTCATTACATACAAAGTGGCCCCTAGTCCTCGCTTAGTCATGATCATCTGTGACGATCCATAAAGTGTCGCTTGGTCTCGGTAGGATATGGTTCTGTTAGATGTTAGTTTATGTTGAGCACATTAAAGAGGGTCCGAAGTAAGGAATTTGGTCCTTGGATACAAGACCAGCAATGGCATCTTCTAGCGGTGCGAGGATAGTAGCTGTGTTGGGGATAACTCTACTTAAAACTTTGTAAGCACCTAGAAATGATCGTAGTCCAAAAACTGTGTCTGGTAAAAAGCAGCTAAAGCTGCGATTTTGTGTGAACTGGCTGAAAGTTGGCCTGCGCTCCAATTCCATCCTAAGATAGTTGTTGATTGAGGGCAGACAATTGTTTTTGATGGTGAGAGACAGAGGCCTGCTTTTTGTAACGATAGGAGTACACAATAGTTGGTCTAATGTGTTAGCTCCACAGTAGAGATCGTCGGCCAGTTTTGCAATGATTCCATCGTGAAGGCAGTCTCCAAGTACAGACATTAAAAGTGCAGTTTCAGAACCTGGCATACCCATAGCACATCTGGTGTATACCCTTATGCCCTTGAATGGGGTTACTATCCCACAAAATTTCATAGACGATCTCGTGAGTGGGATTTGGTAAAAGGCACTTGTTAGGTCCGTTAATAATATATTTCCACTGACCGATTGATCGCAAAGTTGAATCAATATCAGGCATAAGAGAAGGCTGGGGTTTACTATATCGGCCAACATCTTCAAATGCTGTAACAAGGCGAAAGCTGCCATTAGGTTTTTTGACTAAGAAGGACGGATTGAGGTATTCTACTGTAATACCTAGTTCTTCTGGTTTGCGTAAAATTCCTAGTGATTCAAGTTCGTCACACTTGTTTTGAAGTATATCTAATTTGTCACGTGAATATTGGGGTAAACGTCCCTTCCGTTGTGGGGGTAAGACGGGGCCCATATTGATGTGACATTTAAAGTCTCCCATGGACCCATTGTAACCCTTAAACGTGGAGTCAAACACATTGTCGTGCCTCTGGTGTAATTTACAGAAATTTTCTGTTGTTTCTGGAGAAAGTATGTTATCAGGGTCTAGTTTTACGGAATCTGACAGATAGTTTAAACTTCCCGTTACCTTGTAGGTCGGATGTCTGTCTGACAGTTTGAGGTGTTGTGGCACATTGTTGTGCGGATAGGGCAGATGTTGTGTCAATGAGGTGTACTTGACAGACATGTTCGTTTTTCCTCACTAAGAGAGGTTCATAACTGTGGTTTGGTATACGGACTTTACCTCCAATAGCTTCGATTATGTCTGGTTTTGGCCAGTTTAATGAACTACCAATATCGGTTCTAGGTTCTAGAATGAGGGTGCTCTCGGGGTGTATATCATTTGGAATGTCTACTTCGAGGAAAGAGCCTGGCCAAACAACAGTATGAGATGCTTTGTTTCGTAGTAAGCGTGCTTGGGTACGTCTCACACGGTTTACAGGGGAGTCATCAGTAGGGGTAATGCCATACTGTATAACAGATCCATCGCCTAATTTAATGTATTGCTTAAATGGCCGTAAAGTAATGTCATTATGGGCAATAAATGGCATCCCAGCTAGGACATCTTCGTCCAATTCGTTGACGACCAAAGCATCCATATGTAAGCAAATGCCATCTCGAGTGAGTTGTAGGTGTGTTTCACCAATAATGGGTAAAGGCGTGACGCCGTCAGCTTGAAGAGCACTTTGTGTTGTTTTTTTTTATATTGGCACCAATGTGTCTCGCAACTGAAGTCTTTATCATGCTAATTTCTGCACCGCTGTCTAATGTCACCCTAAGGGGATGACCGTTATAAAATGCCTTAATCTGTGGGGACTTTTTGGTGCTGACGCGTCTACTGGTGGGTAATGTGTTGATAGTGTCAATAGTAGGCACTTCAGTATCGGGAATGTTACACATCGCCGAATCGTCTTCAATCTCCTGATCATCACACGCGATGGCATACCGAGCCCGGCTCATGAATTTTCGGTCTGACGGGGGTAAATATGTGCATTGGCTTAGATAATGATCAAACCGTGGGCGGCCGGCTGCTTCGCAAAGCGGGCAAATTTTAGATGAGCGTTGATTGGAGTCAGTCTTACGAATATCACGTTTATTGTTCGGCCTTGATTTAGACCCACTGAAAAATGCGGTTCTGAGTACTTTAGATTCTGAGGAAGTGTGGATCTCATCAAGGAGACTATCTAATGCTTGTGAAATTTCGGGTTTTAGTGTAGCTAGGGTCTTAGACCTTAGTTCTGTGCCGTAGCGTTGTTTCACAAGGGATGGTAGATCCTTATGAATAAGACGTAGCCATGTTAATACGATAATGTTTTCTACGGTTGGCGAGACCTCCTCGTCAATTTCAGGCTCATCACCATGATGTGTTATACCGCAACCATGTGTAAGGAGATTGTCTTCAACAAAGCTGGTGAGACGTTGGAAAAGATCCTCGGGTCTTTCCCCGGGTTCTAAATGGATATTGTCGAAATCCAAAAAATGGGCCCCTGTTGATTGGAAGCCAAAGTGCATTCTTATTGACTGCCATATTGCATTAACCGATGTTGGTTGTTTCACGATAGTGTTACGTGATATGACTGGGCAATAATTTGCAATTTGACCCAACATAAGTTCTAAATGGGCGAGTTTTTGGGCACCAGTCCTTCGGAAGCCTCGGGTACATCTTCTCCATCATTTTGTAAGCCGCGGGTTGGATTACCTATATTTTTTCTAGTCCAGGTAAAGTCGTCTGCTAAAAATGTAGCGAAATTAGCGTCTAATGACAATGTGTACAACAAATTTTGACGCCATGCTTCGAAGGAAGTTATAG
Organism: Atrina japonica; assembly: GCA_030159075.1. Taxonomy (NCBI): domain Eukaryota; kingdom Metazoa; phylum Mollusca; class Bivalvia; order Pterioida; family Pinnidae; genus Atrina; species Atrina japonica. The sequence goes on along the minus strand of BROG01000251.1, from coordinate 833,296 downwards.
TTTCGTTTTTGGTTAGTGACCATTGTTTGGGTGCTCTGTTCATCGCCATGTTACAGTGTTACTATGGTTTATCGTTCATATGTCAGTGCTCATGGGACACGAGAAATTCACTGATACAGTTATTGAAAAAACTGCCCTATTTCACGCTTGTAATTGCACGTAGGACGTCCACTCCAATACTAGATTGTTTACAACTTACTCCTGCTGTGTTAAGAGGTGTGAGTTCAAGCGCTGCCACCACGCCAATATATAAGAATGGGACTCCCAGTTGAACAGGATGAATTTTAATTGTGTTCGCCAATGGCCGCAAAAACAGAATGACAAAAACATACATTGTACCTTCATATCACAAGAGTTCCGAGGCACGGGGAGTAACTCTAATAGAGTACTAAATGTGGCAAGAGGAATAACTCTTGCTAAATAATACATACACAATAATTCAACAAAAACAAATACTTACAAAATTTTGATGGGCACAGTGAAAACTTTAAAATTATTATAAACTTCACACAACAAACTGAACTTTTTGTATTTCAATACACAAGTAATTATAAAGTTTATTGTTAAATCAATAGTTGTAATATTCCAAGTAGTAATATTTTATCACTGAATAATACTGTATTCTTACATTATTGTATTAAATAATTCTTTTTAAAGAATTTAATCTTTTTTATCTCTCTGGGAAGTGAAGAATGATGCAGATATAGAGTATATATCAAGGCATAAACATTCTATTCACTGAAAGAAATGGTGACTGGCTGAAAATAAGACATCTATACATGTAGATTTTCACAGTATTTAATATCACCTAAATATACAGAAAAATACATAATTTACAGCAATCATGCAAATGAAAAGTCTTTAATATGGAGTGTAAGTTAAAAATATTGTTGGAAAAAAAAATTTCGCTGGACATAATTTTCAAAAAAAAAAAAAAAAATTGCTTGCCGCCTCTTTTTTTTGGTCATAAAAATCCAAAGAACATGATTTTTTTGGTGTGGCCTTAGTTTAATTTATCTCTGTACACCAGTATTTATCCTCTGTCTGTCTAAATCATGACAGAGGCAATATTTCCATCTGTCTTGTTATATGTTACTTATTGACACACTAGAAAGTTCATTTATAATTCTGTAATTACATACAGATATATGTAACTCTTTTATGCTTTGATATTAGTGCCATATTGTTTTTGGTCTGTTAGCCAGTTTCTAAACATTTCATCACGTAACTCTGGCGTCTTTCTTTATATTGTAACCAAGTTTCTTATGAAATTTCATATCAATAACACAAAAATTTAATTTGGTTATGGCCAAAATTCCACAATATTTGCCAGAGTTATGGGACTTTCAGATCTTTATGAATGATTTTGCACTTTGAGGCATAGTTTTTCTACACACATCCCCTATTTATTTTCTTCACATACATGTATTACAATTAAAATTACAAACACTGCAATGTTTTCTTATACTTTGAAATCAAGAGATTTCTCTGTCAGGTACCATAATGCAGGTTTCAGGAAAAAATTTTGAAACCACTCGTCCAACAGCTAGTTCTTGACAAAAGGGAGCCTACTCGTCCAAAATGAAGAACTTCTTGTCCAAAGCTTTCAGTTTGTATCCACATACTTAAAAAACACAATTCATATACTACCACTGCACTTTATGTTTAATTGTCTGCAAAAACTGAAAATAATCTACTGTACTTTACATATTTTCCCTATTTTGACTTTCACTTTAAAAATTCATTTTGTAAATTCTTTACATTAATTGCATTTTTACAAGTTGATGAAACATCAACACAGTTATGTTATGCTTAGTTGTTTATTGGGAACAAGTCAATGTAACACATTATATTGACGCAATATTACACATGTATGTGCATTTCAGCTACAAAAACTCAAATTCAAGATTGAAATTTCCAAATCACACTTATATTTGTATATTTTTGTTTTTAAAATGACGAAAATATTGTAAAAATTCGCTGAAAAATGTAGGTCTACAAGACTTGTTGAAATATATGTTATTAAAGGTCAGTTCGGCGTCCTTTATAAATTTTAAGATGTTATAAATTTGCTTTAGAATGATTCTTTTTCAATTATTTTTTACCATTATACTCTTGTGATAGAATTGACATTAAAAGTGATAGACAGGACTGTTAACCGTTCTTGCGCACAATTAACATGCAAATGAGTTTTGGTCAAATTTCCCTGGTGTATTGGCAAGATCTGTCTTTGAAGTTGGACATAGATGTTGCTCATTCCTCATTCATGTGATCTTAACTAATGAGAAACTCTCAGCAGTCTTTGAAGTTGGGGAAAATGTTTTACTTGTACAGGTATTGACCTAGAGATTTTTGCTACTGATAGGAAGTATAGCATAATGGTATAATACTGCCCTTTCGCATAGAAAATTAATATCCATGAAACGATATTTACAACCACAAGATTTTATAATCATATAATTATCTATGTAGTTTGTTGCATAATAAATTTAGCCATCAGTACTTGTCTGACCTGAATTTAACTTACTTTTTTTGTAAAACCTAATTTTACCGACTTTAAAAGGTATTCAGTATACTGAGTGTATTATACCTCATTAAAACTTATGGCTTCCATCAATTCATATCAGTACTTTCAGTACTTTGATTATATATAGATCCCAGATCAAGGCCTTTTTTGTAATTCTTAAAACTTACAAAAGGCGATTTTTTTGGTAATATATGCAGTATTAAATAAAATAATAATTCTTTTCCCTGTTAATTCAGTAAACTTATTGAGTTCGAGTCCAGCCGACGGTAGGTTGGTTTCCTGTCCTTCGGATGAAACAGTAAAGACCGAGGTCCCATGTCACAGTAGGCGTCGGCACGCTAAAGAACCCTCACTGCTCAATGGCCATAAGTGCCGAGCATAGGCCAAAATTTGAAACCCTTCAATGGCCTTTGGTGACGTCTCCATATGAGCAAAAGATTCTTGAGTGGGACGTCAAACAAATACTGTCAACGTTTTTCAAGCTTTTATTGAACCCCACTCTTTACTGTTCATACTAAGCAATTTACTTTTCTCCAATATACATATCTCTCTCCCTATCTGATCTCTTCTTATATCTCTCTCTCAATCATCGCTCTTTCCGTTATCTTCCTCTGTCTGTGTTTTAAAATTGTTTGATTGCCAGCCTAATGCAGTAAAAATGCCTGAGGCTGAAGTAAAGTATTTCGTATGCTCGAACTTGCGGTTTCAGTTTCTAACTGATAATGCTCCATCTTTGCTTAATGAGATGCGTGGTGTTTGTTTTATTTTTAATTCTGTCACGATATTTATTTATTTCCCCTCGAATCAGCTTCGCTATTTGAGCCTTTGAAAAAATGTTGCTTCAATTGCCTATCGGCTAGCCTACTGCCATTTTGTTACTGATAGATAAGATAGTCAAATCCCAGATGTTATTTTTCAGATTGTATGTAGAAGCACCCTAAATAGATCTCGTAACTTAAAGATGTAACATTAATGGATATAGTATAGAGCAAAAATTATCTACAGATTTTACTTTTGATTTTTTTTTCAAAATACTTGTCCATCGAAGGTGTGCAATTCTGAAATCACTTGCCAAATCTGATTTTCACTCTTCATAGACGAGTGATTTTCCTGATCCCTGCATAATGTCATTTTCATTATCCAGTGTAATGACCAGTTAACAATTTTGTAAAATATATTGTATTGCTAACAGTAATTGATTTGTATCTTACAGGTTACATAATATCTGCCAGTGTCAGTTCTGTGACAGTAGCATTAGCTGTAGCTCCACCTTTATTGATACCTTTGATGTTGTTTGGTGGTTTCTTCTTGAACAATGGGTAAATATGACAAATTACTTTTATGTTAGAGTTGACTATTACAACAACGATAATATTTCGCTACAGTAACAATGTGTTATAGATGTAATTAATACGTACAACACCAATAAGTTAGAGTTGTATAAAAGTTACATGTATAAGTGTTTAAAACTGGCTGCCACCATATAACAAAAGAATTGATGGGTGTGGCGTAAAATACAATTCAAACAAACATGTGTTATTTCAATGGGACTAATTCATGTACAATGTGATTCCCAATAACATTTGTGCGGGACTGTTGTTTCTATTAGTGATGGAATGATGCTAGCAGATGATGTCCTGTGGTAACGTCATTTCAGTGGGAAGATTACGTAGAGTTATCTTCCATCACCATTGGAGATACTAGTACCGCACAAACGTTATCGGTTATCATGTGTTTCATGAATTAGACTCGCGTAAAAAGCTTCTTATGGAGTCTAATCAGCAGGGATGAGAATTTTCCTCCAATTGGAGGAATTCCTCCTTTTTTACAAAATGTTGCTGCAATGTTAAATTAAACCCCCACAAATGAGGCATTTTCCACCTTTTTCACCATTATTGAATCACATCTCTGAATGTGAAAGTGATTTTATTTATAAAGCTTGTCTAAAACTCTTATCATGCAGGTTCTCTAATTGTTGTGTAGGAGAGTAAAGTCATGACTAGGTTTCATTTCAGTTTAGACTACATGTAACATGCTTCCTATTGGTAAATAGAGCCAGTTCAAACTATTTGAAATCAATTAAGTTTTAAAACGTTTTGTATTTAATGAATATTATATCAGGTTGACTGGCTCAACTGGAGATTGAGAATATCACTGTTTTTTTTCACCTTGAATATCTTTTTTCCATTTTTGCCTGTTTTCCAGGTCTTTCTGACTATTTAATTTTTGTTTGACCTTTCCAGCACTGTTCCAGATTATTTTCTGTGGTTAAAGTACATATCCTGGTTCCAGTATGGAAATGAACTACTTATCGTCAATCAATGGCAAGATGTTGAGAGTTTAGGTAATTATTGAAGTATATCAATCTCAGATTTCCATGTCAGTGGTAGCGTACAGATAACAATTATGACGCCGCCAAAAAATATTTGCTCATGAAGGTATCACCAGCTATAAGTAATTTGAAACAAAGTTTTAACAAGTGCTATGGACTTTTGTCCATGTGGGCAGGGTTTTTTAATGTACCAGGTCTGCTTTGACACAAAACCTCAATTTAAAGCCCATGTAGTCAGTGTTCTATGTTTGGCCTCCAATGAAACAAAACCTCAATTTAAAGCCCATGTAGTCATTGTTTTTGCTAGGCATCCTATGACACAAGCCCTCAATTTAAATCCATGTAGTCAGTGACATTGATTTTAAACCCATGCAGACAGATCATCATAAAACCACTGTCCGGAATTGCTATGCTCTTTCCTACCCGTGGTCCCATGTGACTGAAATCTCTTGTAGCTCATGAATATTATTCATAAGGCATCAGTCAATGCTACTAAATGGTGCTTGCATTGGTCCACCAATCAGTTGATTTGATTTTTTGTTTTACGCCATACTCAACAATCCTCCAGTCATATGATGGCGTCCAGTTTTTATTGGTGGGGGAGAAACCCCGGTTACCTGGGTAAAGACCACCGACCTTCCTTAAGAAAACTGGCAAACTTTCCCACTTAATTTGAAATGACCCTAGTGGGATTCGAACCAGATTTGAGAGGCCTTGTGATTTAAAGCGCAATCCACCAATCAGATGGAGGCTATTAAACAACTTTTGCATTGTATTAGAACAGTAAGACCCCAATAGAACAATGTATCTGATAATATTCATGAGCTACGAGAGATTTCAGTTGCATCTCTCTGGAAAACTCAAAGTTCGAGTAATTATCGGTGAATTTATAAAAAGTCAATGCCATAAGCTAAATTGACACCAGGATACTTACCTGGAAGATTAAACAAAAGTTGTTTTGATAATCAGGTGACAAGTACATCTTAACGTTAAAATAAGTAGTGATTGACAGGAATGTTAATTAATTAAGATCAATTAAAACAGAAGAACTGTATTAAGACATGTCATAGGCTATGTTTTCAAGTACATGTATCACAGCCAAGAGGTATTTCAATTTTTAGATCAACAGGTACTCTATGCCACTGCAAAATTATAGGCGTACATCTTATATATTGATGACTGTTTATATCTTAATCAAATACACTTAGGGGATCACCTCACTTAAGGGACTACATCAATTAAGAGACCACCTTACTTAAGAGTCCACCTTACTTAGGAAACCACCTTACTTAAGAGTCCACCTCATGTAGGAGTCAACCTCACTTAGAAAACTACCTCACTTAGGGGACCATCTCACTTAAGAGTCCACTTCATTTAAGAGTCCACCTCACTTAAAAGTCACTTCACGTAGGAGACCATCTCACTTAAGAGACCACCTCACTTAAAAGTCCCCTTAGGAGACCATTCACTTAAGAGTGCACCTCACTTAGGAGACCAGCTCACTTAGGAGACCACCTTAAAGAGTCCACTTCTCTTAGCAGACCACCTCATTTAAAGTGCACCCCAAATGCAATATACAACTTTTCAAAATTGTTAGTTTATGATGCATAAATGCATTTTTTGAAAATTTGAAGTAGATCTGATGTCTCGTTCCTGAGATATTTAGCAAAAAGTATCTGAATCCTGTTTGTACACCTTTAAAATTTCTGTGAATGGCTTTAGGTCTGCTACATCATAGGAGGAAGAGGTCGGGCACTATAGGGTATGAAAGCCATTAGCCTACAGTATTACAAGTATAGCAAGATAACATATCAGTGGATTATTTAAAATAGTCTTGGTTAATCGGTGCATTGTAGCGAGGTACAGAAATACATCTAAACAGGTCCTGCTGTTCACAAATTTCCAAAAGATAAAAATATAGTAAACTTAAAAACAGTTGAGGACTAGATTCATAAAATTATTACGTGCTGATTTTCAAATCTGTCTGGTTTCAGATGTAGCTTATGAAGGGACATGTTTAAATACCTACCAGTGGTTTATTGCATTTTCTAACACATTATTTTAAAATAATATACCATAATTAAGTAAATAAATAAATAGAAAAATAAATGAATGGATAAATAAATAAATTAATCAATAGATTAATTTATAATACACCAAATAGTATTTTTTCTTCCTGAATTTCCTTATTTTCGGTTGAAAATGTATTTTATTTAGTTTACTATTACTTTTCTATCCTGTTTTTTTAAAAAATATATTTTACACAATTCATAAAAATTAAAAGATTAAGAAATACCATACAGTAAAAATTTATCTGTTATTGTTAGTAAGTTTGCATCAAAATGCATTTTGTATTGTAAATTAAGACAGTTTCTATTAAATTATATAAAAACATTTTATACGAACATTTTTAATAAAAATTAAAGCAAAATAAATCACCGAACATTAAACTGAATAGCAGAATTTCATTCTTAATTTTTATAACTCCGCTTCAAGTGTTATATATGTTGCTGATGTAATGTAAAATAGATAAATAGATATTTAAATATTTTGTAGTAAAACATTTTGCTGAACAAAACAGTGGAATACACACTCTCACTCCTCTTTTTTGTTTTTGTTTTTGTAATATTTTTAGTTATCAATATCATGAATAAATCATCAATACACTTGTGTAAAAATAGCGATACCTTTGTCAAATGCATGCAAGAAATTGTCACATATCTATTTTAACGTATGCTCATTCGGAAGTCCTATTGATAATAAGTTTATTTACAAATGTCCGCTTTTCTAAATCTAACATTTTGTTTCACATGTCGTGTCACTGTAAGTAATTTCCCAACATCAATGGGGATTAAAAGATGTAAGTGCTGAAATGACAACAACTGAGAGTTTATGTTTACGGGGTATTGTACACAACAGCCAAGTAGTTGGGAAACACCGGGACGCTGGTATTTCGGTGAATATAAAGACATATTAAGCACATACTTCTCTGCTGAATGAATTATATTTATTGTAAATGAAATACTCAATATCTCGTGATTATCATAAGAATATCTTTCATCGTTACTTCAGGATTGAGTGAAAAAAAATCATCTTCCAAACTGGATTCTGAACTAGAAAACTTGCCCACTTTCTCTATACCCGCCAATGGCTATTGTACCGGGTGTTCCCTCAATGACATCACGGCCATTAAAAGTTTTAAGTTTTAAGATTTAAGATCGACTACATTTTTTCCACTAATGCATTTATGCATCATAAACTAACAATTTTTGAAAAGTTGTATGTAGCGTTGGGGTGCACTTTAAGAGTCCACCTCATTTAAGAGTTCACCTCACTTAAGAGACCACCTCACTTAGGATTCCACCTCACTGAAGAGTCCACCTCACTTAGGAAACCACCTTACTTAAGAGACCACCTCAAGTAGGAGACCATCTCACTTAAGAGTCCACCTTAATTAGGAGACCACCTCAATTAGGAGACAATCTCACTTAAAGAATCCACCTCACTTAGAGGATCACCTCACTTAAGAGTCCACCTCACTTGAGAGTCCACCTCACAATAAAAATTGGAAATATTCAGTCCATTAAAAAATGTCTTGATAAATATTAGATAAGTCCAGACCCTCACCTAAGAGACAACCTCACTAGTCGGACCAATATGAATTCGTCAGTTAGGTGGTCTTAATAGCAAGGTTCCACTTTATTTCAGATTAGATTTAAGAGGGAGATCTCGTGTCTTGACAGGTGGTGGCAAATTACAGAATTATCACTACACTAGCATTTCCATTATCATAATTATATTTCAGAAACAAAATTGTTATTCATTACAGGCATACAGGCTGTCATTTTGATTTAAAAAATATATCCCGTGATTAAACCTAAACTTTGATTAAAAAAAACTGAAAAGATATATCTCTGTAGAAATTGTTTACATGTATAAATTGTTTAGAATTAATGAAATACACTGCTGATCAATATTCCTTACATCCATGTTTTCTTTTCACAATTACAATATTATATTTATAACAAGTTTTGTGAAACCTGGGATTTTTTAAGAACATTTTATTTGTTTAAAACATCAAATATTTGAAACTTTTAATACAAACAAAACAATTCATTTTGGCAGCTTGTATGGATATTTACTTTGTTTGACAATTAATGTATTGCATTCATTATACATGTAATTAGTACTTTATCATTAAGTAATTAAAAACATATGATATTTGATTTTATTCTGTTTATAACAGCCTGCAGTCAAAGTACGGGGAACACAAGCATCACACGCTGTTTCCGATCGGGGGATGAGATTATCCAGTCCTTAAATTTCGACAAGGTATACATAAATCTAACACCTTCATATCACATGTACTGTAAACCTGGATATTTTTGCCCTGATTATTTTCACCCATTCATGACAGAAAACAGATTCACCATGTCTCAAAACCGCCCTTAATCACCGTGGTCTCATGGATAGCATATACAATGGAATCTCACTATCTCGAAATTCATGGGACCACCCCGTTTACTTCGAGATATCCGAAATTCGAGATAACCAAAATTTTCAATTCACATATTTTCTATTCTTATTGGACAATGAATAGATCTACTCAGGATACTGCATAATTTAAATTGGATCTAAGCAATTATTAATTACTCTTTCATTTTGGCTCATTAACGGAAGTTGAACGTCCCGTGTTTTGCAGGTAAACAAGTAATTTTAAGAGTGATTTTTGTGTACAAAATGTAAACCTTCAATCGCAGATGGTAATTTTGAGATAACAAGTGACAATTTTGTAGTATTTCGATACTTCGGACAAGAAAAATATTTGAGATAAGTGAAATTTCAAGATTAAAACTTTGAAATATCTGGAATAAAAGTAGTATAAAAATATAGTAAAATAATCGGGACCGGCCATTCAACTTTGACATAACCGGAATTTCGACTCATCCAATTTAGACATAACGAGATTTCAATATATGTCTGTGCTTCAATTATTTTGCTTGAAAATTTAACTTTCATTTTGAATTCACTCTCAAAAACCGCAAAAATTTCTAGTTTTTCCAGTTTTTTTATTTGCTTAATTGTAATTATTTACAACTATTACAGTGAAACTTGTATATAAAGACCCACTTATAGACACAACAAAACCAGTCTTTATAGGGAGCTGGTCTTTATATAGAAGTTCATTTGTACACAAAAATGGTACTATTGGAGACAGTAAAAAACTCTTCAGGACCAGGTGGTCTTTATACACAGGTGGTCAGTAAAGCAGTTTTTTCTGTACTTGGAATTTATTTTTTACTTCAATTTATTATTTTTTTATGTATTTTTTTTCAAACTTTATTAACCTCAGCAATTGTAGGAAAAGTAGAGATGAGGAGCTCTATTCATCCTCTGCAATCCTCTCTATACAAATACAGCACATCATGGTAATTTTATCTTTTATTGTTTGAGGAAATAAAGAAAAAGTTTCACTTTATTTAAATGTGAAAAAACAGAAAAATAAAAACCTGTGATAATAATTTTTATATTTCCCAATATTGAAGATGATGGGGTTGTTGTTTTCTGCATGTCAATATTTGTACATTTGTTACTTTTACTAAAATAGATTGTGCTACTTTCCTTAGATATAAATGAATTATTTTTGTTTGATTATTTTTCTCCCATGATTCAAGGCAAGCCTTGTGTTTGTCGTACAAGAATCTTACCCTTGGATTGAGATTCCTTTGTCATAATCTCAAGTTAGGGGTTGATCATTTTTTTCCCATGTCTTAAATATACATGTCTATGTACATCTATGCTGATCTACGTCAAGTCTAACATATCTATGTACCAGTACTGAATTCTAGAAGCCACAGAAGTTCTACATCATAAATTGTATTGTGACATCATAAAGTGTATAGTTCATCAACACCATAGGGGTGAAAATTAAGGAAATTGTTCCCCCGTAAAAAAGAAAGAAAAATCTGTGAACCATGGGTGAAAACACAATTCCACTGTACTTATGAATTATTTATTCTTTCGGGGGCTTAGTGTTTCTCAAAATCTTTTTGTTTTATTTCAGGATAATTTTGCCCTTGATATAGGTCTGCTCTGTGTATTGTTGGTCGGATTCAGAATTGTGGCTTTTATATGCCTTTTCATCAGGACAAAGAGGTCATCATAGAATCTTGCATGAAGTATGCCTGCAAACTGAGCATCAAAGCATCTCATGTCAGTCCCAAAGGCAGAAGTTTCACTTGTTCCAGTATTGTGTAAAATATTCATTTCAGTAATGTTAAAAAAGATTATAAAAAAGGAAAATGGCAAGATTTTACTTGCTTACATTGCTTATTTATAGAACTTGACCTGTTTTATATAAGATGTTTTGAAATATTTCAATTTTTATTTATTGTTATTGATGTGTATTAATTAGTATCTATATGATAGAGGAAAGACATTTTACATTTGTAACAGGCTCCCTAAATTTGGTGCAGGTTTACATTTCACGTAGACAATGTTGCACGCTCAAATTTTGATTCCACTTTATGAATTCTTTTAGTCATTAACCCCCTGGCAAATAATGGACCGTTCTTGAAACCAATGACTTAATCCAATCCAAATAAAATGGGTTAAGTAAACTACAATGTATATAAAATCAAAACAAAATAGATGGATCCATAGAACCATAGTGAAACTTCCATGAGTCAAAGTTCAAGGGACCAATTAGAAAAGTTTGAAGCATCAGGACTTCAGCTCATGACTGATGAAAGAGAACCATACTATTTAAAATTTCGGAGGTTCTATGGGGTGTACATGTATATGGCTGCTTCAACACCATGCAAGACATAGAAGGTCATTAACTTCTGTAAATATGCTAAAAATAAATTTAATTTTCATTAATAAAAAATCGAGTGTTAATGAGAATACCTATATCCCTATAGGGCTGGAACACAGGTAATATAAGAAATTGCCCAGGAACAATGTTGTATGCATATAAGTTACAACTTCAAATTTTTTCTAGAGATTTGTCCATGTTTTTATAGAAAAAGGCCCAAAAATTGTTTGAAACAAATAAATTCTACTCATCGAAGTTTGAATTATAAAATGTTTATAGGTAGAGTTAAGTAACAAAATTGGACGTGAGTTGTTCAATAATTCAAAATAAGTATCAAGAAATTCAGACTTATTGAAATTCAACTCACCAAAGTTGAATACTGTATATAAAACCAAAGCAGAAAAAGGTGGGTTATAGACTATTTTAGTTATTTCTAACTTTATAATCAGGTAACCACCAATATCATAGGTTTGCTTGAAAATAAAATTTTGGCCCCAACAAACTAATTAATATCTATGAAAAATCACAATTTAACAAACATTTTTTAAAAACTTCAATTTGGAGGTTAAAAAGAAAATAAGTCAACATAAAATGTTGAGTAGAAAATTCTGAACTACAATGTAGTTCAGTATAGAAACTTGCTCTGTCAGGGAACTTGGAAACAGCTATAGTATACCTGGAAATTTACACCCTTGGTCATTTTCACCGTATTATGACAGAAAGTATTAATCCATCCCCAACATCTTAAATTCGGATTAAATCACCATTGTCTCATAATACGGTATGTATGTGGGTGAATCAATTATTTTGCTTGAAAATTTCACTTTCATTTTAGAATCACCCTTTCGTCTAAGGTCGAAAATGGAAAAATTAAATAGGTACGAAAATTTGCACGTATACACTCACTGTATACCTATTCTGGGCCTGGCACCATAAAATATAAGAATACTTAAGTCTAAAAATTTTACTCAAGTTTGGCTAATCCTGAAATTTGATTGACTGAGGAGGCCAAGTTGAGAATATTCTCAGACTTAAGTAAATTCTCAAGTTTTATGGTTCCGGCCCAGGTGTCAGGTGCCGCTCACCTTGTCAGGTGTCATTTACCTAGTCAGATATCACTTACCTAGTCAGATGTCACTGAGAGGTAGATTCTACTTGTTCACAAAATTTCATGAAATTTTATTTACTGGTTTTATATTAACATTCAATATTCTTATTTCCTAAATTGAAAACATATAGTGGATTGTTTTAAAAATTTCACCCCAATTAAGACACATGGGAGTGAAAAAAGAGTGATAGCATCTAAGATACTTGGAGTTTGTTGTAAAATTCTATGCAGTAAAATGTTGAATTAAAGACTTAAGAGAGCTTTATTATTAATAGTCATTGTTTTGAGTCTGTATAGATATGTTCAGCTCATCAAGTTAGACCATTTTCGAGTTCTTACGTAATCCGTTTTTGTATCCAGATTTTTCGTGCTGATTCAATTTTGTTAGCACTAGTGATTTCTGGTTTCTGTCTTTACAGTGATCAAGAAATAAAATGCAGTTATATCAGATGGGCAAATTATTGTCACTATTCTATTTATGTCAAAATTCAATTTACGTTAACGTCTGAACTCTATAACGAAACATGGAATGTTGTGAAAGTTTGATTTATTGTATGAAATCGAGCAATTTATATCTTGATCGACGCAAATACACATACCAGAAATGTCTAGGGCTAACAAAGTTGAGGCGGCGTAAAAAATATCTGGATCCAAAAACGTATTACTCAAGAACTTGAAAATGATCTATTACCATGTACATAAATTTACATGAAAAATGATTTGACGAGCCCCTTTAAGGTGGTTATTTTAGTTTGCATGATTAAGGTGTTCATGTGGACTTATACTACAATATTTTATTGCTATAAAAGTATGTACAAGTTGTTGTTTTGAAGATTTTTTATTCAAATAATTTAATTGTCAATTGATTTTGTTGTTGTTTTTTTATTCAAATATTAATTAACCTGTTGATTTAAGAGCATGAAAATCCAAATGATATACCATACATGTATATTGTACTACAGTCAAACCTGCCACAAAATCACATTTTTGTAAAAAGAAACATAGCTCCATACTGTAGCTTAAATCAAATACTCAAGCTCAACATTTATTACATTGGAATCTTGTTATCTCGAAATTCACGGAGTCGCCCCATTTACTTCCAGATATCCAAATTCGAGATAACCGAAATTTTCAATTCACATATTTTCTATTCTTATTGGACAACGAATAGACCTACTCAGGCTACTGCTTAATTCAAATTGATGTTCAGCAATTATTTATTACCCTCTGACCTTGATTTGTTTACGGGAGTACAAAATGTATTCCTTCAACCACAGAAGGTAATTTCCAGATAATAAGTGATAATTCTATAATATTTCGATACTTCGGACCAGAAATATACATTAAGATAAGCAAAATTTCTAAATGTAACCAGAATTTTGACTCGTCCAATTTCGACATAACAAGATTTCACTGTATTTAACATAAATAATTTGTATGTTTGAACACAAAATGAAAAGAGCCGGCCTAGCTCAGTTGGTAGTGCACTCGACTCTTGATCACGAGTTCGAGTCCAGTCGGCGGCAGGTTGGTTTCCTGTCCCTCAGACTGAGACAGTAAAAACCGAAATCTCGTGTCGCAGTAGGTGTCAGCACGTTAAAGAACCCTCACTGCTCAATGGTCATAAGTGTTGAGCACAGGCCAAAATTTGAAGCCCTTCACCAGCATTTGGTGACGTCTCCATATGAGTGAAGATTCTTGAGTGGGACGTTAAACAACAATAAACAAACAAAAAAACACAAAATTAAAAAAAATGGGTTGAGTTTGAGTATATAGTAAATTTGTTGGCATATGCTCTCTAGATGAATAAACTCTACCAAGCATCAGCATATTCAGTGGCAGATTTGATTGTATATAAACAGATACAGGAAATATATTTAATTTGCCATACAATCCAATAAGTCTTGTACATTTTTTAATATTTTCGATCAACGTCGGCGATATATAAAGTCTAACATGTTAGGCTTTATATATTGTGTCAACATAAATCTGTGATATATCTATATATGTTTTATATCTTTGTTAGAAAAGATTGTACTTTAGAATAAACTCTTTTAAATATATTGCATTCAGGATTTTATGTTTGTTTATTAGCCATGGGATCACCTGAGCTATTCTGTTTGTCTGGTGTCTGTCAGTTGGTTGGTCTTTATCTCTGTAAATTTTCAAATTTCTAAATTTTTATCAAGAATCCCTGGCCGACCAATTCTAAACTGGCCAAAAGCAGTCATTGTGAGCTATTAAGATCATCTTTTGTCTGTCGTCGTTCATTTTTTGTGCATTGTTAACTTTTACACATCTTTAACTTCTTCTTAAACCAGTAAGCCAATTATAAAGGGGCATTAGCTGTGTTTTTGTCAGAAATTTTGTTTTCCTTTTTTACTACTTAGATTTGTATACAATAACAAATCAAAGTACTAAAAGTACTGATACGAGTTGATGGCAATCATAAGTTTTAATGAGGTTTAATACACTAAGTATACTTAATACTTTTTAATTCGGTAAAATTAGGTTTTACAAAAAAAGTAACTAAAAATCGGGTCAGACATGAGTAGTGATGGCTTATTTATTATTCAAAAAACTACATAGATCAGCGATATGATTATAAAATCTTTTGTTTATAAACATTGTTTTATCGATATTAAATTTCTTGCGACAGGACAGTATTATACCCTTACGCTATACTTTCTATCTGTAGCCTTAAATCTCTAGGTCAATACGGGTACATGTAAAACATTTTCCCAACTTCAAAGACTGCTGTGAGTTTCTCATCAGTTAAGATCAGTGAATGAGGAATGACCAACTTCTATGTCCAACTTCACAGACAGATCTTGCTAATACACTGTAAGGGAAACTTGACCAAAACTCATTTGCATATCAATCGTGCGCAAGAACGGTTATCAGTCCAGTCTATCACTTTTAATGTCAATTCTATCACAAGAGTATAATGGTAAAAAATAATTGAAAAGTATCATTCTAAAGCAAATTTATAACATCTTAAAATTTATAAAGGACGCCGAACTGACCTTTAATAACATATATTTCAACAAGTCTTGTAGACCTATATTTTCAGCGAATTGTTACTATATTTTTGTCATTTTAAAAAGCAAAAATATACGAATAAAAGTGTGATTTGGAAATTTCAATCTTGAAGTTGAGTTTATGTTGCTGAAATGCACATACATGTGTCATTTTGTGTCAATATAATGTGTTTTTAACCCCATACTGCATAATGTGCTTTGACTTATTCCCATAAAAATTCTTTAATTCCTATATATTTTTTGAAAATTGCTTGAGAAAACTGGGTTTGACACATTTTCACTTGCAATTGATTAACTCAACAATACTATTTGTATATGAATACAGCACTGGACCTGACCTAATATTTTCACAAAATATATCGGAATACATGTATGATATTTTTTATGCCTGTGTATAGCTCTTATCTGTTATTATACATCAAGTACATGTAGCAAAACTAGAAAAAAAAATCGGAAATATTTTTATATAAAAACACAGCTAATGCCCCTTTAAGTAATCTTGCCAGGAAGTATCCACATGTGAAGCTGCATAAATTTTGCAAATAAAAAGAGGCTAGGACCAATTGGGGCCCATAAAAGGACAAAAACATCTTTTCATGAACCAATAATCAGTTGACTTTCAAATTTTGTACAAATGATTGTTAAGTCAATATCTTTAAAGTATGCAAATGAAAACAAAATTTGTCTATAAATGAGCCAGGGGGTGCTTCAATAACATACATGTATCTAGGGTACAGTTTTTATAATTTGGTTATTAACTCAAAACTGATTGACTTTTTGTATACAAAGATTTTTCAGAAAGTTGTTAGGAACTATCTCGGGATCATGGTCAAGTTTCAAATTCCCATGTACCCCTATTTAGTAAATGGTAAACATAAGTTTTTCTTGTCAACTTCTGGACATTTTTTTACTTCTGAAGAATCAATGGTTCAATTTTAACCAAATGTTGCAGCAACTTTTCCTGTAGGAAGTTATATAATGTTTGCAAATGAGAAGGGGCTAGTTCCAAAAGAGGCCAAATCTGGGTATTATTTCACATTTTATTTTATTTTTAAAGCAAGGGCTTTGGGAAAATATCTGTAAAAGGGTTGGGTCTTAATCAAAATTCTTTTCAAGAACCAAAGGGGCTGTAATAACAAAACTTGTATATAATCTTCATCATATTACATATAGTTCAGCCTTATTATTAGTTTTTGGAGTAGGAGTCAATTTTTAAGTTATTTAAAGTAGCTATGAAAAAGGGTAAAGTAGAAGGGAATGCAGTTGATGACCAAATTACCTTGCATTTCATGAAAAAAAAGGCCAACAGAATTTTTTTGAAACGGTTGTGTATATATGGTATTTGTTTAAATGAATTCTGGATATCTGGAGCAGGATAACTTAACACAGAATATGTTTTCAAAACTGTTATAGTATGTTTTGGAACTAATTAGGGTGTCTTGTGTACTATTTGATTCAGTACCTGGGTATATCATTGCTGTATGTTATTTTCACTGATGTATATTTGTACATCTTTATGCCCAAAAGATTGCAGATAATGGAGACATTTTGTTTCTGGTCCATATGTTTGTATTTCCAAAAATGTTTCCATTACATAACTAGAGTCTTATACTTAAGCCTTGAGACCAGTCTATTAAGGTCTGTGGTGTTGACCAAATTTGAGGCCAGTCTATTAAGGTCTGTGGTGTTGACCAAATTTGAGGCCAGTCTATTAAGGTCTGTGGTGTTGACCAAATTTGAGGCCAGTCTATTAAGGTCTGTGGTGTTGACCAAATTTGAGGCCAGTCTATTAAGGTCTGTGGTGTTGACCAAATTTGATGTTTGGAAGAGTTTGCTTTGGCCACATTTGTCAGTAGAGTTATAAGATTTTAAATCATGAAGGATTTTATTCTTGAGGGCAGTTTTTCTTAATACATGAAGCCAATGGAATTAATCTAAATCTTGAACATTTGTAATTGATCATATAACGCTGATTAATTTTACCTCAATATCTGGACAAATATTCCAATATCAAGAAAATTTATCACATGTCATTTATGTTTACTTTAGTTAAAGAGAATTTAATTCATCGTTGCCAATGAGCAAGACAAATTTGGTAATTATTAGAATGATAAAATTTCATTTTTTTGTTTTCAATATCAAAATTATGAAAATATTGCACATAATGAAACATACACATGCTCGAAATTATGAATTATTATCCCGAAATTTTTAGTTATTTTTATATATAAACAAGATCTTTTCTTGTAATAATTAGATAACTATCTTTTAATTACGAGATCTTTTATCGTAATAACGACATAATTATCTCAGTTCTTTTCTCGTAAAAACGACATAATTATCTCATAATACGAGATCTTCTCACGTAATAACAACATAACTATCTCATAATTACGAGATAGCTATCTCGTTATTACAAGATTATTAACTCAAAATGAGGAGAAATGATCTCATTATTAAGAGATAACTAACTCATAATAACGAGATCATTTCTCATTATTACGAGTTAATTATCTCATAAATTATGATAAATATCTCATTATTACAAGATAATTAACTCATAATTACGAGAAAAGATCTCATTATTACAAGTTAAGTAGTTTGCAATTACTAGATAATTAACTCTAAATTACAAGACAACAGAGAGAGAAAGTGAAAGAAGCAAAAATGTCCGGCACACAAACATCTACAAAAAAATTGACAGGGCAGAAATCGTCTGGTCACACCTAATGGAAGTTATTTCCCTCTGTAAGTGAATTTTTCATAGTTTTGGCCATTATCTTGAAAAGTATAACAGATAGAGAATAAATGGAAGAAGCGAAAATGTTAAGCACTCAAATGTCTATGAGAAAGGCAAAGATTGGAAATTATCAGGATGATGCTTATGAGAGTAATGCAATCTAACACCACTTTGAGGGAGTGATGGTGAAATCTCAATCTGAGTGCCAAAATTTTGTGCACAAGGTCGCATCCTATGGGAGTTATTTCCCCTTTGAAGTGGATTTTTCATGTTTTTGACAGTTTTGTCTTATTATCTTGAAAAGTATAATAGAGAGAAAGTGAAAGAAGCAAAAATGTTCAGCATGCAAAGATCAACAAAAAAGGCAATAGGGCCTTTATTGTCAGGTCAAGCCTTTTGGGAGTTTTTCACTTTTAGTGGATTTCTCATGTTTTTGACAGTTTTTTCTTATTATCTTGAAAAGTATAATAGATAGAGAGAAAGAAGCAAAATGTTCAGTATGCAAAGATCTATGAAAAAGTCAACAGGAATTTAATTGTCAGGTTGACCCTTATGGGAGTTATTTCCCCTTTTAAGTGGATTTTTTTCATGTTTCATGTTTTTCCTATTATCCAGTGATCACAAAGATCTACGAATAGATTTATTGTGCAGAAATTGAGAGGATGATCCTTGTGAAAGTTATATCCCCTTTTAAATGGATTTGCTTGTTTTCTAGTGTTATTGCACATTATCTTGAAAGATCTATAAAAAAAAAAAAGTCGGCAAGGCAAGATGTGTAGCTCCTACACAACTTTATTCTCCTTTTCAATGAATTTTTCACACTTTAGGTTGCTTTTCAGTATATTGTCAGTAAAAAAAAAATTTCACTCAGGTGATTATTAAGACCCAGTGAGCCTACTTTTTTCATGTTTATTAGCCATTTTATCCTTTACACATTTTTCATGTTTTCTGCAATGTTGACCAATTTTGCCAGGTAAGTGACTTAAGGACCCTTGGGTCTCTTATTGTTTATATTTATAATAAATCCAAACATCTTAACAATACTAAATGATATTATAACCAAAATAACGGAGGGTAGGGGTGTCACAGTCCCCCTCCCTTGGACTACTCCTAGAAATTAAATTATTCATTTAATAATTAAAGTGTATTATTATATATGACAAAATATCCTAAAACCTTTTGAGATCTGCACCAATAAACCATATATATATTCCTGTTCCTTATATCAAGACCAGTTAATTGATGCCGGGTTAAATTCCCTGGGGGTCATGCTGATACCTCCCTATCACTTGTAGTCAAATATCTTCAAAACTTGAGATCCCCACCCTTAAACCATATATATTCTTTTTACTTTTATCAAGACAAGTTTATTGGTGTTTAGAGTGAATCCCTGGGGGTCATGCTGGATGCCGCCCTTTCACTTGTGGTCCAATATCTTCAAAAATGTTGAGATCCCTGTTACATTTAACACGTAGACATAATTTAGATTCGGAAACTGTTTTATTTCAGTATGCGCATGTGCTTTGACTATCACATAGAAAACATGGTGTTACAGTATAAGGGAGGTAACTCTTATATCCAGTGGAGTACAAACCATATAGATGCTAATGCATTGTCTTTAACAGTCCCCACCCCTAAACTATATATTTTCTGGTTCCTTATATCAATACATTGCATTGGTGCTTAGTGTGATCCCTGGGGTTCATGTTGGTTACCTGCCTTTCTCTTATGGTCAAATATCTTCAAAACTGTTGAGATCCCACCCTTAAACCATATATATACTTGTTTCTTATACGAAGACAAGTTCATTAGTGTTAGAGTCAATCCCAGGGGGTCATGCTGTGTACCACCCTTTCACTTGTGATCAAATAACTACAAAACTATTGAGATCCCCACCCATATTTAAAACATATATCCTCACCCTTAAATCATATTTCCCCACCCCTAAATTATGTATTTTCTTGTTCCTTATACCAAGACATTTACCAAGTAGTTCATTGAAGCTTAATTTGAATCCCTGGGGGGTCATGCTGGTTACCTCCCTTTCTCTTATGGTCAATTATCTTCAAAACTGTTGAAATTCCCACCCCTAAAACCCTCCTTTGATTTATTTACTGATAATTTTTATGTTAACTTAAAAAAAGCAAGTAAATTAATGATGTGTGAATATAATGGTTTGATATAATTACTTGAAATACTGTTCTGTTTCATGGGGTTCGAAATATAATGGCCATGATCAATTGAACCCCATCCTTTAATCTATTTACCTAAACTTTTTATGTAAAATTGATAAAAGTTTGTGAAGTTATGATGTATAAGTATAATTCTTTTTCATGCAGTTACTTGAAATAAAGTCAAAGAAAGCAGGGGCAGGATAGTTGAAGGGGGGGTTCAATACATCATGGCCATGATAAATTGAACTCCCTCATTGAAACTATTTACCAAAATAATTTATGTAAGATTGATAAAAGCATGTAATGTTATGATGTTTAAGTATAATTCTCCTTCATGTACTTAAATGAAATGAAAGTGGGCAGGGACGTGACGGTAGGGGTCACTATATCATAGCCATTATAAATTGAACCCTCTCCTTTCATTTATTTACAGACACTTTTTATGGCAAATGTTTTGAAGATATTGGACCACTATTGGAAGGGTGGTGCCCAGTATGACCCCCAGGGATTTACACTAAGCAAAGATGAACTGGTCTTGATATAAGTACCAGTAACAAGAATATACATGGTTTATGGTTGGGAATCTTAACAGTTTTCAAGATATTGGACCACTAATGAAGTGTTATAGGGACAAAATATTAATTATATTTACTTAATGATTTTAATATTTTGTAATTAATTTGTCTGTCAGTATTCGTCTCCGTTTAAGCCTGTAGTAAATTATCGTTTACTTGTTGTTAGTCCGTCAATGTATATTATGTCCTCTTTTGTCTTAATTGTTATGTCATGTGATGTTGCATATTCATATTTTGTTGGTTGAGAGTTGTTATGTCCAAAGTGTGAGAGTGGTCAAGCAAGTTTTGTATGAGTTTTCCCGCACTTTTTAACTAACTGACAACATTCAGATGAATGCATCAGAACAAGAAAGATGTTTTAGCGTTCAATGCTAAATTATATGTCTAAATAAGTTCATTTATATGGTCACCTTCTTGTATAATAAACGATGTAAAAAATGAAAAAGTTATTCGTTTTTTAAAATTCAAAGAACCTATGACAGAAGGGAAGTGCCCAGAATGACCCCCAGGGATTTTCACTAAGCATAGATGAACTGGTCTTGATATTTGTAACAAGGATATACATGATTTATGGATGGGGATTTCAACAGTTTTCAAGATATTGGACCAATACTAAAAGGGCATTCTACAAAATGACCAATATTAATAAATCCTCCGATTCTGTTATTGGGAATCGCAATTTTCATGCGAAATGGATAAACTCATGTAAAAACATGAAAGGTACATTTGATTTGGTTTCAGTATTCTGCTATGAACATTGTATTGTATCATAGCCATGATATATTGGACCCCCTTCTTTGAATTTACTTATCTCACTTTTTATGTGAAAATGGATAGAAAACATAGAAAGTTATGCTGAATAAATATAATTATCTCTCATATTATCATTAATAATAGATGAAGGACCTTGGCTTTCTCTAACATAAAACTAGGATGTCAAACATCAAGTACAAGACGAACTATTTGCAAAACATGTCAGTCTGTCCGTTTGTTTGTTTATTGTTGTTTAACGTCCCACTCAAGAATATGTCACTCATATGGAGACCTCACCAAATGTCGGTGAAGGTCTTCAAATTTTGGCCTATGCTCGGCACTTATGGCCATTGAGCATTGACAGTTCTTTAACATGCCGACACCTACTGTGACACGGGACCTGTTTTTACTGTTTCATCCGAAGGGCAGGAAACCAACCTGCCACTGGCTGGACTCGAACTCACGACCTCACTATCAAGAGTTGAGCACGCTACCAACCGAGCCAGGCTGGCTCTCAGTCTGTCCATTAACTTTTCACATTTTAGACTTCTCAAAAATGGTTGAAGGGATTTTGGTGAAAATATACAGAAGTAATGTTCTACAATGTTTGTCTTTTTCATCCAGATCAGCTCAGGGGTGGATCCAGGGAGGGGCAAAATAGCCCGGGGATACCCCTCTGATTGTTAATTTCATAAAATATCGGAAAAAAAATTTTTGACTCGGTTTTGACATCTTTTGAGACTTGTAATTTTCACTCATTTTTGCATGATTTCTTTGTTTTCTTCCATTTTATTCGCTATATTGCATTCATTTAATGTGTTTTAAGAAATGGATAAGTCACTCAGTGGTGTTGAATAGTACAGAGAACATATACCCACTCAACTGCCGTTGCATGGTCAATACTTTCATCTAAAGGGCTAAACAATGTTGAATAGTTGAATAGAATTTAATGTTACCTGGCATGAAGGTAGCTCTTGGATAATATAGGTGTGACAACACACATACTGAAGTCACATCAAATGTAGTCACACGACAATAACATAGACTGATGCTAATGCAGTGAGTTTTTAATGCCCCCGGCCTGAAAGGTCTGCCAGGGGCATATACATGTAGTGTTTGGATTGTCTGTCTGTCCGCAATTCTGTCCCACTTACATATAAGGTGCAATATTTCAAGTTGGGATAGTGATACAATGACCAAACTTAGACTAAGTTCATCTAAAGGTTGCTCACACTTCATTGACATCACATGCCCCTGGGTGGGATGGGGTCAAAATGTAGGACATTGCAATACTTTAAGTTTGGATTGTGATAAAGTTTGGACCAGGGCATTTGTGTTTCACAAACACATCTTGTTTGTTTTTGTCTTAATTTTTATTTTTGTATGCAATGAATGTTGTGAAACAAAATTTGGCTTTAAGTCTTATCAGAAAGACCTCCAGTAATATTGGAAAATTATTCAACTGAATTTTAAAAAAAATCTGACCTAGATATTTACATGTACCTTTTAAAAATTAGCTTTTATTAAGGCTTTTCATTATAAAAAATTTATTTTTATATGAACATATAAAATGTTTTATTGCTATGTTTCTTTTTATTATTATTATTTTTTTTTTATTTGTGTAGACAAAATTTAGAAAAACTGGTACATCATATCACAATTAAGTTTACACGTATGAGTTTGGTTAGTTAGGGTACATGTTCATTAAAACCTTTAGGCTCCATGTTCATTTTTAGTTTGCCTGAGCCTAAGGCTTAGGTGAGCTATTGTGATAACTCCCCGTCCATCATCCAGTGTCTGGCGTCCGTCTGTAAACTTTTCATATTTTCGGCTTCTCCTCTGAAACCACTGAAGGGATTTTGACGAAACTTGACATGAAGCAAGTGCTCAAGATCCTTTAACAACTCTGTAGTTTTCAGCCAGATTGGCCCATAGGTGGATGCAGGGCGGGGCAGAATAGGTCCCAAAATCTTCTTCTGCAGAACCGCTACATGAATTGAAAAACAGATTGTTTCTGACTGATCTACATGGATGTATGATTCAAGTTTGTATTTTTCATTAAATTCGGGATATTAATTTTTGACATGTTTTTTAGGTTTTTTCAGCTTTTGTCATTTTCATTAATTTTTGCATGATTTCCTCAATTATCTCCCCTTGCATTCACTTTGATGCATTCATTTAATGTGTTTTACTTGTAATTAAGGGAAGAAATGCTTTTGTGCAAGAACTTTGTGGAAATTTATTGATGATTTTTTTAAGACTCCAAAAAAAGAGGGGGGTGCATTTTTCACACTATCAGCTTTTGTTTCAAAAGTACAAAAGGAATTTTGATGAAACTTTGCAGGAAGCCAGTGATCAAGGTCCTTTACCAAGTTTATGGTTTTCAGCCAGATTGGCCCAGGGGTGGATCCAGGACAGGGCAGAATATGTCCCAAAGGGTACCCTCTTTTAAAAATCTTCTTCTCCAGAACCACTACATGAATCGAAAAACAGATTGTTTCTGAGTGATCTACATGGATGTACGATTCAAATTTGTATTTTTCATAGAAATTGGAATATTAATTTTTGATGCTTTTTTTAATTCTTTTCAGACTTTGTCATTTTCATTAATTTTTGCGTGATTTCCTCAATTATCTCCCCTTGCATTCACTTTGATGCATTCATTTAAAGTGTTTTACTTGTAATTAGGTGAAAAAATGTTTTTGTGAAAGAATTTTGCCAAAATTTGATTTCTAGAATTTTTTATGAATTTCTTAAAACAGCAATATTTATGTTTCTTGGCCAAATCAGCCTACATGTACATATTCTTCTTGGTCGTCTTTCCAAGCAAGACAGAAGACGAAAATCTGGATGAAACACTATGAAATTAATACTCTTTTTATTCGTTAAATATCTCAGAAACTGAAAATCTTTTGTATACACATATATATGAGACATTTGTAAGGAATGGTCAGAAGAATATCTGTGGCAATTTTCAAGGTCATCAGTTGAAAGGTGAAGGTCACAGCTTGATTTCAAAATTTCAACACCAAATGCAGGTGATTGTGGGATATTTCTACTTAAATGTGGAAAATTGACAATGGGAAAGCCAAAATCACATGCAAAGTAATGGACTGAACTCTAATGCATGTTAAGAGTGCCAAGTCATTTTCTTTTTGTCCACATTTGGGGGTTGTGAAAAGCCCATTGTATTCAATACCAATTCTGGTTATTTGTGTGCTTTCATGTCTTGACAAGATTGATATAAACTTCATACAAAATTTCACCTAATGTGTAATAATCTATTAAGCAATGTTTATTATTTGTACAGTTTAAAAATTTTTATAATACGTACCAGATTTGAAATAATATCACAAAAAGTTGACATGCTCTTGTAAACGTATACATGTATATCAATTGTATATCAGGTTCGTGTTTCATTTGTTTAAAATGGACTTGATTCCGGATCCGAATCGAGATTATTTTTTCTTTTCTTTTTTTTACCTCAGTCTGGTTTTTCTTTTTTCTTGCTCAGGTACAGGTAAATTATTTAAGAGTTTTAAAACACATTGAAGAAAGTAGTTTTCAATTACAAGATTAAGCTTTTGATAATATTTTAGAATGAAACACAATTAATTTTTATACTTCCGGTACAATGTCTTGTCTATAGACTTCTGTACGAAGGATATCGACAGTGGATATTACCAGGTATATGTAATTTCATGCACTTGATTGCTATCTATCAGGCTGATGAAACAAATGATATACTGCAGAACTTTGTTTCTATAATGTGACAATAAGAAAATTCAGGTGTGAATTCATCTGATAGCCAATGAGCAAATTGTTAACAGTTATTTTAGTAAGGGAAACATCTCAAAGTGACCTATTGCGACTGAAATTTATCTGTCATTGTGCGTTAATATTTACACATTTTTTATTCCATCTCAAGAACCCATAGGTTAATTTTAATCAAACTCGTTGGAAGTATCCCCATGTAAAGCTGCATTAAGTTTGCAAATGAACAGGGGCTAGGATCCATAGGGACCCCAAAAAGGACCAAAACTTTGTACATCTTCTTCTCAATGATAATTAGAGGACTTTCAAATTTTGTATGCATGATTGGTAAGTCAATATCTAAGTTTCTGAATGACAATGAAATGTCTCCATAAATGGGCCTTCAGGGGACGCTTCAATAACATAGGGTACAGATTTATGCAAATGGGTTAATAACTCAACTTTTTGTATATAAAGATAGATAAGAAAGAAAAATTTCAAGGTCATAGGGTCAAAGGTCAAGGTCAGACACCTAAGTTAACAGAAAATATATGGTTTTTTCATAAAATTTAGACATTTTTTTATTTCTTCTCAAGAAGCATTGGGCTAATTTCAATCAAACTTGACATGCAGTATCCCAATGTGAATCCTCATTAAATATGTGAAAGAAAGGAGCTAGGACCAAAAATGACCTCCATGTCTAAAATAGAACAAATGAGTCAGCAGATACTTTTGACTTATTACAACATGTATCTCAAATATTATAACAGACATAAAAAAAATTAAAATGGTCGTCTTGCAAAGATCTTCAAAAAAGTAATTAGGGTGGAAATTGTCAGGTCAACCAAAGACATATTTATATAACACATACATCTTTGGATTGATGCTTGTATGAGTTATTCCCCTTTTAAGTGGATTTTTCATGGTTTTGGCCATCATTTTGAAAAGTAATAGAGAAAAAGTGAAAGAAGCAGTAAATGTTTGGCCTGCAAAGATCAACAAAAAAGTCAACAGGGCGGACATTGTCAGGTTGTTATTTCCCCTTTTAAGTGGATTTTCATGTTTTTGTCCATTATTTCAAAATAGACACAGAGAGAGAGGCAAAGAAGCAAAAATGTTAGGGTCTAAAGTTAGTAAATCTTTAAAAAATCTTAGGAACCAATGATCAGCCTGTTCTCACTGTATCACTTAGGTAACCATTAAGACCCATTTACCTCTTGTCCCTTAAATAATACATATTCTGATGTTCTTGTTTAATCTTATTTCTAATTCAGATTTGCAAGATTTATACACAGAAAGATGGCTGAGGCAAACATTCCAGCAACCAAAGTCAGATTAGATAGATCACCCACTGTTGACTCTTTTATAACTCAACAGTTAAATATTTCTATTCGGAATCCTAAAGCTTTAAACAGTGTTATGGAAACTGAGAATAGGAGAAGCGATTCATTCATCACTGCACCCGTAATACTTCGTGGAAAACGGAATGAGTTTGCTGCAGCAGGGTTTTACTATGTAGCAGGTAGTATTTAGTTGCAGGGCTCTACATTAACATGATAAAGGATATTTTACACTTGTCCAATTGGACAAGTAATATCAAAAAGTCACTTGTCTGAAGCACAAATTCTCTTGTCCGTAATTTACAAATAAAGAAGTCAATGTCTGTCTATGTTTATGCATAGGAAGATAGAACTACGATGATTTTTATCTGAGTAATTCAAGCTTCATTTTTGAATTAGACATTAAATGGATAAACATCAATTTATTTCAAGTTTGAAGTAACAAATAATAAATATTGCTGATTATTTTAACTTGTCCTTTTGGAAAAGTGCTTAGGAAGATTTTACTTGTCTGAATTGATTTTCACCTGGACACGGACTATAGGGACAAACATTAATGTGGTACTCTCAATTGGTATAACCTCATGATCATATCAATATATTATAAAAATAATTCAGCAATTTAGAAGAAATTTATGGAATTTATGAATGACTTTGCATGCTGTAGCCGTAGAGCATTCGAGGTTCAGGTTCAATTTCTGTTAACAGATCATACTTAAGAATTTTAATATGAAATTGATTGCATATTTTTTTCATTCAAGCTGCTTTGGTGACGGTTATACTTTCATGCAGGCCCATCGGAAGTGGGGGAATGGGTTAATCCCACCCTGTCAATTATTTAATAGTGCATATATACATGTATATAGTTCAAACTGTATAGTTAATATTACTCATAAATAGTTTCTTGTCATCAGTAACAAGTCAATAAAATACTGTCCTAGCTTTTATGTACTGATTATGTAGTCCCCTGACATGAATTCTGTTCCGACGGGCCTATTTCATCGTAATTGCATGTATAAGTGTGAGTATATAATCACAAGATACTAGTTAATTTTGCATGTTATAATGTGTGTCACAACTGGAAGATCCATGGTCTGGAACATGAATTTGAAAAATAACACGTTTACCTACATGTAGGCTACAGTTGAACAGGATCATGTCACAGGTGACTCAATTGTTTATAGGGTTGGATGGGTTAAGATAAGGCTACTCTACCTTTATTATACCAGGAGGCTCCGGATGGTCCCAGTCCCATACTACCTGTAAAAATGAAAGTCAAAATTGAGATAATTGAAAAAAAAGGATCTGGTCAGCTGGGAACAAACATTTTCATGACATACCAGTAGACTGCCCACATTAACTCAGTTAGAACAAGCAGAGGTCTCAGGTTCATTTCCTTGAATTGAGTCTTAACAATACATGAACTCATCAACCCCTGAGAAAACAATGAACTCTTCCATAAATCAATGATTTAGGCCAGTCCAGGTCTTTAGTGTTGAATGATGTAAATGGGCATTAGCTGTGTTTTAATTATTTTTAACTTTTTCTACTTTAACCACTTACACCTGATGAACAAAAACAAATAAGAGCGATAAACAAGCATAAAAATCTTATGTTCTTACAATTGTTTTGTAAAAATAAGGTCAGATCTAGTCAGTTTAGTATTCATATAAAAACAGTAAGGTTGAGTTAATCAATTACAATTGAAAAAGTGCCAAGCCTGGTTTTCTTTATCAATTTTCACAAAATTTATAAAGTATAAAGACCACCTGGTCACAAAAAACATTTTTTGCTATCCCAATAGTACCATTTGAGTATGAATCAACCTCTATATAAAGACCACTTCCAAGACTGGTCTTGTTGTGTCCTGAAGGGGTCTTTATACATAGGTTTTACTGTAATTTAATAATTTTTATGTCTGTAGTTATATATATATATATATTGTTATTATATATCAATTTAAGTAGTAAAAAAAGGAGAAAAAAATGGGGAAAAAATATAAAAATGTAGTGACTTCTGCCAATTACTGTAAATGCTTCAAATGTAAGGTTTGAGCCATAGGTATTTAGGGTAATATTTTAAACCACATCACAGCAGATATATAGCATTATATAAACCATCATTGTATAAAAAAAAAAGTCCATAGCTGAGGTAAAATTTTATGACACTCCACCAAGTCTGGTGACATCTACATGTAGTGGAGAATCCTTAACATTTGACAACAGTAATGTTAACAAAGACATTGAAAAGTCTAAATGTAAGGTTTGGTATGTCCAGTTATATCTTTGGTATATGAATATTCTGAATTTTATGTGAGAAACAATGTCATAAAAGATATACAGAATGTGTTCCCTGACAGGTGATAAGGGGTAAATTTTGGCTGGTGTGGCTTGCAGAAAATTGGCAGGTATACAGCCAACATCAACAGGTACATAATAAAGATGTTAACAGATTGTTTTAAAGTGACCAGTGCATGGCAGACAACAGTTTCTGGAGGGAAATAATTGGTGACATGTCGATAGTCCGACGGTCCGATAGTCCGACGGTCCGATAGTCCGACAGTTAAATCTCATGGCTATCAAGAGGATTAAACAGAACAAAAAGTCACTTAAATATTTGACGCAGTGTCTGCTTTGTCACCACGCAATTTGTAATAACTTTTTAAAAGCCATCTTATTGGGTTCAAACCCATCTTTTCTCCATTAAATTGGTCAAATTGTGTCTTAAGACAGTCATCCCAAACATTTTCCCCTATTTTTAAAATAATTCTCTGATTTTGAAATTTTTATTACAAATTGTGTCGTTATTACAAATTGCGTGGTGACACTGCTTCTCCTCTGCAGCGAGTTCATCGAAACTTTGACGGGAAGCAACTAGTTTTCTACTTATCAAATATGGCCGCACTGGCTTCTGACTGAACATGCATGGATAGTGCTCAGGTATGCGACCCACATCCACTTGGGTTATTTTTTACTGTTTGCGCTACATGGTTTGTATTTCAACGGTGGACATGTCGTTATTTTCGTTTTGTCGCCCCGCCAGAAATAATGGTAATCTTCGTTTTTTATTGGCGAAGGAGAAAAGATCACGACGATCATCGTTATGTCGGGACAATAATTAGCGGGGCGCGAAAAGACGACAGTTAGCGGGGCGAAAAGACGAAGATTATCGTGACGTCAGAGCAACAAAACGAAATTACAAATAGCAAAAATCAGCCACCATATATTTCAGCAGGAAACCCGCGGTAGCTTTTAATGTCTTAAGAGGAATTAAATTATCTGTAAAACATAGATGTGGCTTGGAAATGGTACATGTATGATCTGAGAATCAACTTGCTATAAATTAGAAAGTGAAAATAGGCAAAATTTGCCACATGTAATTTCCAGCTTCGATTGGATTTAGTTGTATAAATGGTGTCAACTATTTCCGTTTTTAAGATATTTATTTTTCGTAGGACTTTAAAAGCAGTAGTGTATCGTTGACACAAGTCATGTCAATCCTATGGTGGCATACTTCTGCCATCTACATGCAAGTTGTTTTCCCAATGATTATGTTGACATGCAAGATAAAAATAAGAAAACAAAAAGCAAAAAAGTTTTGTTTTATGCCCACATATGGACATTTATGTCAATATGCAAGATAAATATATGTTAACATGCAAATAATTATGTTAACATGTAACTTATTCATGTCAACATGCAACTTATATCTTGCATGTTGACATAAATAAGTTGCATGTTGACATAATTTATAAGTTGCATGTTGACATAATCGGTAGAAAAATAACTCGCATGTAGATGGCAGAAGTATACCACCATACAATCTTTTGAAATATTAGCTTTTAATGGAGAAATTACCGTAGT
This sequence comes from Atrina japonica, assembly GCA_030159075.1. Classification (NCBI taxonomy): domain Eukaryota; kingdom Metazoa; phylum Mollusca; class Bivalvia; order Pterioida; family Pinnidae; genus Atrina; species Atrina japonica. Next base: position 802,273 of record BROG01000251.1, on the reverse strand, counting down.
TCTGAAATATCAACTATACGGTGGAAACAGTACTGACCAGTAGCAAAGTCGGAAAATCGCAACCAGTTGCGTTTCATTTATAACTGAAGAAAAAAAGATGAATCGCAACATGTTGCGAGTTTCCGATGATTTGTTAAATAACCAAGCACAAGAAATGGTATGGATAATGCGTACTTTACTGAATGTTCAGAAGATAGGAATTTTAGCAAGTATTAAATGATCGGCCAAAAAGTTCAACACAAAAGACTTCTGTATGGTGGCATATTTCTGCCATCGAGTTACGACTTACGACTTTTATGATGTTGACATAATTTTGTGATTATGTCGACATAATATGATATGTCGACATCATAGAGAGAAAGATGTCGACTTATTAATTCAACTTGTCGAGATAGTAACGCCGACTTGCTAGATAATTATCGCGGCATATTGAATTTATAAGTCAACATCTTTTTCCTAAGATGTCGACATCTTTTTCCAAGATGTCGACATCTTCTCATATTATGTCGACATATTCACAAAATTATGTCAACATCATAAAAGTCGTAAAGTCGTAACTCGATGGCAGATCTGAGCTGAGTGCATGCATCAGTTTCATGATTTGCATGGCAGAGTATCACATAGTAAACACTTCAGCGATAATGTTTTATGCAATGGCTTATTCCATTCCAATATTCAGATATATTTCTTTGGCCATTGTTGTACTGCAGTTTAATGTTAGATATTTGCCGTTGAAGTCTACGCCACTTTCGCCTCGTGCGTGGTGCATGTTCCCCTCTCATGGCTGCCCTCAGGGTAATTTTTTGCAGACGCTCTGCATCTTTTAGTTTTCTGATAAAGATCCAAATTGATGGATGCTTACACCCAACGCTGCTGTTCCACTGGGAGTGGAAACCTGAAATGCAACATAAATGCAATAAATATAATTACCTTTTTATTTTTCCATTTGATTACACTGCTTTTTGCGCTTTTTGGGAGATTGGGCCCGTAAACCGGTTAACCACACCAATTGATTTGCTTTATCATCCAAGTGACCGTCCTGGGTCGGCACTAGTGTGTAATCGAAAATCTTAATCTGACAAGTCAACGTAGGGGGCCTAAGTATTTGAGTAGACTTAATGGACTTATATTTTGTGAATTTCCAGCCAGCTGGAAATTGGGTTTTCAAAATATATGCAACTTATTCTGAATTTGAATACCCAGCTACAACCCAATTCCAAGTTGGCTGGAAATTCACCTGTAGTTGGGTATTCAAATCCAGATCTTGAACACCTAATTCACAGCTGGCTGGGAATTTGCCTGTAGCTGGGAATTTGTAAATAACCAATCCCCATGAATACTCAATATCCAGCTGATTGGGAATTAGGTTGTAGCTGTGAATTCACGAATGTAGTTGGATACCCAATTCCCAACTCACAGCCAACTTCACAGACACATCAAACTGCCTCCGACCTTGGCCCGCACATACGGAAGCTTACTAGGTCCGCATCAGTATTAAGTTTTTTTTTATAGTTTGTTATAACAAATTAAAAATTTATTAATTAAAATTATAAAACATACTGATGCAGCCCAAAAAGCCTCCGTACGTGCAATATATCAATCCCTACCCAGAGTTATCGCTCCTCTTCATTCCTCTTATTAAATGCCAAGACTTGCATAAAAATGCATATCACTGAAACAGTTTGGGTGCAGTTGAGACAGTTTTTCGCGATTTTAGCAAAGGTATTTATATGTGGATGCTCGTGTTATGAAAAATTAATTCGCTTATACAATACGTAACTGCACAGAATTTATCCATCCACAACTTTAAACCTTGTACACTTAGAAAATTGTGATTTATTTCTGTAATTTCATGACGACAGTTTAGCAGTTTTTGTACCATATTTGAAAATTGTGTATGTGTTATGTAGTATATTTAGAAATACTTTGATGTACTTTATTTGTACACAGTTTTTGTTTTTCGGAAAAAAATAACGATTTTTATCTGTCTCAAGTGCACTCAAACGGACTATACCTATTATGAGAACTATCGACAACAGTTTCTGTGTATTATATAGGAAATAATACTTCTTCAACCCCTATTTGTGGTGTATTTTGTAGGGAACTATTCCATGCAGTATTAATAGAAATAAACGACTCGTTTGAACGTAAAAATTTCATTACATATAATATGCAATTATACATATACATGTATATGCCAAAATTGTTTGCCAAGCAAGAACGAGAACTCTCGGTAAAGATTGGCATTATGTTGGTCGTCAACCGCGGGAAATTTAAACGGCGGACCACCGTGTAAGGCACTTTTGTGTGTACAACAAGGTTTCTGCGTCTAAATATCTAGAGAGATTTATTACAAGGGAATTTCTTTTTGCAGTATTAAAATTACTTACCTTCGACTAGGTTATTTGTCCGTGTGTCCTTGTCTCTATTGAACACATTCCATATCTGTGGTGGAAAGTTTCCATCTAAATAGGTGTTCTGGAAGTAAGTCAGGAGATCTGTAATTTCCGGGTATCTGTTCCGCAGTCGCAAGGTGTCAGGACTATTAGCAAGCATGTGGAAGTTCTGTCGAACGAGTAGAAGAGGGAGGTGTCCAATGGACATCATTTTTACGTAGTAGTTTATTTACTCTTCGTCTTCGACGGTATGCCCTTGCTAGTCCAACTTCTTGGATTTTACGCCATATGCTCTGCGTAAAGTGAAAATAACATGCGGGAAAGCGTACTTTGCGGAAGTTCAGTTTCAACAGCCAACTTTAAAGCGGTCTCAAAAGTCGCACACGACTGTGCGAGGTCGAAATCTTTCTACCAGTAGCATGCCTGACTTTGGATTTTAAGTGTTGGAAAAACTGTCGGTAATGACCTACGGTCTTACCCGTCATCAAGGACCAAGCAAATGTAAGAAATCTGCCCATGTATTTACCATGGATTGTGACCATCTGTGTATAAGGATGTGGGCTACTTTTAAATGTTCCATCGACATACACCGTAGAACATCCTTGTAAAAGGCGCAAACTCTCTGTTGTAGCAAATATTAGCTATCCCCCAGTTGTTATCATGATGACTTTAAAAACGTTTTTACCAGACCAGGTTTTCTTCCACTCCCCTCTTATTCTTACATCGTCGACATTGCGAGGAATACGGGGGTAGAACCGATTCGCGTTGCCTATGCAAAATGGAACGGACTCTCTGGAACTCAGGCAGGTCATCATCTTCGTAATTATCAATGCAACCTTCAATAACTTCATTGTAGACCCTCTTAATTGGCTTCGTTGGGTCGTCTTTGATAGTTTCTTTCATTTGATTGATAGCTTCGGCTTCTCGAAGCGTATTGTCTTCGGGGGTATGATCATGTTCATTTACCGATTTTAATTTCAATCTGCGGTTGACCTTCATCAAGATTAAATGCATTGGTTGATAGGGTCGTCCTGCATGTTTTTACGCCAACACCTCCAGTGGAAGACAGTTGCCTTTTTCTTATTGAGTTGGTACCGATATCCATTATTTACCAAGACTTTCCCTTTTTTTACACCTCTCATCACGTAAGCCATGGTGGTTAACTTATGATTGGATACGTAGGGATACCCCTATTTATATATAAGCATCGTCGGCAACATTATAGAAATTATGCCGCTTTTTTCATAATAAACCAATTGAACGTCTACAATTTTAGACACCGCTATAAGCCATCATCAAAGACAAAGAAATTTACATTGTAACTTCCGTTGTTAATTTCAAACTAGCGCAGCCTTTCAGATATTATTACAAATATAAAATGCCGACCGATGCTTTTAGAAATAACAGAACACCCGATGTATGTTCATTTCATATACTTGCTACAATGTAGACTTCAAAAATGCCGACCAATATGGCAAAAAAAAAAAAATGATAATGTAGAGTCAAAAAGCAACTTTCGGTGAACAGAATAGTCATCAAACAAGATGTGTTTGTGGAACATGAATGCCCCCGGCGGCATCTTTGATAGTAAATGAGAAATATCAAGCAACCCCGTCTTTTCCTAAGATATCTTAAAAACGTGATGAAAATTTGAAAAACCCGGAATATATATAAAAATATATATATATCACTACAACACCACAAAAAAGCATTTAAAAAATAAATAGACTTTAAGCATAGCCTTTTTCAGTGGCGTAGGAAGCAAATCAAAAAGGGGGGGGGGGCAATTTTTTTTTATTTTTTGCTTGCAAAAATCGTTTCCATGCGCTTTTTGAGTATGAAAATGAATAATGTTATACTAGTATGCAGTAGTCGCACAGTTAGAAAAAATAAAAGAATGTTGGGACAAAGTTTAAACTGAATGCGAAGAAATGTGTGCATCTACACAAACGGACCGTGGAATAAATGTTTGAGAGAGTGAAAATGAATGAATCGGAGCGAGGCGCGAAATTTTTTTGAAATTTCTTTTCCATTTTCTGACTTTTTATACCAAAAATTAAGTTTTACACCTCATTAATTCATTCGCCAAGTAGAGCGAGGTGTGAAAATTTTGTGAAATTTCTTTTTCATTTTCCGACTCTTTACACCAGTTTTTCAACTTTAGGGGGAACGATATCACTACTCATTACGCAAATTTAAAAAAAAAAACCCCTTTGGATATTTTTTCCGTGTTGCGGAACAGAAGGCAGCGTCAGTTGAATTCCCAAAAGGTTTAGGATTAACTTTGAGGTAACATTTCTTTAGGAGATCGTCTATTATTCATCTAATGATTTTTTTTTTTTATCTGCGTCCAGACAAGAAATTAGGTCTAGTAGGCCTGAAGCATCAGTAAATCGCAACGGTTACCCTTTTCAAAAGAAGTTTGAATCAGCGAAAAAGCTACTCAAATTCGGAGAAGAATTTCGTTCTAGTCCTCTAGACGTTTAATTTTGACCCTTTTAAAAATATTTATATAGATAAAGTGGGAAGTCAGATGAGGTATTCTTTAGCTTCCAGACACATAACCATTGTTTTCTCCGTAGCTCAGTTGCATCGTAAGATCAACTGATATATTAATCTTTTTGCAGAGCTTAGCTAGGAGTAAACATTTTGGGTAGACTTTAATTTAGAAACTCTGGGAAGCCTTTTTCTATAAATAAAATTTGTTTCGAAAAAGTGGGGTGGCCCCTTCCTCTCTGGTTCACACAAACACCTACACAAACCCACCCACCCCCCACACACATACACACACAGAGGCAGAGTGGATCCAGGAAATTCAATGTTAACGGAGGGAAAAATAATTTGTAGAAATTATTTTGCCGAGCGTAGCGAGGCGCGAAAATTATGGTAGACCCTCATTCAATAGCTCTGTATTCCAGATGTAATGATATTATTAAAAAAAAATTGGTCAGAAAAAGTGGGGGCCGCCCCCTGCCCCCCCCCCCGCTCCCTACGCCTATGTATTTTCTATAATGAACTGAAAAAAGGTCAAAGGTCAAGGTCAAAAGGTAAAAAAATGTACCAAAAGTATCAAACCATCGGACGGACCGTCGGACTATCGAACCGTCGGACTATCGGACCGTCGGACTATCGAACCGTCGGACTATCGAACCGTCGGACTATCGAACCGTCGGACTATCGGGATGTCCCCAAATAATTCATCTCAGGATATTTGCACAAGCAGATTGTCGCTATCCAGATTACAAAAGGCAGAGATCGACAAAAGATACATGTAAGCTAGATCAGAGACCTTGGAGGAGCTATACAAAAATGCTTAGCTTATGAATAATGGAATTAGTGCATGCTTTGCTTGAGTATACATATATAGCTAACAGGTATGTTTAACTTTATATAGTTTACCTCAGCCCAGCTTGACTTACTTTTTAACTCACATGGTCCAAAGCTATTGTCATCACTTTGTGTTTGTTGTTTAAGTGTTGATGTTGGACATGTCCACCTTGTTTTGTTTTAACTGGACTTCATTTCTGAAACCACTAGACCAATTGTGACCAAATTGGGCATGAATATTGATTTGGTGAATATTTTGTTATCTTTGTTCATTTGGTGTTGATTCAAAATCCATTATGACTGTCGTGGCCAAAAATGCATTCTGATTTCAGTTGAAAATTCAAACTCCTTCTTGTTGGGAAGCACAAGGGCAATCGCGTTGTTCTTTTACAGGAATAATCCTCATGTAGTAACTTTTCATATTTGTTCTTCTGATGACAATCCAAAATGGCCATATCTTTGAAAATCTTCTTCTTAAAAACTACTGATTTAAGCTATTGACTCCAAATCTTGTAGGTATATCAAGTTCTATGATTTCATTCAGTTTTGTTACTGTCATTTTGATTGGTTGAAAAATGAGGCCACTATGCGGGGCTTAGCGCCACTACGTTATTTGTGTTATGGTTTGTTAGTGTATTAGAGTTATCCCCCCTTTACTAACTCTTGATTATTATGGGATATCGTCATTGTTGTGGCCATGTGTTTCCGGTGAATAAAAGTTTCACTTGTTTAAAGACGTCTTCATTCTTTACTGGCGTGGTGGCAGTCGGTTATCTTACCTACGCTTTCCGGAAGAATCGGAGCAACTATCCTACAGTTTGGATGAAGTATCGTCCTCGCAAACCTTGCATAAACAAGACAGTTTATTCCTTTACTGTACACTGAAATTTTTATCTCGCACCTGAACATCGCCTCAACAATGGCGCAACACAGAGCACCTAAACAATGGTCATTATCTAAGAACGAGACAATAACCACATTTGAATCGTGGCGTCAAAATTTGCAATATACCCTTTCATTAGACCCAAACTTTGCCAATTTCCTTGTCGATGGATTTGTTTGGACTAAGAAAGGTGTCGCTAATCCAACTCGCGGCTTACAAGACGATGGCGATGACGTTGCGCAGGCAGCACGCCGCACCGCAGCACAGAAACTAGCCCATCTTGAGCTAATGTTAGGGCAGATCGCCAATTACTGCCCTATAATATCGCGCAACACAATCGTCAAACAGTCAACGTCCTTAAGCACCATTTGGCAAGCAATTCGATTACATTTTGGCTTTCAGTCTACCGGGGGCCATTTCCTAGACTTTGACCTTATACACTTAGAGCCCAGTGAACGTCCCGAAGATTTATTTCAAAGATTAACTAGTTTTATTGAGGATAACCTACTAACACAAGGAGGTGGAATTACCCACCATAGTGATGACATACCCAATGACGAGGAGGTATCCCCCTCCTTAGAAAACCTGATCGTGCTAACGTGACTGCGTTTAATAAATAAAGATCTCCCTGCCCTTGTCAAACAACGATATGGTACAGAGTTGAGATCAAAAACATTAGCCTCACTCAGACCAGAGATTTCACAGGCATTAAATAGTCTTCTGGACGAAATTCATACCACTTCCGAGTCCAAAGTCCTCCGCACTGCGTTCCGTACCAATCAGAGGACCAAACCTAGACAACCTACACGTTTTTATTCTGGTGAGGTTACCAACAAAAATCAATCAAGAATCTGCCCTCTATGTCAAGCGTCCGGTCGACCAAGTAAAGACCATTATCTAAGCCAGTGTTCATACCTACCACCCGCAGACAGGAAATTTATGAGCCGTGCTAGATTAGCCATTTCGTCTGAACAATTTTCCGATGAGGAAACCGACAATACAAACCTTTACCCGGATGATCATGAATCGAAGGATGACTACCAACCTACCAGTACCGCACCCTCAACTAGACGTGTGAGCACCAAACGTTCACCACAAATGAAGGTATTTCATGAGGGCCATCCTCTTCGAATTACGCTCGATAGCGGTGCTGAAATCAGCATGATCAAAACATCAGTCGCTAAGCACATAGGGGCAGTCATCAAGTCAACCAAACAAAGCGCCCTCCAGGCAGATGGCATTACCCCCCTGCCCACCGTCGGAGAAACACACCTGGAACTCACACGCGACAGTACGGTTTTACATATGGAAGCTCTTGTTGTCAATGATCTCGACGTTGATGTTCTAGCAGGGATGCCATTCATATCAAGCAATGATATTACAATTCGTCCATTTAAGCAGTACATTGTACTTGGCGATGGACCTGTCATACACTACGGTTTACCATCGGAAGGACCCATTTCCGTTCACCGTGTTAGACGCACCCATGCATATTTGCTCCGAAACGAAGCCTCGTCAACCGTTATCTGGCCAGGATCATATCTTGAAGTTAACATTCCGAAGGAAATACATCCTGAAAGTACTCTTATAATCGAGCCTCGTACAGATCTTAAACAGGCTCTTGACTGGCCGAAAGCCCAACATCATCGAAGCTGTTGGAGGGAAAAGTGTGCATTCCCAACGACACACCGAGAGCCACAGATTGTACGCAAAAAAAAAAAAACGAACATTTGTGTCAAGTACATCTGGTTACTGCAGAAGTTAACAACAACAATGCAACACTACCCTATAGGACAGTTCCTACCCCAGTGAGGACCATAGGCACCAGTAACAAACCTACTTATCACTCTATTGCTGTTAAGCTGGACCCCGACAACATTCTTCCGAGCGATATCAAGGATGACTTTAAAAACACATTACAAGAATATGATGCAGTGTTCGAACCTGATTTTAAAGGATATAACGGTGCAGTGGGTGAATTTAAGTCTCACATTAACATGGGTCCCACACTTCCGCCTCAGCGAAAAGGCAGATTGCCTCAATATTCACGTGACAAGCTCATAGACTTGCAACAAAAGTGTGACGAACTGGAGTCATTGGTGTTATACGCAAACCAGAGGAGGCCACCGACTTGTTACCGCGTTTGAGGACGTAGGGAGATACAGCAAACCACAACCGTCCCTGATGCCTGATGTAGACTACATACTGCGGTCCATTGGACGATGGAAATACATTATTATCTCCGACCTTACCAGCGCATTCTATCAAATACCACTATCAAAAGCATCTATGAAGTTTTGTGGAATTGTCACACCCTTCAAAGGAGTCCAAGTCTATACCCGTTGTGCCATGGGTATGCCGGGATCGGAAACTGCTCTGGGAGGAACTCATGTGCCGCGTCCTAGGAGACTGTCTCCATGACGGAGTTATTGCTAAGTTTAGCTGACGATCTGTACTGCAGTGCCGATACTCCCGAAGAGTTGTTACAAAAACTGGAAACGTGTTCTGTCATCCCTGCAAAAAGCTGGTCTTTGCCTCTCCCCCTCAAAGACCCTTATTTGCCCACGCTCAACCACGATTCTAGGGTGGACATGGACCCAGGGTCAATTATCAGCTAGCAGCCACAAAATTGCGGCATTAGCGTCATGCAAAGTACCGGAAACTGTCTTCGGACTACGATCTTTCTTAGGCACTTACAAAGTGCTGAGTCGTGTCATTCCTAACACTTCCGATGTTCTTGCGCCATTAGAAGATGCTGTCGCCGGGCCTCACGTCGAAGGACAAAATACCATGGACCGATCACTTGCGAGATTTATTTAGTGAGGCTCAGAACAGGCTGTCCTCCAACAGAACAATTGTACTTCCTTCACCACAGGATACCCTTTGGATTGTTACCGACGGATCTGTGTCGAAACGTGGATTAGGTGCAACCCTGTACGTAATGCGAGACAACCGATTGTTTTTAGCTGGATTCTACAGTGCTAAACTCCGTAAGCACCAAGTAACGTGGTTACCCTGTGAGATTGAAGCACTTTGCATCGCGCCGCGCGGTGAAGCACTTCAGCCCATATATCATTCAATCTAATAACCGAACGTATGTATTGACCGATAGCAAACCATGCGTACAAGCAATTGACAAGTTAAGCCGTGGAGAGTTCTCCGCAAGTCCGAGGGTCACTTCTTTTCTGTCCGTGGCAAGCAGGTACCAAATTACCTTAAAGCACCTCGCAGGATCTGCCAATATCCCGTCTGATTTCGCGAGCAGAAATGCACCAGACTGCAATGAGCCAAACTGCCAAATATGCAGTTTTATCATACAAACTGAAGATTCCGTAGTGCGGTCCGTCACGATTCAGGATATTCTGGACAATCCTCAGGCACTGCCGTTTAGCACACGATCCGCCTGGATTAATATTCAAGCAGAGTGCCCTGACTTAAGACGAGTACATGCACATCTCAAACAGGGAACGAGACCCTCCAAAAAGTTAACCAACATACGGGATGTGAAACGCTACCTCAACGTTGCTACTATTGCAAAGGATGGTCTTCTCGTTGTACCACAAAACAACCCATTACAACCACTCTCAGAACTTATAATAGTACCTCGTGATATTCTGGGCGGTTTAGTTACAGCCCTCCACATCCGCTTAGACCACCCAAGCAAACATCAGATGCTCCTACTCATGAAACGTAAATTTTACGCTTTAGACATCTCTCGGACAATTGATCATGTGTGCGACTCCTGTCACACATGTGCCTCTCTACGGAAAATTCCTACAGCTTACAAGGAGCAGTCATCCGAGTTACCTCCTGCTGCAATTGGAATTAATTTTGCAGCTGACGTCATTAAACGGAATCGACAATTGATTATTTTTGTTACGTGAATCAGTTACTGCATACACATGTGCTATTATTATTCCTGATGAAAAGTGTGAGACCTTAAGAGATGCATTTACTAAGGTTGTGTATGGAACTGCACCCACTGGACGGTCCTCGTGCAATTATACGTGTTGATCCAGCCCCAGGATTTCTGGCAATGCGTGAGGATAAACTCCTTCAACGATTTCATATCAACTTAGAAATAGGACGTGTAAAGAACCCCAACAAAAACCCTATTGCAGAGAGAGCGATTGGTGAACTCACAGACGAGCTTTTAAAACAAGAGCCTGGTGGTGGTCCTATCACTCCGCTCAACCTCTCTATAGCTGTAGCCCGATTAAACTCTCGAATTCGCAGTTTCGGTCTCTCTGCACGCGAATTATATACACAGCGTGACCAATTTACGCATGAACAACTGCCCATTGCAGACAAAGATGTCATCCAGCATACTGCTGACCGTCGCCAGTCCAATCACATCAGCAGCTCAAAGTCTAACATGAAAAGTCCACACTCGTGTCCTCTTATATCTATTGGTGATCTCGTTTACTTATATTCCGACAAAGACAAAACTAGGGCCCGTTCTAAGTACATAGTTGTGTCCGTCGTTGATGAGTGGTGCTACATCAAGAAATTCATTGGAAACCAACTCCGTTCTAACTCATACAAAGTTAAACTAAACGAATGTTATCGCATACCGACTGAGATTCCAAATCTTACCAACACTAATCACTTTTCGGATTTAGATAGTGATGACATGGACGATATGGATGTAGCGTTGACGAGCAGTTCTCCGCTTGATTGTGAGGTATCAAATGAAATACCTATAGACAGTGTCGAACTTCATGAACCTGTACCGGCCATGCTATCCACTCCTCCGGATCAATTCTTAGACTCTCAGAACGTTAGTCCACACAAACAACCCCTTTCACGACCTCAACGGGCCTGCAAGCCCCCTACATATCTTCAAGATTATGAAGTTGGCTAATAGTCCTTATAGTTACATTCAGTGTGTCTCAATTTGTGAAAGAGTATACAAAGTATACTGCCAATACATGTACTCTCCATGTGTAATAGACTCGTACATTCAACATGTATCTGTATTGTGAGTTTCCTAAAGCTTTATTGTTTATTTACTTGTACAAAAGTCACAAGTTAAGTTATGCATAGTCATATGCCTAATTTTTTTTCTAGTGAACCATTTCCATTTTATTCAAACTCAAAGATATTGGAGAAAAGACATGTCTTTTTACCTTTTTGTTTTAAATACTTTTCACAATAGTAATAGCAAGAGTCATATGCCAAACAACCCATTTTGTTTTAAGAAATAGAAGAAAAGTGGTTCCGCCACTACGTTATTAGAGTTATCCCCCCTTTACTAACTCTTGATTATTATGGGATATCGTCATTGTTGTGGCCATGTGTTTCCGGTGAATAAAAGTTTCACTTGTTTAAAGACGTCTTCATTCTTTACTGGCGTAGTTCAACATTGAACCCTATGGAAAATGCATTCAAGACTTTTGCTCAACAATTTGATGCCAAATAATGCTGATATGTTCACTGGCGTAGCTGCTTATTAGCACTGTAAGCACGTGCTTATAAATAATTTTGACAATTTTTTTTTTTTAGTTGTTGATTATCTTTTGTAATCTGTTCTAAATAATTATTTTAATCCTACTTTCGAGCCGGCCTGGCTCAGTCGGTAGCGTGCTCGACTCTGGATCGTGAGGTCGTGAGTTTGAGTCCTGCCGGCGACAGGTTGGTTTCCTGTCTTTCGGATGAGACAGTAAAAGCTGGAGGTCCCGTGTCACAGTAGGTGTTGGCACGTTAAAGAACCCTACTGGCAGTACTGCTCAATGGCCGTAAGTGCCGAGCATAGGCCAAAATTTGAAGCCCTTCACCGGCATTTGGTGACGTCTCCATATGAGTGAAATATTCTTGAGTGGGACGTTAAACAACAATAAACAAACAAACAATAATCCTACTTTCCCACAAAAGTATAAAACACGTCGGTAATATGTGAAATTAAAAAAAAAATAGGCTGCTCCATTATGGGTAATTATCGCTTTGTAGCTCCGACCAGAGTCAAAGATATATTATTGTAGGCTAGCTATCTTTAGTGTGTTACCCTTAAAATTGTTCCACGTTCGATTTTTTAAATAACCCTCCCAAAGCAACATTTATTTTAAGTTTACTTTTGTTTATTTTAATGAAAAGGAAACGTTTGTTTTTTATCCTGCAGTACATGATCAACAATGAAATTCATCGCGCAATAAAAGTTGTTGAATCTTATACATTTATAAACAATGTTCTTCACTGTAAGTCTTCGATATGTTTATGTAAATGTATAAAATCTTGTAATTGACTATTGTTTATAAATAATTTATAAACAATAGAATCAAGATCTTGCACGATCTTGAATTTCATGACCGGCTAAGAACGCTAGTTTTATTCTGCGTTCATTGTTGATCTTGAATTTCATATACTAAGTATAAAATCTAAACAAGGCTGTGACACAGATAAGTTGGTTTGAGCGTCATTTTAGCGTTCAATCGAAGACCGTTGAAATCACGTTCGTGCTACCTATTCGTACCATTTAAAAAAAGTTTTCCCAAATAACATAATCAGTTGAAAGCAGACCAAACAAAATCTTCCGATTTAGAAAAGGGACAAAGTAAAGTGACAAAGTATTTCTCTAAACCGAAAAATGTTTCATCCGCTAGTCCCGTCACAAGTATTGATGAGCCCCTCATAGAAAAGCAAAGTTCATCAGAGTCCGTCAGTCTTGAACAAGATGCTGCTCAAAGCATCGATGTCGCAGATAGCGATATTGCATCTGTTAGCCCCCTACATTGGAATCAGAGTCCGTCAGTCTTGAAAAAGATGCCACTGAACGCATCAGTGTTGCAGATAGCGATGTTGCATCTGTTAGCCCCCCTACATTGGAATCAGAGTCCAAATCTGCTCAGCCCAGAAACATAGATATGGCATTGCATAAAACAAATGTTGATGACAAACAGAAGCTTTTCCTGTTAAAACACAATTGGGTCATTCCAACATCGTATGTTTTTCCCCTTAGAAAAATTTGCGGGACAAATAGGGCATTTAACAAAACATGGTTAGACAAATACCCTTGGCTCAGGTATTCAGAATCTGAAGATGGCCTGTATTGCATTATACTGTGTTCTGTTTAACAGTACAGAAAACGCATTTGTTCGGGACCCTGTGCATGACTGGACAAACTTAGGAACTCTGATTAAACATCATTTAAAGCAACCTGGTCATGGAAACTGTGTAGAAAGCAGCGAAAATTTTGCGTCCGTTGCTGAGGGCAAAAAGGAAGATGTTGTTTCGATGCTGAGTACCTCTTTCCAGCATAAAATTTCAAGAAACCACGATATACTAAAGAGCATCTTGAAATCTACATGTATCTATCTGTGTGGAAAACAGAATATCCCTCTCCGTTGTCATATGGAAGACAAGAGTAATTTCATTGCCCTGATCAAATTCAGAGCTGAAACTGATAAAGTTTTGGCTGATCATCTGAAGAATAGTCCCCCAAATGCGAGATATTTATCTCCGCATATACAAAATTAGTTGATTAATATTTGTGGACAACAAATACAGCAACGCATCGTTGATGAGTGTAATGCTGCTAATTGCTTTAGCATTATAGCAGACGAAACTACTGATGTTTTAACCACTGAGCAAGTTGCGTTATGCCTTTGTTATGTAGGTACTGATACCGAGGGAGCACTGAAAGTGAAAGAGGGGTTCGTCGGATTTGCAGAAGCCAGCTCTACAACTGGAGAGGCTCTTGCAGCAACCATTATGGGTAAACTTAATGAATATGGTATAGTCACACAGGCCATGAGGGGACAAGGATAGGGGACAACTTTCTGGGGTTCGAACACGCATTCAAGCTGAAATTCCAGAAGCCCATTATGTACACTGCTATGCACATTGCTTGAATTTGGCTGTGGTAAAATCGTGTCAACTACCTATTATCCGTAATACAGTTGATATTGTAAAGGATGTTTCGTTTGCGTTTAGTTATTCTTCAAAACGAACAGGAAGGTTTAAAACAATGCTGGAGCAGGCTGACCCAGAACAGAGAGAGGCGCTGGACGGTCTGAGAAAAATTAAGGGCATGTGCGAAACCAGATGGTCTAGTACGGCTGACACTTTGAACACATTCAAATCAGCACATTCCATCATTGTTGATACCTTAGACGACCTGGCGACCAATGGTGATAAAAATGCCAAACAATTGAAGCTTGCAATTCAAGATTTCGGGTTAATGGTTGCACTTGTTGTAGCAGAGCATGTTTTACAGTACAGTTTAGCTCTTTCTAACTTGCTACAGAGACCCACTCTTGACCTCGTAGAGGCTGCATCTGAGGCGAAGACCGTCATTGCAAGTATCAGAAGAATCAGGCAGGATGACAATATTTGGCAAGAACTTTACAGAGACATCCTAAAGCTTGCCGAGAAACAAGATGTACAACCAAGTAAGCCTAGGACGGCAGGTCGACAACAACATAGAAACAATATGCCGGCAGACACACCCGAACAGTACTGGAGAAGGTCAGTTTTCTATCCAATGCTCGATCATATGGCCAATGAGATCGAAGAACGGATCGTAGTTCCCAAAGACAGGTTCCTTGCCCAATACTTGATTCCGTCTAGACTTAACTCGCGATATGGAACCAGACGTTTTTGCCCCATTCGTAGCAGACTTGCCAGAAGGCGATTGAGCAACATCCCGAACGGAGTTGGTCAGATGGAGGTGCAAGTGGGCGAATACCAATGTCAAACCCAATACATTGATTGAAAAGCTACAACATGCTAAGCGTGAACTTTTTCCCAACATCCATACAGCCGTGAAGATTCTTCTGACTATGCCAGTCACTTCTGCAACAGCGGAGCGGTCATTCAGTGCCCTGAAACGTGTAAAGACCTACCTTCGATCAACAATGGTAGAGGACAGGTTGAATGGCTTGTCACTGATGCATGTGCATCCAGAAATCGAACTTGATTTTGACCAAGCCATCAATACTTTTGCATCAGATGGTAACCGCAAAATCCATCTTCTGTTCCCTTATTAAACCGGACGATGGTTACAGTTTTGGAGTATTTTCCAAATTGACCTGTCTCTGCTCAGGCCTATGTTTTATATTTGAAATTGTATTGTTTTATATAGCTTTGTGCCATAACGTCTTAACAACAGTTCTCAGAAAAAGTAAAAAAAAAAAAGACAAAACACAGAAAAAAAACTAAAAACAAAGAAGTGTCTTGAAGACATTTCCCAGAAAACAAAACTCAAAAAAAGTAAAAAAAAATAATAAAAAAAATTGTTTAAAAAGGAAAAAAAAAGAAAAAGAGAAAAAAAATCAAAGCTGGCTGTGATTCTTTGCTATCTGATACCCTTGCTTTCCATGCATATTTTATATAAATAGCTCAATAGCTAAATGTGGGGATCAAATGCCGGGAGAGGGCCAAATTCATCCTCTGACATTCAAATTCTGCTCAGCTTCTGGGGGGATGCCGCCCCCTAGACCCCCTGCTTACAAATTCTAAAATCTTGGCTATGCTGCTGATGTTGTATGTTATGTGCTTGCATTATATTGTTACTTTCATGCCAATTGGTTGAAAAACAAGGTTCCTAAAGGACTCTTATAGTTTAACATTGAACTCTATAGTAAATGCATGCAACATTCTTCTTTTCAAAAGCCACTCAACAAATTGATGTCAAATATATGAGATATGTTGAATGTTATTTGCCTTCGTAATTTTGTTACTTTCATATCTGTTGGATGAAAATTGTGGCTTTTACATGTATAAGGCACTTAGGATTATATTGGACATAATGGGAAAAACATAAATTGAGGCTCTTGTAAGGGGCTTAGGATTATATTGGACATAATGGGAAAAACATAAATTGAGGCTCCTGTAAGGGGCTTAGGATTATATTGGACACAATGGGAAAAACATGTATAAACTACACTCGTCCATTGGCCAAGAACTGGGCAAATTGGCAGATATATTTTTGGTATGTGTGAACCATATATTTTATAGGCTGGTTCGTTGAAGGACTTGACATCGGAAATATGAGTAAAATGTACAAAACTTATAAGTATTACATCCAGTTGTTTACTTTTAACTCTGTGGTCACACTTTGAACCATGAAGTCTCTCACTTTTGGTCAGCAGATTTTCAAGCCCCGCTGGAATGTAAGCTGATTTTTGTGAGAAAGTTTGCCAGTGTACTTGGCAGTGGTCTCTTCTTGGTACATTGTAACCAGGTTTTCTTCTCCACCATTAAAAACTAATCTTCACCATATAACTGAAAAATTGTTGTGTTTGGCATAAATACACCATTTAAAATTTAAAAATTCCTTTTAAACCACATGAGCGTAACAGGCTCAGGTGAGCCACATGTAATCATCATTCACCATATGCTCTTATTTTCATAGAAATTTTATTGACTCTATAGTGAGTTTTACTAAAAGTCATAAGTCCACGCACATACACGTAAAGGTAACTGTAGCTGCACAGAGTATTTTGCATTTTAGTAAAAGTGGCCTAAGTTACATTCAAACGTATATGTTTAAAGCTAAGTAAGGGTAAAGTTACACCCCTTTGTAAAACACTGTACACACATAAACTCTATGTTTATGTCTGTACAACTACATGTGGATTTTATTAAAAGTCACTATTGAGTCTTTCTTGTAGTCGACATGTAGAGATACTTACATATATATCTATATACCTTCATCGCTTCACTAACATAACTTTCATTCTTTTGTATATACAGTCAAACTTGTCTATAAAGGCCACTCAAGGGAACAGACAAAAGCTAGGTGGCTTTCATAAAGAGGCTTATTCAGTATAAAAAAGTTAACAAAGATTATGTTTGAATTACCATTATAAGCAGATGCCCTTTATACAGAGGTGGCCTTTAATACAATTTTGCCAGTATATATATATATATATATATATATATATATATATATATATATATATATATATTTCGGAGAGAGAGAGAAAGATGGATGAATTGGACTTAGGGTCGAAAGTTTAGCAGTATTTGCTAGAATATTGGGACACAGAACAGTCTTTACTAATGACTTAGTTTCTATAGAGACATATAGAGTTTCTCAGACACCATGTTTAATATAATATAAGGATATTTTGAAAAGAAAAAACATACAAGACTATTACATTGTATAATACAAAAAAACACAATTAAACAGCTAAATGTGTTTGTACAATTTCAGATCCGAAACGTCAGGATTTGGTACAATGTGCTTTTTGTGGAATTACTTTGTTTGACTGGAAAGAAAAACATAACCCAATGGATGAACACAGGAGACATAATTCTTCATGTCCATATATATCATCATAAATGTGTAAGAAAAGAACTTATGATGAATGCTAAAACGGACATTGGTTGTGTTGACTATAAAAAGTACCGGTACTACTTTCACTACTTGTACTTGATGTACAATAACAAATAAGAGCTATACACAGGCATAAAAAATCTTATATTCCTATATATTGAAAATAAGGTCAGGCTCAGTGTGGTATTCATATACAAATTGTAATGATTAGTTTTTCAATTGCAATTAAAAA
This sequence comes from Atrina japonica, assembly GCA_030159075.1. Taxonomy (NCBI): domain Eukaryota; kingdom Metazoa; phylum Mollusca; class Bivalvia; order Pterioida; family Pinnidae; genus Atrina; species Atrina japonica. The sequence goes on along the minus strand of BROG01000251.1, from coordinate 784,157 downwards.
AAAAAAGAAAGGCCAAAACTGGGTACATGGTTTCTCAAGCAATCTTACAAAATATATAGGAATTTAAGAATTTTTATGGCTGTCAATATATATATTTTTTCTGTTGTATATCAATCTAAGTAGTAAAAAAGGAAACAAAAATTTTGAAAAAAAAAGCATAGCTCACTGTCCCATTCAATGTAAATTTTTATATTTTAGATCAAGTTACAGTATCATAAGCATGGTTCACACAGACCTTGAAAAATGCCTGAATATGGAGTTATAGTCCTTGAAAAGTCCTTAAAGGGGCATTAGCTGTGTTTACCAAAAATAATATTTCCAGTTTTTCTACTGTTACTACTTGTACTTGATGTACAATAACAAATAAGAACTATACACATGCATAAGAAATCTTATACAATGTATTCCTATATAATAATGTGAAAATAAGGTCAGGTCCAGTGTGGTATTCATAGTAAATAATTTTGTGTTTATCAACTGCAACTGAAAAAGTGTCAAACCTGGGTTTCTCAAGCAATTTTCGCAACGATATATAGGAATTTAAGAATTCTCATGACTGTAGAACAAAAATAACTGTTGAAAAGTGCTTCACTGTAATGGATTTAGTCAGAGTGCCTGAATACTACTTTGTTTCTTCATTTCTAAAGAATTTTAAAAATAACTCTTGGAAAAATGAAAAGTCAGCTCTATCATATAGTCACCAGACTCCATATTTTTTCCATTTGATTAAAGCATTTTTCTGATGCTATACTGATGGAGGTCTGTAAGTTGATCTGTGAAAGAATCACAAATAGTGTTTTCTGACTTAGGTTTGGGGTGCATGGTGTTGATAGCTTAAATTAAATATACCGATTGAAAGTGCTTGAAAAATGATATGAAAAGTCCTGGAGAAGTGCTGGAGTTTTTAATATGTTCATATGTATCAAGGTACAGCTGTATTTATTTCATGTGCCACAAACCGTGTTTCAGGAAATGGTAGTACGTAGCTCTAGGTACAGTAGATATTATTTTCCATGAAGTGATTATACTAAAAGTGTGAAAATCACACAAATTCTGCATTTATCAGATAAAAAATGACAGTCAAATCAATAATTGCTTTAGACTACTTTGGTACAAGTAGGTTTTTCATGTTCAGTTGCTGCTGACAGGGATGTATATTATAATTGTGTTATACATCCCTGCTGCTGAGAAAACAAAATTATCCTTTCAATTTCTTGTTTTTTGTTTAACTTGAATGAACTCATTCACCCCTAAAGACATATATGAACTGGTCTTATAGTTATTGAATTACAGAAGAGTTCATTGTTTTTTCAAGGTTTGATGATCGAGTTAAGTACTGGTATATATATATGCATGCATGCATGTCTACAAAAAAAACCAAAACAAAACAATAAAAAGAAGAACCCAACCAGAGGGAAAAGAAGACATGAAATTTCAACTGCAGTCTTATCTTATATATCCATTCATGGAGTTTCGTGATGAGTTGCGACCAGTCTAAATTCTCCTTTTATTAAATTTCAATCATTTTTGTTAATATTTAATCAACAGTACCCCAGCACTTGTTAGAAAATAAGTGTGTTTGTGTGAGAGGTGGGTATATAAATTTTAGTGACAATTTGGTGATTGTTTATTGCCTTTAAGATAATATGTGAAATGGCCAGAATCTTTTTAATGTGCTTCTTTGTTAAAGATTTTAGCTCACCTGAGCCTAAGACTTAAGTGAGCTATATGTGATCACTCTCTGTCTGCGGTCCGTCCTTAAACTTTTCATATTTTCGACTTCTTATCTGAAACTACTTAGGGGATTTAGAAGAAACTTTACAGGAAGCAAATGCTGCTCAAGGTCCTTTACCAAGTTTGTAGTATTCAACAATATCGGCCCTGGGGTGGGGCATAATAGGTTACATACCTTACCTCTTTAAAAAGCTTCTTTTCCAGAACCACTACATAAATTGAAAAACGGGTCCTTTTTTAGGCTTAACTAACTTTACGTGATTTTAAGGCGAAAATATGGAAAATTGATTAAGTGTAATGTAAAAATTTATATGTGAATGATGTAAAATGATAATATGTGTCTTATTCACTAAAATTTGTAATTTTTATAAATAACTACGTAGTCAAAGTAATAAAATAAAAATTGAGCTTAAGTATTGAGTAAACACTTGGTCAGCTTAGTCAGATAATCCATTCACCCTCAAAACAATTTGACTGGCTTAATTTTGCTGTTATTCAAGGGTGGATGAGTTTATCTAATTATTAATAATACAATGTATCTTACACATGATAACTTGCGATTGGCATAAATTTGCAAAGTCACATAGACATGTACAAACATGAAGATTTTCATAAAAATTCAAAAGCATTGGCACCAAAAGTTAAATTGAAGAATTTGAAAAATAAGCACTGCTTATAAAATATGTGAATTTGCATCAATATCTTGTTAAAAACAGATGGTATAGAGTCAGTACAGTTTTATTGATAATAAAGCATTTCGCAAAAAAGAAGATAACAGTGCACTTTAATTATAGATATAAATACTTATATATTATAGATAACAGTGCACTTTATTATTTAATAAAGTTTTCTCTGTTGTCTCAAATGCTGGAATTAGTCACCAAGCACTTAAAATGTTATAGTCATATGTTGTAAATCCTATTTTTCTACAGATTCTCCTCTGCCAAACCTTTGCCCTTTTAAGGTGCTTGTTCAATCACAATGCAAGGTATTTTACATGTAAAATAATGTGAATGATAATTTACATGAAGAGTTGACCATGATTATACATGGCCTCAGTAAAAACAATTTTATATGCTAGTCATTCAAAATGACGTCTTAATCAAGAATATAAGGTGTAAAATTGTCAAAATAATTGTTGGAATAAGTTATGGTTCAGTAATGACCTCATTTTACATCTTTCATATCATACTTCAAATAGACCTGGTGGAGCTATTTTGCCAGTTTGTTTATAAGATAAGAACATTTTTTTTTCAACTTTTACTACTTGTACTTAATATACAATAACAAATAAGAGCTTATATACAGAGGCATACAAAATCTTATATTCCTATATATTTTGTGAAAATAGGATCAGGTCCAGTGTGGTATCCTATGGATGTACTACTGTATGTGTACTTATTTTAGTGATATTCTAATATTGGTGCCTTTCGCACTTAAGCCTTTCAAGCACCTATGTTTCTGCATTAGTGCAAAACTAATTTTTATGCACTTAAGTAATTGCAAAGCTAATTCAAGTGTTCAGTGCTCTAAAGGCTGTGATGGACGTTTCTCCACCCTGTCGCATTTGGCATTAATCATCTTAAGAGACACATTCAAAACTAATGGTATTTAGTGGTTTCACTGAGGCACAAGTGGCATATCACCAAGGCTGTGAAGTGCTTTTAAAGCTGTGATGAACATTCAGTCATTAAGGCTTAAGGCAGGCTGTGATGACATGTTCAGTGGCATTTGATCACAGTTCTTAATGCACAGTCTTAAGGCAGGCTGTGATGACGCATTCAGTGGCATTAATCACAGTCTTAAGGCAGGCTGTGATCGAACATTTCACAGTCCAGGCATATGAAAGTGGCATGATCACGCTTATGTGATGACGCATCTATTAATCACGGTCTGCCAGTGGCATTGTTTCTGTGATGACGCATTATTTGATCTAAGGCAGGCTGTGAAACGCATTCAGTGGCATTAATCTTGCCTGTGATGAATTCAGTGGCGCGGCATTCAAGATTGTGGCTTAATAAGTCTTAACATCACAATCAGACAACATAAAATAAGAGTGGTCGCTAATTAATTTAAAATACACCGTAATACAGTAATTATATTTCTACATCAAGAGAACTTGCGCTAATTTAACAAATAGATTGATTTTAGATTAGTTTTTAGTTGTCTCATTCCGTTCAGTTTCGTCACAATATGAATATGTGACATCAACCAAAATTTGGGCATGGTCGATTCAGGTTATGTAATATTTTCTTTGACGATTTTCAGCGATATATTATTTCACTTCATCTGCAAGGAATTAATTTTAATTAAATTATCCCTCTTGTAAATATGGAAAGTGTCATCACTTTCCTGTAATGTAATTTTCAAATCTGACACCTATTACTTCATGATATTAATATCCCTGGTCATATAGTTGATACACTGCTTATCCGGAATATAATGATGCCCTACTTCTCTCTTTGAACTGCACTCTACTATGATGAACCCTGACTTAACAATTAAGACACCTCGAAAATGGTCTATTGCAAGTGAATAATTGCCAAACTGGGTTTCTCAAGCAATTTTCACAAAATACATAGAAATTTAAGAATTTTTATATGTCTGTGTATATCTCTTTTTCTCTTGCTATTGTATATCAATCTAAGTAGTAAAAAAGCATTAAAGAATTGTTTTTGAAAAAAAAAACACACCTGATGCCTCTTTAAATTTGGCATGTACTTAAACATAATTTATGATTAAATTTATGAGCGTTTGAACTTTAGGAGTCGTGTGTGTGTGTTGTGACAACAGATCTATAACACTTAAATTTTCTGTTCACAAAGTTTCTGTTTTGTAAGATAGACATCTGTATAGCTATGAAAGTGGTACTTAGTTTTGTATGTTAAGGAAGTTTTTTTGTATTTTTCATATGATTCTTAAAAAGTTATTTAATCAGAGTTAAAATAAATTTGACCAAAACATTTGTTTTTGTACATTTAATATTTATTGCTTTACACATGGAGTATATATATATATATATATTCAGCTCTTACAAGGGCATAGATTAACAGCTATTTAAACTTGATGTTGAGAAACCTCAAAGGGTACAGGGAAACATATGTAAGGACCATCACTTGAAGAAAAGGTCCTGCTCAGAACCCTCTGAAAGTGATGAATATCATAGTACATATTTGTTTTGTTTGTTCACAACTAGAACTGCATCTGTCAACCAAGTTATTCACAAATCAATCCTGATTTTCACCCATCAACCATGTTATTGACTAACCAACCAAGTTATTGACCCATCAACCATGTTATTGACCAATTAATCAAGTTATTGACCCATCAACCATGTTATTGACTAACCAACCAAGTTATTGACCCATCAACCATGTTATTGACCAATCAATCAAGTTATTGACCCATCAACCATGTTATTGACCAATCAATCAAATTATTGACCCATCAACCATGTTATTGACCAATCAATCAAGTTATTGACCCATCATCCATGTTATTGACAAATCAATCAAGTTTTTTTACCCATCATCCAAGTTTTTCAACCATCAACCATGTTCCTCAACCACCAACCATGCTCAATACCATGGGTTAATAGACCCTATTTGGACAGGGTCCTGAACCCTTCCAATTGGGAATTTTACTTCGCAATGGGCCAAATTTGGGAAAAAGTAACTATGGTCATTTAATTCATAAGAATAAAGATACAAAACTTGTTATTCATTTAGCTTCTCTTATTTAACTGACGTAAATCTGAAGACTTCACAGTACATTTTATACATGTACTAAATTCTCCATTTTAATGTTTAATACTGGATGTGAATGACACAGTGAACATAATTGGGAAATTTTTGCTCAAAATTGGGAAAAAATAGCAGATTTTGCAACAGGAATGGGGTCTTTTACAGGACCTGCATGTTGATGATATTAATCCCCGATACCAGCACTAGCCATCAACCATGTTCTTCAACCACAAACCATGTTCTATACCAGCCATCAACCATGTTCTTCACTCACCAATCATGTTATTGATACATCAACCAACTAATTCACTCTACAACATTGTTATTCACCCATCAACCATGTCATTTATCCACCAACATTGTTATTTACTCATCAACTATTTTAATAACCAATCAAGTATGGTAATTCACCCATCAACCAAGTTATTCATCTATCAACCAACTTATTCACCAATCAACCATGTTATTCACCTGCCAACCATATTATTCACCACCAACCAAGTTATTGCCCAACAACCAACTTATTCACCAATCAACCATGTTATTCACCTGCCAACCATATTATTCACCACCAACCAAGTTATTGCCCAACAACCAAGTTATTCACCCACAACCATGTATTCACCCATTTACCATGTCATTCACCCACCAACCATGTTATACACTCATCAACTACATGTATGTTGATAACCAATCAATCAAGTAATTCACCCATTACCCAAGTTATTCATCCATCAACCAAGGCCCTTTTTATCCCCTCATAACAGAGGACAGGCCATATAAATAACTTGTTTAATATACAGACATAATTTCTGGTTCCTGTTGTTTCAGCAACCCACTATGAAGATTAAACAGCCTGAATGAACTGAAAAATTAATTATTAGTTTTGTGATGAAAGCAACGCTAATAACTTGAAATATATGGCGAGCCAATGTGGACAAAAATCAGGATTTTTTTAATAATAATTCAGTCATTAATGTTAGTAATTCATTTATTAATATTAAAATTATCATTATAGATAATTAAAAAATTATTCACAGAAATATCATTTTTAATATTGATAAATTTTGAATTATCATTTTAATATTAATAATTCCTGGCATATTCAATCTCAAAATAACTCAGTCATTTTAACGGACAATAACTCCCATTTCAGGGGGAAATGTTCCTTGGTTTTGAGTAAATAGTTATAAATATACTGGCCATTTATTAAATATTATTACTAAATTAAATGATATTAAAAAATATGAATTATTAATAAAATTCATTTTAATAATTCAGTTCATTACTGCCACATTAATAATTGAGTGAATATTAATTCATTTTAAAATTCCATTAACATTAATAATTCAGATTTTTTTCGATTTTTGTCCACATTTGTTTGCCGTAGAAATAGAAATAATCTATGTTATGCTGGTTTAGATGTGTCAATTATACTTATGCCTTTCCTTTGCTTTGATCAAACTCATGTTTAAAATTATTCTTAATACATGTAGTCCTATATTTTATTCATTTTTGTTAAACCAGTTATTCTTAATACATGTAGGCCTATATCTTATTCATTTTTGTTAAACCAGTTATTCTTAATACGTGTAGGCCTATATCTTATTCATTTTTGTTTAACCCTTTCACCCCTGAATATCTAGATGGTATGCTCATTTCTGTTGTTAAGACCAGTCGTTTATGGTGTGTAAAGTTGAAAGGGTTAACCAATTATTTCGTAAATTCTCAATTATATGCCTTTTGGACCAGTATAATTATTTTTCTTAAAATTGTGTTAGTACACTAAAACTGAATTCCTTACCCCCAAAATTCACCAACGAGGGCATACTCCCAAAAATGTATAACTAGGGGGACACTAGGCCTATCATACAATGTAAATTGTAACGAAGTTGGACGACAACGAATTTTCTTACTTCTGGTAACGTTCAATCAATACTTTACGTCGAACATTCTTCGAGTTATCTCCCGTTCTAGATATATTGATTCAGCCAGCCTCATTAATATAATTTATCCATCCATGTTTACTCTGCGTCATACGCATGGGAGTGTGGGAACAACTTGTGTTTTTGTTCCTGAGATGTCGCCATATTGGATTTCGTGATAAACAGTAGAAGAGACTGTTCCTGGTCGAATAGAAATGACAATTTAACGACGAAGTGTTGAAAACTAATAACACAAAAACCAGTTCAAATGTTGCTGCGAACACAAATGGCGGGTCTAGAGTTTTACGATGCTGTTCTCAACAACGAGTTGCAGCTACTAAAACGAATAGTTACTCAACATAAAATCGACCTTAACGCAAAGTTCGTAGAAGTAAGGAAGAAAAATCACGCAGATTTATGGCCTATCCATTTGGCATCCTACAGAGGGTACACATACATGTTACAGTATCTCATCGAATCAAAGTGTGACGTTAATAAAACGACGGCAACGCTTCGAAGGACGGCATTGCATTTTGCTGTCTTGCGTCATAAAATGGCTTGTATGTTACTCCTCATTGCGGCAGGGGCAAAGATCGACGCCAAAGACACCTTTAGTAATTCGCCGTGTCATTACGCTGCCGACGACGGCTATTGTCAGATTCTAGACGTTTTGATACGTCGGGGCGTGAACGTTAATACTCAGGATATCACCTCAAAAACTCCTCTCATGAAAGCAGTGAGGAACAACAAAACTGATGCAGTTCTGAGGTTGCTGAGAGCGAATTGTAATTTAAACATTACGGACAGAAATTATGACATGGCGTTACATTACGCCGCTCGGAATGGTTGTGCTGATGTCATTGATATTTTAATATCAGCCGGAAGTTTGATAGACGTTCAGAATTACTGGGGACGGACGCCACTTATGGAAGCGGTGTGCTACAATCATAAAGAGGCAGTAGCCAAGCTACTTCGTGCAAAATGTGATCTGAATAGACGGGAATTTAAAACGGGTGATACAGCTTTACATATTGCTATTAAACGGAATTATTCTGACGTTGTAGGGCTACTTTTAGCTGCCGGAAGTCGTCATGATATTTATAACCATCAAAGTGAAACGGCTGCATATGACGCTGTTGTCAGTAATAAAAAAGAAATAATAAAGTTAATGGTGATACATAACTGTGACCCAGAGCAGCCTGGGAAATATTTTTCAAATGGTGTTTACAAGTCTCTTTTTCAGATCGCAGCAGAGAAAGGACATTTCGAAATTTGTCGGATTTTAGCAACACATGGATACGTCGACTACAAAGCCCGGATGCATTTTTATACAAACTATATACCACCACGACTTTTTCCGGAGGCTGAAGACGTGGTGCATTGGTTAAGACTTAAAATGCAGACAGCCACATCTCTTCAACAACTGTGTCGGAAATGCATTCGCAAGCGTCTAGGTTACAAAATAACTCAAAACGTTGAACACCTACCAATACCAAAGTCATTGAAGGAATACGTTCTTATAAAAGATATGAGTCATTCAGACTCGACTCAATCTAGATGTTAAAACCGGTTTTATCACAGGATATAATGGCAGTTCTTATGAAATGAAAACTCTAGCATCAATTTTGTAATGTTAATCCGTCATTCAAAAATGAAAAGTTTTACTTGAAACAAATATATATATATATATATATATATATATATATATATATATATATATATATATATATATATATTTTATTTATGTTCTAATTCGTTTCACTCAAACGAACATAAATAATTTATAAAATAAACAAACACACAAATTAGGTATGAAGCGCTCTGTGCAAGTGCAGTTTACTTAGATATAATAAATATACAAACAAAAATGTCACTGTCTCCTGACCACGTGACCTACAATGTAAAAACAAAATATATAGTTCACATTTTAAAACTATACTTATGTAAATGGGTGTGGGTGGGCGGGAGGAAAGTCAACTGCACTGAAAAGAGCCTTCGAATGGCTATATTCTATACAAATATCGGATTACGTTACACGTAACAAACACCTGAAATTCATGCAATGAATATTCATTGTGACATGTCAGATGACATACCCGTATAAAACTGACCAATAATTGTGAAACACAAGTAAACATAAACACGTGTTATTGTAACTTCGATAAATATGATATATATATATATATATATATGATTTGTTTGGTATTAGGCCGAACTTTCTGCCCCGATTTTAACCATAAAAAACCGCTTAAAATCGAGGCAGAAAGTTCGGCCTAGTTTAGTATATAATTTGTCCGACATATTTTAATTAATATATTTTTACCATTGTTTTTCATTTTAATATTATGTCATTAATGGTCATGAACAGAATAAGTGGGAGTTGAAAACAAAATTCTAGTCAGTCAGTGATATACTGAATTTATAATGAATCTAACATTTATTGACCAGAGCTCTAACGTTTTGGGGTGGTTTGTTGTAATGTAATGTGATAAAAACATCTTATCGATCCGCCGTATCAGACTTCGTGTAAGCGAGGTATTGAGCCGAAATTAGGTCCCCCCGATTTTTTTTTTAAGAAAAAAAAGCAAGTATGGACTTCTACGTGAAGGGTAGACCTACAGACATGTACCCGCTTCATTTTGTTCTGTGAACATTAGGGTTGGTTCTGAATGACATAATTCAAATATATGAAATTCACTTCAAAAAATGAATAGGCTCAGTTCAGATAGAGTAAAGCTTGTTTTAAGGGAGAAGAAAACAGACGACTATGAAATATATAGGTGTAGTATACACCTAATGTGACAGACCAGATTTGCTAAAATGTGAACAATGGTTGCGAGGTTAGAGCATCGGGCTTTAAATCATGGAGTATCTCACCTCTGTTGGCGTGGGTTCGAGTCCCACTGTAACCTAAGCTTATTTTGTGTGGACGCTTGCCAGTTTACTTGTGGAAGGCTGGTGGTCTTTTCCCGGGTTCCTTACTCCACCATTAAAACTGGCCGCCACTATAATGGCATATGTCTGAAAATTGTAGAGTAGCGTAAAACACCATTCAAACAAATTATCAACGGGCGCTGTTAAGTACGTAAAGGGCAAACCTACAGACTTATACATATAAATCATTTTGTTATAAAAGATAAACCTACACAGACTTAGACCGATCCATTTGATTATAATTAGCAATAGATGTGGTCCAGACGAGTTGACTTTTAGGGTAAATTAAGATACTTGGACCAGATTCAGTTTGTTTATAACGGGTGCAGCTCGTCGGAGTTGTCTTTCGTACAGGATAATTTTAGACTGAATTGAACTTATTTTGTTAAAATTGCCTTGGTTTTTAAGAAGGCAAAACCTAATAGGTTTGGGCCAAATATAATTTAGCTGTTTAAATGAAGTATTACTGAGAGGAGTTTGAAATTTTTTTATTAATATATACGAAAGTAGTTTTTCATTAATAATGGTGTATTAAAATAGATATGATATTTTAAATAATAAATTGCGTATTAAGTTTGTTTTCTTATTGTCTATTTATTTCTATTTGTTAATCCTCATGTGTATATCCACGAAAGGCTAAATACATAGTTAACAGGTAGTTTCCTTAAAATTGTATTTACTATGTATGATGTTTTTGGTGATTTGATGAATTCGTTTAACACATTAACCCCCATCCAAGAGGATTAGAAGCAGCTCTTTTTCGCCTTTACATGTCTTAACTTGGAAGGCAAACATTGAAGTTAAGGAGTGATTTTTTCATTAATTGGAATTATTAAAAAATAAGGTAATAAAATTCTATGAAAATACAGGAGTCCTGGATGTAGGGTTATAGTCTATCAGCTCTATCAGAGTTTTTCACAAATTCCTGAAAATAAATTCTCTTTTGTCCTTTTCTGCATCGTTTTATACTGAGCATGCATAATGGAACCGCACTGCTGCTGGCTTGGTAGTTCATTGATATGGTGGAAGTTTTAATTGATTTAGCAAGCACCTGGCTATGTAATATTTTCAGTCACTGGCATGACACATACCTATGTAAACACCTTATCCATATAAAGGGACACCTGTAAATGTAGCGACTTTTATCATTGGCAAGTAAAACACCAATTTAACTACCCTATTTATAGGTAAGCACAACATCTACCTATTTAAAGACAAGTACAGTATCTACCCATTTAACTCATTATTAGGCAAGTAGAGCTTCCAGCCATTTAATCGATTATTAGGCAAGTACATCATCTACCCATTTAACCCATTATTAGACAAGTACAACACCTACCTATTTAACTATCCAATTATCAGGCAAGTACAACATCTACCTATCTAACTACCCTTTATAGGGAAATATAACACCTACTTTAAAAATGACCATATTCAGAGGCAAGTACATGTACACCTACCTATTTTATTACTATATTCATAGACAAAAACAACACACATAGACATAATATATGAAGCTATTCTAGGTATAGGTACAGCAGTTAAAGCCACATTCCAGGGGAGTAATGTTCATAAAAAAAACATTCTGTACTCTCTTAATGCCTATTCATATGAATGTGGGGACACTCTACTGAGTGTGTTCAATTCACTAGGACAACACCAATCAAATGCTCTGGAACACTGTCCTGGGCAAGCAATTTAGCCATAAACTTACGTGAAATATATAAATTTTATCGACATCTTTGAAATAACTACTTCCTGCCCTGGTACCGCAACAGTACTCTCACAGGGAATCGAGCACATCTTTTATTTCAATCGTTCACCAGGGTAAATTAAGAATTCCTACGGAATCCCCCGTAAAAACTCCATTAATACATCAAATTTTTCGAATTTTTTTCATTTTCCTTCAGTTAGGAGTGGTTTTCTAATGAAAATGTCAAAAATTACAATAACTTCCAGAAAAATACAATTACGTCCCCAGAATGTTAAGGAACACTTTTCAGAAAATCCATTTCTTTATTATTCTCTTAATTGTTTCAATTAAATGAAAGGAATAACATTCAGTGCATTGCTTGAAAGGAAGAAAAAACAGCCTTGGAATTTAACACTGAAATCCTGCATGTAGCCCCAAAACAAATAAATGCTGAATTAACCCATCAACCCCTGAAAATCAATGAACTCTTCTGTAAACCAAAATAATGTAGACTAATCCAAATGTGTCTTTAGGGTGACCGAGTTAAAGGCTTTTCCTTTTTTCATAATGTTTGAAGTTCACTAAGTAAAGTTCAGCTTATCAAGCAATTACTATAAACATATGTTTATGTGACAACAATTTGACTATACCCGACCACATATAAAATTCACAGACCGAGTCCTGCTGGTCTGAAATAAAAAAGATGTCAGCCTGAAGACACCATATTTACTCAATACTCAAGGTTTACTTTATTTCATTATTTTACCTATTTCACCATTTCTAAAACTCCTGGATGTGATTGAACAGGAAATGCATTGCCTTTTTTTCATTCACATCAAAATTATTTGGCCAACTGTATGATATTCCCATAAAATATACTGAGAATGGAACTAAAGTTTTGAGGGTTTTTAATTTTTCTGAAGTTTTTTTTACAAATGAGCAATTATATTCACAATTGTATTCAATAAATATACAAAAATGTCCAGTTGCAGCATAAATTTTGTTTTCATCTAAAAGTCATAAAGTAATGAAAGATTGCAAAGCTTACCTCAGCAACTATTCCTACCACCCCAAATAAACTTACCTCAACCAATCTTATGTAAAAATACCAAACTATAATCCCAGCATCCGAAGCATCGGATATGCTAAGAATAGTAAAAAATATCATGTAACTTTAGTTGATGTTTGAGTAGTAGAAGCAGGTCAACCTGACGTAACTGCATAAACTCTCCTCAATTTCATCTTATTTGAGTTTCAATATTTTCTTTAAGTTTGGTTACTTTCAGTCAGTAACACTTCGCACTGTGTGGGAACCTAACCTGATTTTTGTGAGAAGTTTGCCACTTTACTTGTGGAAGGCCGGTGCTCTCTTCTCAGGTGCATTGTTACCGAGTTATCTCCTTAAACATGAAAAACTGGCTGCCATCATATAACTGAAAAATTGTTAAGTATGGTGTAAAACATTAAAAATTCAAATTCGAACTGTGTGTAGCTATAGTGTTTGTGTGTGTATAAATATACTGTCTACAATTCAATAAATTCTAAAGATTTCACAGCACTCCAGTTCTACAATAATACAAGTTATTCTTTTGATATAACTTTATTTCTCATTGGCTGAGCACTTTAGAGATACTCTGGTCACTATAGCAACATAACTATACATCAGCATTTACAGATCTTAATTTCTCCTCTTTTACTTCATCAATTTAACAGATAATTATTAAACTATAATTAGCAGCTGACATCTGTAACTTACACATCCACAATGTACAAGTACACATTCTCAACACGTGTACATTATGTCTAAATGAATATTAAAGACATTTATACAACGGAGGAAAGTGTTTATCAGACGTAGAAATGTTTATTCAGGAGACTTGAATGCTGCATTTATATCATGTCCCTGATTGTTTATTAAACCTATAACACATGTACTCTACAACACGTGTAAAGTATCGTGTAGAATATTTCAACATTTTCTAGGTTAACTTCTTGGCTTTATGGTACAAAGCATCCACAACTTTTCCCATGTTCTGTATTGTCTCCAGGGAATTCTCATATGTTTTATCTACAGGTGTCTCATCAAACACAACTAGCACACCTGCACCCTGATCCAAAATACCTGGCAAGAAAAACAGTCATGATTACTATAAACATTATGAGTAGTTAACAAAAACACAAACAAATCCAGAAAGCTAAACAACAAATTTGCCATCATTATTTATCAGAGGTAATGCAATTATGAACGTAAATTATTTTTCATTTTTTGTAAAATGTAATGAGATACTTCATATTTAACAAGTATTTTGTGAAATTTTTACAAGGAACAAATACCTCAAAGCATATTGAAATACACACCAAAATACAGAACTATCCATCTGAAAAATACATACCATGGAATTTTTTATCTAAAATCATTTGTGATAACTTCTTTTCTACTTGGTCCTGAAATGAAAAATGAAACTTTAATTCAACTTGTAGGCCATACTGCACTACTGAAGTACAGTGTGTTATCTGTAACCAAGGATGTGATTCCATAATAACAAAAAATGAGAAAAATGGCTCACATGGTTCATAGAGCCAATGAAAAAGATTTTTCAAGCACTTTTGCAGGACTTTTCATAGTGTTTTTCTAGACTTTTCAAGCACTTCCAATGGATATGTTAACCGTAAGCTAACAAGACTTTGCAAGCCAAAACAAAGTAGAAAAGGAACAATGACAGCAAAGTTCTTTCACATTTCAATAGCGGTTCTCAAAATACTGCTTAGAGTACCACTACACACTAAAGAGATCCAGCATCACAAAAATGCTTAACTCAAATTTTATTATACAAGGTGAAATGTCTGTATGATCGAGCTTTTTTTTCTTTATTGAATAGTTTTTCTTTAGTGATGAATAAAGATGCAAGTAGTAGAATTCAAGCACTCTCATAAAATAAACCAAGCACTTTTCAAGGACTAACTCTATATCCAAGCACTTTTCAAGGTCTGTGCAAAACCCTGGCTCATTTGCAGGGGTTTAATGGGGAAAATAGAGATTTAACATTGCAGCAAAATTTTGGAAAAGGAGGAACTCCTCCAACTGGAGGAAAATTCTCATCCCTGTTTAACATGCAATCTAACACAGGTTCCTAGTATGTAGACAATGAATACACATGCCGTTACAAGAAAATTTGAAAATTACAGGGTGAGAAAAAATTGGAAATTGATTTTGGAAACCACTCGACCCTAGCAGGGATTTTCCTACCTCCATAATTCTGGGTCCAGGGTCCAGAGAAATGGGAAAATATGCAACTTTATTACTAAAAAGAAAACCTTAATTTGAGGTGTTTGTTAGAAAATACTTTATTTTCTAGTTCAAAATTCCTAATTGGGAATTTATGCATATTTTGGGGAAAATAGAAGCCAATTTTGCTTTGGAAAGTGTGCTGTAACCAGACCCAAAATAGGCCTAGGAACATTCCTGCCTAGACACTTTCAGCTTGTCCCAATTTTTCATAAACATTTATAGAACAATTATGATTTCTCCGATATGGGACTTATAATTATTTAAAATGGCAGTAAAGAATTTTGAAAATGTTATGTTAATGGTTTAGAGGCTAAGAAGTATGATGTTAAAGATCTAGGAGACAAATTACTAGTCACTGGAACAAGTACCCTCTCCTAACTACTCATCCTCAATCTATTTTCACTTCTCAAGGAAGGGTGGACAAGTACATTTTTCTGGCCCTGGATAAAGTATAAATAGAATCTATCACTAGTTGTGGTGTGGAATAGAGAAATCTCAACCATGTAGGATAAGGTTTGCAGAGACATAAACTAATCCTGAATGGGTCAGATTTCTCTATCAGGCATCATACCTATTGACGGATTATTTTTCTCAAATTTTTATATATACAGTGAACCATCCTTACAATGGCCATGTTTGTTCCCACCTAGGAATGAGGTTATATTGAATTTGTCACTAACGACTTTGATGTGGTGGGCATTTCATAGTCAGCTCCCTTGAGTATCATTTACGCATACATATATGTACATATAAATAAATAAACTTGCATGAACAATAATATCTCTTTGAAAATATTTTATGCTTCTTTTTTTTCATTTTTGCAATTCTTTTTTCACCCTTTTAATTGTCATATTTATGCAAATTAATTTTGTAAACATCGATGCACAATTGTTTTCTCTCACCCTGTTATTTTCAAATTTTCTTGTAACAGCATGTGTATTTATTGTCTAATTACTAGGAATCTGTGTTAGATTTCATATTAAAATGCAGGGATCATGTACAAAATGTCTGAATGTAATAGTATATCTCCTGATTCTGAGTTAGATTCATTTTTGCTTAAATAAAAAAGCGCAAAGATTGCTGATACAATTCTCTTAAAAATGTTTATTATAAATAAAGTTTTGCTAAAATGTCTATGGCCTAACGCAAGTACTGAAGTAATTTAAAGATCTGCCATTTTAACCACATTGGCAAGGACCAAGTACCAAGAGCGAAATAATGCAGTAAATTCAATCAACTTTTTACAACTGAGCTGTCACCAAACGTCTGATATGTTGCTCTCATGTGCATCTTGTTGTCATAATCACATGTTTGATGGGCCATTTAACTGTGACATCATAATGGAAAAGTCTGCAAAAAGGTTATGTGTCTGACCTCTCGTGAAAGGTCAATTGCTGTTATAGCTTTTAAGCATTATTTAAAGTTAACTTACCACTTGTAACTTGATCAGATTAGCAACATGTTGTACCTGCAAAGTAATGATACAATTCATTACTCATTTATAGTAGTTCCAAGCAATAGATATGCAGGGTTTAATCTAAATAGCCTACAGAGAAGTCATACCTGAAACAAGGTATATCAAACGCTGTGTAATTACTGAGGATATTTCAATTCTGTTTTTCAAAATTGTCCCTCTTTATCTATTGGTTATCTCATCTTTAATGAACCTTGAAAAAGCTGTTACTTTTCTAAAGTTTTATAAATATTGTTAATACCAAAGTTATAGTATTGTAAAAATAAAAAAAGAGGTCGAAACAAATGCTCTGAAAATTACAGATACACAAATTCATGGTGCATAACATTTCTATAAATATATAGATAAAAATCAATGTTAGAAGGTAAAGGGGCATTAGGTGCACTTTTAAAACAAAAAAACTGTCTATTTTACTATTTAGATTGATGTACAGTGACAAAAAGAGGTATACACAGGGAATTCCAATATAGTTTGTGAAAATTGCTAGAGAAATCCAGTTTGGCAATTTTTCATTGGCAAATGATTAATTTGACTTTACAATATACACATATAACACTAGATCTGGGCCCCGAGACCATAAACAAAGAAAATTCTGAGACAAATTTTATTCTCAAAAGTTAGGAATGTACTCATCTGAGTTAAAACTTGTGGATCATAAAACAACTTTAGAATTTTCTCAACTGAGGTAAGATTGTCAAGGGGCACTGTAAATTTTGTCCAAGACATATGTCCCAATTTATGTCCCGATTCACTTAACTTCGATGTTACCATACTCTTTTATTAATTATTTAATAACCAACCAAGAGGAATAAAATGTGTTAAAAATCAAGTAGGCAGCACATTTTGTGGCATAATAAGGGGAAAAGATATATATATTTTAAAAACATTAAAAATGTCTTATATAATGCCAATACATGACCAAAGTATTGTTCATTATATAGGATAAATGACTCAGAACATATACTGGGGCACATATAGCTGACTAAATTTACACCGTCCCTATTGTGAATGTAAACAAACGTCATATGGCCAAAACAAGCCAACAGAGAAAGAACAGTTGATCTCCTAAACCTATTTTGCTCACATAACATGTTGTTTTTGAAAGCCAAAGGATTAACCATGTCCCGAAAATACTCTAGGGAGACAATGACAATGGCATTGCATTTATTTATCCTGAGGCGAACATAGGGGGCAGCCATTTTCACTGTTAAATTTAACTTAAGTCAGCTATATGCCGCACCTAAGTATTTTATCACTTGAGAAAGAAATTTGTCTAAGAATTTGTTTATGGGCCACAACTTTACCCAAGTTGAGAAAATTCTCAAGATTTGAGCAAAATCTTGAAGTTGAGTAAAAAATTTGTCTGAGAATAGTTTCATGGCCCTGGGCCCTGACCTTATGTTCACAAAATATATGGGAATACAAGAATTGTTACACCTTTGTATATCTCTTTGATGTGTTGATGGGGGTAAGATTGTACTTAAAATGTGTGGGTTGGGGTATGAATTAAGAAATAAAATGCATTGGGGTGGCGTTAATACTGATTTTGAAATGAGTATATGACTCTGCACTGCCCCACATCGGTGATTCACATCTCAATGTGTTTTTATTAGTCCCCAATCACATATTGTATAATTTTGTTTCTTTTCTCTTTCATATTTTCTGGTTGGTAATTACATTTTATGAATTGCTTTGTATGAAAATGACAAAATACACTTTATTTTATCCCTATTATTATGTTATTTTAGAGTCATATTTTTATGTAACATTGTTTTATCAATTAAACACTGGCATCTAAAAAAATTATAGAGCGATAAAGATATATGTTTTAGTGAACTTAGTTCATTAAAATAGATATTCGTTTTGTACAGACTTGATTCGTAAAAATGGCACCCTTCTGGATGGAGGTTGACATTGTCTTTGGTACGCTGCAATATAAATTTGATGTTCAGGTAAAAGTAGAAAGTTTACTGTGCCAGTGTATGCTGCAACTGTTGTTTGGTTTTATTTTTTACTGTCTTTGTGTTGGTAGTCTTCAAAGTGAAAGTGAAACCAAAATCAGAAAATGGTATCAGAACAATGAAAGGTAATAAGGATATCTTATCGTCAGAAATAAAATTGCAATATATTGTTGTATTGATGTATTGTTACACCACTAACATGCATTGTCTTGACCACTGTATTGCAATAAAAGGCTAAAACTATGTAGGATTTAATCTTATCCATTATAATATATGGAAAAACGATTTAATTTTAATTTAGATTTTTTTTTTGGGGGGGGGTACCGAAAATGTAAAGTACATGTAGTTGGTGGGGGGAGTTTTTAATTAAAAATTCATTGAGGGTACCCCTAAATTCCATGGGTGTTCTGCCCCCAGGAGACATTTTTTTTTCAGGAATAGCCCTAATCTATTCAGTTAAAAACAACAAAGACATTATATGCCTGAAACGTTAAAACAGATTTTTATTCTGTGATACATTTGTAAAAGATTCACAGGAAATATCAAGGAAATTACAAGTTTTAGTGTAATACATATACAGAATTTATAGTTAATTAGTAAATCAAAAGGCATTTACATACTGACTTAGATATGATATCGTATTAACATGAAGGACAGAGTCTATAGTAAGTAGATCTGTTATTGTGTACAAACCTGAACTCTTGAAAACGGCTCAATAATTTTACAGAGATTTTGCTCTAGTAGGTTGTCATATAGCGTCTTCAGATGTGCATTCACAATTGGATCATCTGTAAGTTGTGATTTAAATGTACCCAGTGTCTGAAAAGAGATTTACAGCATTGAAACAGATGAAGAGACTTTCTGTATCTTGACGTAACATCAATAATTCATACCTACTAATTAACCCTGGAAATAAAGCCAAGCCCCTTTTCAGTCTAAAAGTAAAATGTTTTACCAGAAGACATGGAATTTTCTTCTTTTTCTTCTAGTTGTGTACCAGCAGCATTAGACAGATTTTGAAGGCTGTCTTGATGTTATTATATGAAGGACTCATTGAATGACAATCCTAGACTATATAAAATGCGAGGCCATCCTTCTTGGAGAATGCATCAAAACCTCATATGGGAGTACATATTTCTCATGGCCTGCCCTCTACTTTGTACGCATGTGTGTGCGTGTGAACGTTGAAGAGCGTGTAATAGATCTGTTTGTTCAGGACTGGATCTCCACCAGCTATATCAAAGTGCCTATCTGATGAGATATACAAACACAGATAATCTGCACCCTCACCCAGTCCCTTTTTCATACCCCCATATCTGACAAAGGGGATGGGAGGTGAGAGATGATAAATCATCTCTGAAAAAACACATCAGAAGAATTCCAGGTAACTCTGGTGGTGATCCAAACCTGGAATTTTTAAATACTATTATCCCAAAGAATGTAAAGAGATTTCACCCATAATTTTATATAAAGCACAACCACAGGCATATCACTTTTTATATTTCTGCTTTGTTTCTGGTTTAAAATATTATCTATGAATGTAACGAAGAACCTTGTTAAGATTTCCATTACCATCCCTGTTTTCCAAAGTGACAACATGCTATTCAAATGATACTAAACTCTGTGCAAAGTCTCTTAGTTGTTGTAGTATAACATTATTTCTTTCTAATAATTCCCTTCTTAGAATTGAGAATAACAATTCTCTATCTCCAGAGCAAGACAAATGTACATGTTCTGGACAAGTGAAAATGGCAAAGGGACAGGTAGTTAGGGGTGGGTACTAATCCCCGGTGACATGCAATTTCTCTTATAGATCTGTAACATCTTACTTCATAGCCTCTAAATCTATGCATTCAAGGTCCATGACCGGCTAATATTGAACTACATGAAATATCGTAAAAAGTTCTCTGATTCACATATTATAAAATTTAAAGACATACTGATCAAAACCAGAAAATGATAAAAACAACTTGATACAAACAACCCTAATTATTGATCGCACATGTACTGTTCACTGCTGTTACACCGATACGGAAAGCATGTCAAACATGTCAAACATGAATACACATCACATTATGGGAAGTATTTCATCAAAAACTGCAATTATTAATTTTTCTAAATAAAAATATGGTATTTCTATACATATACCTTTGTCACTTTCAAGTTAATCAGATAAAACAAAAGAATGTATTGGTATTCTCCGACCAGTGTTTGAGACTCCAAGATTGAACAGAAGTGTTATATAAATAGCCTTGACAGATTGAGGTTGCTTCAGGGGAAATTCAAAGAAGGGTGGCAAATTATTAATTTGTTTTCAGCTTCATTTCCTTCCTCAAAGCATTTCAATGCTCTATTTCTATTCCTAAACGTACAGCACAATTTCTTTATTGATTCTATCTCTCTTCTTTTTTCGTTTTTTGTGTTTTGTTTGTTTTCTACCTGTATGGCAACATGTTTACGTCTTAGTGGTAAACTCGGACCCATCTCAATTTGTGCCCATCTCTACTCTATCCTCTTTGGCTAAGTCATGCCCACGGCTGACTGACTCATAACCAAAACACCTGGAAAAGTCGTACCCATCGTTTTACTCATTTTTACACAGTAATGTAGGAATTATCATTACACCGATGACTTAGTTCTCAAGCACATAGAAGAACTACCCGGTCTCAATCATTTTTTTACACATAGGAATCATGAATACAAGTTACGCTTTTTCGGTTTGTTCCATTCCGTACAGTTTTGTCGGAATAGTTAGTGTTCATATCATGTGACCTCAACAGAATGTCGGGCAAGATTGCTTCCGGTTTCGTAATATTTACATTTACAACATTCAATGATATTGTGTCTCAGTTCTTCTCCTGGGATTTAATTGTTGATAGATGTTGGAATCCTTTTTTGTAACAACCGTCACTTCCTTGTAGGCTGCTTTTCACATCTGGCATCAAGCACTGCACGGTATCTAGATTCCAGGTCATATATATATAAAATAAAATGTTTAACATTCATACTATTATGACAAACGGTTACAGAAAAAATCAACTCCAAAAAGGTATATTGACCCATACCAGTAGGACAAATTACCCGTTTTCCAGATAACTTTTTTTACGGATCTAGAAAGGGCACAGTAATATTTTTCACCATAGAAAAATGACTCAGAATATTCTACAATAGAAAAATAACCCAAGTATATTTTCACAATAGAAATGAAATAAATATTCAACAGTTAATAATGACCATGCCGTACAAGTTACATGTGTTTAGTAGGCAGAAATTATAGCGATATACATGGCAATTGTGTGGTGTTTGTGAGCAGTGCAATTTCGTTTGAAAATTACTACGTTTTTGATGGCATAAGAAGTTTACAACGAGCAATGACGATCCTACTAATAGTATGTTCCTTAAAGGTTCCTCTAAAACAACAACTAATTACACAACAATTTTCTCTCCTGTCATATAAACAACTGAAAAATCTGACATAGTGATTTCTAATTAAATTTGCCATGAACTGTAAACAAATAGTATTGGTAACCCTATCGTCGGCATCGTAAAACCACGGTCCGGATTCGCTATGCTCTTTCCTACTCGTATTTTAATGTGCCCGAAATCACTCGTGCATATTTTTTATAATTCATGAAGACTCAATGCAAGTAAACGGTGCTCGCGCATTTGTCAGCTAATCAGATCAAGGCTATTAAACAATTTCACAATTGTATTAGATCAACAGACTTTGCGATAACTTCCGTTGCTGATAAAAACCACTCTGATTGTATAAATTGAACACACTTACTCCTTTATATATATTCATTAGCTACGGGTGATTTCGGGTACATGAAACCACGGGTAGGCAAGTGCATAGCAATTTCCGACCATGGTTTTACGACTCAGTGAGAGCGCCCATCATACATAAACATCTATGCACATTTGGGGGTACTAAATTTCTTTGTTTTCAAAATCAAAATCAAATCGCCAAAAGCTAAAAAATTGTAACGACCACTTTACCTTATATCCATATAACCTAGTGAGATTTAGTCTCAAATTTTATGTAATAAAGAATTAAATTTACACTAACAAGAATAATCGTTCTTTCTTGTTATCCTACCTACATGTATCCAGTGGGGAATATAAAGTTTTTTTTCCATAAAAATTGTCATAACCAAAAATTGAGTAGAATTATCAAGATAATCAAAAGGTTTATCCGCCTATCTCTGTCAGCGAAGTACTTCTGAAGCCAATTCATTTCCACAGATAGTTGTATGTCAATTCAATACCAAACGGCATTATGGTAAATACATTGTTGGTAAATACATGTACACCATCATAAATAATTCTACAATCAAACAGGTGATGGGCACGAGTCCGCTAATACATGGGTACGAGTCAACCAATTCACTTAAGTAAGAGTTGTGATGGATACAAGATGACAATAACCTATATGTTGAACTTATTCATCTGAGGTTGCCTTGAATATTATGCAACTCTGTTTGTATTTATTGTCATTACGAGTAAAAATCATTTTTTAATCTTCAATCTCAGATTACTAGAAAACAGAGAATCACTCAGAAGCATAATTAATGGGAAGATAATAACTTTATATAAACATTTTGCGAAGCATATTGCCATTTAAAACAAAATTAACAACCTTACAGAGCGTAAATCGTCGGTCAAAAACCTTCATTGCCATCTTAATTTATAATAAGTCCCATATCAGACTGATCAAAGAACAGTTAAGTCTTAATGGTTCCATAAAAGTTTATAAACAATAAGAACAAGTGCATACATCTTGGGACAAGCAGTTTTCAAAATCACTCAACCCATAGGACAAGTGATTTTTCAAATTTTTTTTTTCTCACCCTGTATCTCTATTGTGACAGATAAACTATCACTTCTGATAAAAATTTTACAACAACATCTATGTCTCTCAGATGACCTGAAAATTAAACTAGTCCTTCCAAATGAGCCTGAAATGTTCATATATGTACATTTTGTTGATAGGTTTTGACGTTTTAGTAAACTTCACTCATAAGTGAGAATTTTATTGAAAATTAACAAAAGTAGACACGCTAAGGATGAATGTACCCGAGTTTGGCCTGGCTCTGGGTTTTAGAGGAGAAGATTTAAATTAAAACAAAAATGAATGCCAGATAAACTATGGATGTCAGGTGCTGGAAAGATCTAACATGGATCTAGGTGAGCTCTACAAATGACTGATGGGAGCTTAATGAAGTCTTGTTTGGGACTAAATGTACCAGCTAATTACAGATACAGTGATACACAGGACTTGACCATACCTTCTGGAATTCTGCTAATGACCTTTTGTGACTGGCTTGTGCAATACTTTTCATTGCTTCAATCTCTGATCCACTGTACTTAAGAGCTAACTTTCCACTAACTATTGCTTGCACTTCATCAGCTCTGTGAATAAAGAAACAACAAAATATAAGAAATATTTGTGAGAAAATGAAATGGATTAATATAATAGAATAATAATCGGTCAGAGAATTTGTTGACTTTTGACCTAAAAATAGAGGCTTTAACAGACAGATTGAGTAAGTAGATTGTAGATACTAACCCACTATGTTGAGTGAACTGATGGTTTTCGTACCCTGTTAAATCCTGGTAGCATTTGATAGAACAAATACAGAGACTGCAAAGAAACTGAGGTATCGCAAATCTGATGGAGTCAAAGCTTTACCTAGATAAAGATAGACTGTCAGTCTCTCGAAATGTATTTCATCTGATAGTCAAAGAAATTAGTTATGTCCACAACGCAACTTGACCTAATAAGTGATTTATACACTCCAAATATAGTTAAAAATTTTAATGTAATTTTATGCAATCTACCAGAATATCAGAGGGGAAAAATTCAGAAAATCAATCCTAACATGTGGACAGTTTGGGTGCTGCTCATATGATAGCAGAACTTTCAAGTGGAGAACAGATATACATGTACTGGAATATTTGCTTAATACTGATAATAATGATTTACTTGAATAAAGATGTCACTAACAACAGTTTAAATTCTTAAGCTTTTGAATTATCGTACACTTACTGTTCTGTTACAACAGTGGTAGACTAAACATCTAATTGTTGGTTTCAAATGATTGAAAAAAGTGCAGCCATTGGTTACATTTATGGCACATCAAAAAGGGCCTAGCAATTGTGATGTGGTATTCATCTATGCACTGTACTTCAAATCAGGCCACTACATTATCAACATATTTTTCCGATCAAAAATCGTGAATGTGAAAATTGTGTAGTGCAAGCAAATAGATCGCTTAACAGGTAAACAGCCCATCATGGCTGTTAAGTGATGAAATAACTTGATCTGAAAGCTTTTGACTTCTGTTGTCAAAGTAGTAAGATTTCTTATTATATCAACTATATAATGAAAAGGAGCACCAGAGATTTTGCCAGACCTAAAGTGTTAAAAATTTTGTCTTCCATTGCCAGAGCAGAAACATTTCTTCATTATGTCACCTTTATAATGAAAGAACATCAGAGTGAAGTTAAAAACCACAACTGAAGTGGTCAAACTTTTGACTTCTATTGTCAAAGCAGTAAGAGTCCTTCATTATGTCACCTTTATAATGACAAAAAACATCAGAGGAATGTCACAAACCACTAATGAAGTGGTAACACTTTTGACTTCTATTGTCAGAACAGTAAGAGTTCTTCATTATGTCACATTTATAATGACAAAAAACATCAGAAAGATGTCACAAACCACTAATGAAGTGGTCAAACTTTTGACTTCTATTGTCAGAACAGTAAGAGTCCTTCATTATGTCACCTTTATAATGACAAAAAACATCAGAGGAATGTCACAAACCACTAATGAAGTGTTAACACTTTTGACTTCTATTGTCAAAGCAGTAAGAGTCCTTCATTATGTCACCTTTATAATGACAAAAAACATCAGAGGAATGTCACAAACCACTAATGAAGTGGTAAAACCTTTGACTTCTATTGTCAGAACAGTAAGAGTTCTTCATTATGTCACCTTTATAATGAAAAAGAACATCAGAGAAATGTTACAAACCATGGATGAAATGCTAAAGCTTTTGACTTCTATTGCCAGAACAGTAAGGATTTTTCAATATGTCACCTGTATCAATTTAGATTTTTTGTCTAAAATCAGTGATCTAAATTTCCAAAGCCAACTTAACTCTGAAGGAACTGTCATAAAGGATAATAAATCTGAGACCTGGTAAGACAGGGATTTAAACTATAAATTGTTTGGATGCAAAGCCAATACTCTATTCTGCCAGAGGTGCCAAGAGCTGTGTGTAACAAATTAATCTGCATATAATACTTACGTGTTCAACATGATTTTACACATCAACATGTATTTAAGTGCAGTGATGGCTTTTGGACTGTCAATGGAGTCATAACCTTCGAAGGCTTCGTAGAAATATGAGTAGGCGGTCTTAAAATCTTTCTCATCTGCAGCATGAAGCACCCCTATTCAAGAACAAAATGTAAATAATAAAACAAATATTTCTGAATTGATTTGGCCTACAGATTTTTACAAACATCATACTACTATATTAACTCTCATAATACATCATCTTACAAGTAGACAAAAATGTTTTACGATTATGATATCTAGATATTCAAACTGAACTTTTTGACGCTATGGGAAATGACAGGTCGTAACTGTCACTTACGACAATTTTTCTTATTTTGGGATACAGTTTTCAGTTCTGTATTCTCTGAAAAAATCAAGTCAAAACTCCCAAAAGGTTCTGAGAAAATAAGGAAAAAGTGACTTATGGAAGGTTGTGACAGATATGAACTAAAATAACCAGACAAAGTCAGTCACAAAAGGTCATGAGTGGCAGATACCGCCCAAATTACTGTACAATTAATTTGGATATCATGGGTTGAAAGGTTGTATATCTAATTAAGCTTTTGCATGAAATATTTTGAATCTATCATTGCTATTTATTATCTATTTTGACTTAGGTATTGAATACAAATACATGTGCAAGTTACTGTTACAATATCTGTGTTAGTCTAATTGAAAATTAGTTTTTTCCTTCAACTGAAAAGTTTGAAAGTTGCAGTTACAACCTTTTAATTCCACAGTGTCAATTTATAATTCTAGAGTATATTGTAAACTAGGTGAAAGAGACTTGCTTGAAGCTTAAATAAAGCGAAAATGTCAACTAGGTCAGAGGGATAAATATTTTCAATTTCCACTGAGCAACTGTCAACATCAATTATAAATGAATTCTGGATGACATTTTTTTTTATATTAATCAAGATGTTTCAAACATTGGTGACTGCTGGTTTACTGCTATAAGTGAAAGAAATGCAATAAATAATGGTACGAACCAGACTGCATATCAAGTGCAGCTTGTAACTTTGGTGGACAATAGATTCCATTGGCTGTTGTTCTACCTGATGTTAGAGCCGCCCTATGAATACGAGCATAATCAATAATTAATGATTAACTTATAGCTCACCTGGACAAGTGTTAAATAAACATTGCAAATAAATCAATGATTAAGTTATAGCCTACCTGGACAGGTGTAAAATAAACATTACAGTCAATGAATGGCATACACCATGCACCACACAATAAGCACTCAGGGCAATAAAAATGGGAAACAGGAATGGCATTTATTGTGACCAATGAATAGTCAAATTTTTTATAGGGCACACTGGTAAAATTTTTGTAGTTATTACTGAGAATACCTATGGACATTCTTCTGCTATTGGGGATGTTCAAGATAAACTGACACTTATGTTTTTCTTGTCCACACCTCCCTGTCAACAGGCTAGAAATGATTCTCAACTGTACAGAAATTTGATCTATAAGGGAGGGTGCGCTTACAGGGACATGGACACTTGTTAGGTAGAATACCGTAGCTCATTTAGAAAGATTTAAGGATTAATGTGATACAAAACTTGCTAAGCAAGGAAAAGTCACTACCTGTTTGATAAATGTTAAAAGTCCTTTTCTCTCACTGAATACTAACATCTCACGTAAAATTAAAATAATACTGTTTTCTTCACAGAATCCATAGCAACAATATCTATGAACAATTGATCTGAACCTCCTGTCACCTGTATAAATCCAGGGACTTAAAGATTTTACAGAAGTCACTGTCAAATATTTAAATGTAACTTATGATGAAAATGAAATCAAAGGCCTGAATAGCCACAATAGCAGTGAACACTAGCAGCCCAGAAAAACTAACCATTTAGTAAAATTAGGTGGACTTGCATCTGTAGCATTACAGAATACATGAGCGACAACCATAGGCACTTGTATAATGGGGATGTTACTAGGATCAGGAGACTGCATGATACAACTACCCGTGGCAACAACGCATAGATCATAACAACAGTCACAGTAGTTTCCTGTCTTTGTTTTATAGTTTCCAGCTATCTAGAAATACAATATGTAAACTCAAAACTGCTATTGTTCAGCTTATGTGATTAACTTCACGATGGACATTATAACAAATGCATGAACAGAAATAAGACACACTAAATCTCCTTGAAAAAGTCTTAGTTTTATTGTACTACAGTAACTTTGATAAGTCCAACTTCAAGGGACCACCTAGAAAAATTTGGAAACATTAGGATTTCAACCCATGAGGCGATTTTTAGTTTCAGAGGTTTTTAAGATGTATATGCCTGCTTTGATACCATATACTGTATTTAAACCATTAAGAGCCCATGTCCCTATAAGCGCCCCTACCCCATTAGTGCACACGACCGAGAATCTTTTCTAGCAGGTTGACAAGGTGATGTGATCCTTAAAAAAAAGTTAGTAAAAGTTTATCTGTAGCTCCCAGCAACAGAAGTATGTTGATTGTTGTAAAAACAACTTTACCATTGTGCCTTATAAAAAATTATCTGTTTTATGTCAATATGATAAATTGGTTCCATTAAGTGCCCATCCCTTTTACCTGATTTTTTGTAGTGCCCTGGGTGCTTAATGGGTCGAATACGGTAAGACATATCCAGCTATGATATTTAATAGTTATTGCTAAAATTAACTGAATTTATGTGATATTAAAACACTGAGTGTTTATGTGAAGGAGATGAATTGCATTGGATGATTTAGTACACATGAAAATTTTGACTTCACATCATTTGTAAGGGTTTTCGATAATTTTATAGAAATCGGCTCAACAATTTATCTGAAACATTTAGAAATTCAACTCATAAAGTGTGAATTATAAATTGTTTATAAGTAGCGATAAATAAGAAAGTTATTTGGGACTTTGTCAATAGTTCAAAGTATTGAGATATTTGACTCATTTGAAGTTCGACTTACTGAAGTTCTACTGTATATTGTTTTGAAGCTTTAGAAACGGTGAAGATTTGGAATCTGCATGATCCCTTAAAACGTTAAATGCTAAAACACTCAATGCTATAACAAAGTATTACAGATATTTGGTCATATAATGATACATGTTGATGTGGGGAAAGATACTAGGAATCTAGAGTTATAAATACTTGATAAACAATGCCAATTTAACCATGAAAGACAACTTGTACTAACCTTGCTTTTGGTAAATTTGAGAGAGAGTGATATATTTTACTCTCAAGTAGTTGAACTTCCACAAGGAGCGCTTTGTCATCTAACTGCTTCAGTTCTCTTAGTAAACTGGATGCTGTTAGCACATAAAAAACAAAATTTCTCATAATACAAATTAGAAATAGTATATACTATATAAACAAGATAGGATCTCATGAGCTGTATATCACACACAAGATAAAGATCTCACAGGCTGTATATCACACACAAGATAAAGATCTCGCAGGCTGTACATCATACACAAGATAAAGATCTCACAGGCTTTGTATCACACACAAGATAAAGATCTCACAGGCTGTATGTCACACACAAGATAAAGATCTCACAGGCTGTACATCATACACAAGATAAAGATCTCACAGGCTGTACATCATACACAAGATAAAGATCTCATGAGCTGTATATCATATACAAGATAAAGATCTCACAGGCTGTATGTCACACACAAGATAAAGATCTCACAGGCTGTATGTCACACACAAGATAAAGATCTCACAGGCTGTACATCATACACAAGATAAAGATCTCATGAGCTGTATATCATATACAAGATAAAGATCTCACAGGCTGTATATCACACACAAGATAAAGATCTCACAGACTATATCTTATACAAGATAAAGATCTCATGAGCTGTATATCATGTACAAGATAAAGATCTCACAGATTGCATACCTTATACAAGATAAAGATCTCACAGACTATATCTTATACAAGATAAAGATCTCATTAGTGTATATCATATACAAGATAAAGATCTCACAGGCTGTATATCACACACAAGATAAAGATCTCACAGACTATATCTTATACAAGATAAAGATCTCATGAGCTGTATATCATGTACAAGATAAAGATCTCACAGATTGCATACCTTATACAAGATAAAGATCTCATGAGCTGTATATCATATACAAGATAAAGATCTCACAGGCTGTATATCACACACAAGATAAAGATCTCACAGACTATATCTTATACAAGATAAAGATCTCATGAGTGTATATCATATACAAGATAAAGATCTCACAGGCTGTATATCACACACAAGATAAAGATCTCACAGACTATATCTTATACAAGATAAAGATCTCATGAGCTGTATATCATGTACACAAGATAAAGATCTCACAGATTGCATACCTTATACAAGATAAAGATCTCATGAGCTGTATATCATATACAAGATAAAGATCTCACAGGCTGTATATCACACACAAGATAAAGATCTCACAGACTATATCTTATACAAGATAAAGATCTCATTAGTGTATATCATATACAAGATAAAGATCTCACAGGCTGTATATCACACACAAGATAAAGATCTCACAGACTATATCTTATACAAGATAAAGATCTCATGAGCTGTATATCATGTACAAGATAAAGATCTCACAGATTGCATACCTTATACAAGATAAAGATCTCATGAGCTGTATATCATATACAAGATAAAGATCTCACAGGCTGTATATCACACACAAGATAAAGATCTCACAGACTATATCTTATACAAGATAAAGATCTCATGAGTGTATATCATATACAAGATAAAGATCTCACAGGCTGTATATCACACACAAGATAAAGATCTCACAGACTATATCTTATACAAGATAAAGATCTCATGAGCTGTATATCATGTACAAGATAAAGATCTCACAGATTGCATACCTTATACAAGATAAAGATCTCACAGACTATATCTTATACAAGATAAAGATCTCACAGATTGCATACCTTATACAAGATAAAGATCTCATGAGCTGTATATCATATACAAGATAAAGATCTCATGAGCTGTATATCATATACAAGATATATGCTGTCCATCCTATTCTGCTCTGGTTTCACTGTGTTGCGAGGTTAGCATGGTGTAGGAGGCATCGTCATTTCAATAACAGAGAATGAGCGAAGTTCTGTTTATGGACAGCAGTGACAGTCGCGTTCGGGCTTATCGTCATGCTGGAGAATGTTACATTGATGCCTGTGTTTTTCAGCACTGCCAATTCGGTGGATGGAGCGTTATGGTCTGGGATGGAATCACAACACAAGGAAGAACCCCTTTGGTGATAGTGGAGGGCAATTTAATATAGAACATGTTTGGGATGAAATGGAATGACGTCTACGTCAAGAGCCAAACCCCCCTGCTATGTTGGACGCTTTGTGTCCTTCTTTATTGCACATATAGTGGAACATTCCCAAGGCATTTCCACATAACCTGATTCATTCAATGCGTCGTAGGTGTGAAGAATGCATAAGTGCAAATGGCGGTCATACACGCTACTAAACTTGTGAAACTTTTTTGCACCCCCTTACTTTCAGTGGCTGTTGTATCAACCATAATGGACATAATCCGTGATTTGATGTTTGAATTGAAAGACAATGCATTATATTAAATGCAACATAATATTTTGTATATGAATCTACTGATAAATTACTAAACTATACAGTTTCTTTTTTCCACTTGTATATATATATATATATATATATATATATATATATATATATATATATATATATACACATTGTACATACCCAAATGTAAAGCTTCTTGATACTGTACAGTTTCGTGATACAGAGCTATTAATCTGGCCTACAAAAAGTAAAATAAATCGCAATATAAAAACATACAACAAAGCCAGCATTTTCAAATCTGTTTTAACTAGTAAGTAGTCCTACATGTAAGTAATGCTTTCATGTCCCGGTAATTATCCACATTCTGGACATACTACAGTAATTCTAATTACCAAATCTTATTATCTACCCGATCATTTTGCATTATTTCACAAAACACAGAATGATGTTTGGAAACAAAGCAAAAGTGATCATGAATCCAAAGTTCTCACTTTACCTTAATCCAGATAATTTTGTGTCTCTGGTTGTATCTAAAGAGTTTAATTTGTGAGAGGTACTTGCAAATTAATATGAATAATGTCCAGAATTTCTGGTTACATGCACAGGTACAGGTAGGAGAGGTAGATGTTGGCTAGAAGACTATGATTAAGACCTGTTGAAGTTTACTCAGTAAAACAGATAATGTACATACAGTCAAACTTGTATATAAAGACCGCTCAGGAGAAATTACAAAAACGGTCTTTATAGACAGGTGGTCTTTATATAAAGGTCACATGAGATATGAAATCCAAGATATCGGAGATGACTTTCATTATTTCCAACTACATATTTCTTCCATGGTTAGATATTTCATTTAGTAATTAAATGTATATTGTATTTATTTACTTAAGAGATTTTCCTAACTCCAGGGTCTGGAAAATTGGAAAATATTCATTTTTTTTAAAAAAAATTCCAAATTGGGAATTTTTGCATCTTTTTGGGAAAATACAAGCCATTTCTGCATTGAGAAGGGTCCTGTAACCATGCCAAAAATAGTCATAGAAAATCCCTGTAGCTTATACATGCATAACATGTAAATAATGAAAAATAAAATAACAATGAAATAATTCAATGTTTTAAATAATTTAAATTAATTTATGATGTAATTGAATTATACATGTACATCGAGGATACGGCACATTATTAAAACTGAAACAAATATCTAAAATGTGCTCAAAGTCGGTGGTCTGTGTTGTTAAGTCACACGAGTCAGAAGTGTAAGAATGTACAGAAAGATGTAGATAATTGAATTTTATTTAATTATCATTTTATTAGACGTTATCCAATGCTATGAGCGCCGGCGATTTTACTCTTTGGATTGAGATGTTGACTTGCTAATCAAGTGATGTTTGATTAGTTACTGCATTCCAGAATACGAGAAAACAAATCATCAATCATTCAGCGATGATATTTAAATCCTCCTGTTTGTAAAAACACCTTATTACAAAGTCTGTCCTTTCCAATTTTTTTTCTTTTAAGTCTTAGTCTTTTGCCGATTAAGCAATCATCACCAGAAACTTTGGTCATAAATTGATGATCGAAAACAAAACATCAATCAGTCAGCGATGATTGTTAGTTCCTGGTTGTAAAAACACCCTGTCATAAAGCACGTCTGAGTGCTTAATTACTACCCGGGACATTAATTGACACCTCCAGGTGTGTGGTGACTGTCAAAGCATCGTGTATTGCACCATGTTGTTGATTAAGTCTCGAATTGTCCCGCGAGAATTATCTACGACTTATCTCATTTCCAAGAGTAGTACGGTAAGTGTATAAGCAGTCACTATACGCAAGTAGGACAACCACCGGCGGACAAAATACAGCGGTCCTCGGTCGTGTAAGGCAGGTGGTCGCTATATAGGGGGCAAATATATAGTAATTCTCAAGGGGCAGTCCAAATACGGTCGTTATGGACAGGAAGTCGTTATATGAGGAGGGTCGCTAAGGCAAGTTTGACTGTATTTAGGAAAGACATAAGGTACAGAACACCTATCACAGAAAGGAATTGGACTAAGACTTGGAATTTGAGCTGGTACAAAAAATATCCTTGATTTGCAAAAGTACATGAAACAAGATTTTTTTTCATTTTCATTGGACTACCCTGGAGATTTTGATGAAATAAAAGGGTTCTTACTGTCACCTTTTTCATGAGACTATGGGATTCATAAAGTGTTGTTACCTGTCACTTGTGTACCATTACTATCAACAGGTATCAACCCTAACAAAGAGGTCAACAATTACACAATTTTTGTAAAAACTTTCTCTTTAATTATAACTATGTACCTGGTTTATTTGCTGCATTTCTACATATTACTGAGTAAGAAGATCATTGCTAAAGATTTGTTTAAAGTTTTGTCTTCCCCTGCCCATGAAGGAGTATGGATCATAAAATTTCCAAATGAGGTTAAGTACTCTTTGTTTGTTACATTTTGGATTTACATTCAATCAAGAATTTTTCTCTTATATGAAGATGTCATCAGTGGTCATCAGATTCCTTCCTATCTTTGTGGCATACCGGAATTTATAGTATACAGAAAGAGTTCCTTAATATGCTACCTCTATTGTACCACAGTAGTTTGGTTTTAAATCTCAACTGCAATACATCTTTCACTTCTTATGCTAACACCCTTGACAAAGGAACATTCACACACTTTTTAAAAAGTTCTAAGCATGCCGCAGTAATGGATACAGAACTCTTCTATTTGTGAGGTGAT
The DNA here is from genome assembly GCA_030159075.1 of Atrina japonica. Taxonomy (NCBI): domain Eukaryota; kingdom Metazoa; phylum Mollusca; class Bivalvia; order Pterioida; family Pinnidae; genus Atrina; species Atrina japonica. Next base: position 749,732 of record BROG01000251.1, on the reverse strand, counting down.
TGCACTAGTGAAGCAGCTGTGAGCAATTGGCTAGATACTAGATTTGACAAGAACTGGACTTGATAATGGACAGATACAGATTAAAGTAAGTCTGAAGTCCCTTAAAAACAAATATAATTAATTATCCTGGTACCGGTACAAGATGACTGACACCTTCTTATTGAGTTCTCTTGGCTCTCAGTTTCTTGATTTTTTACAACAAATTGTGTACATGTTGAAATAAAAACTCTAATAGTACCTCTAAAGCTTGTCTGAGAAAAGTTCGTTTTTCATCTTTTGACCAGTCTATACATTCTTTACATAACTCAACCTGAAATCAGATAAAAATGTGATTATGCTTTAAGTATTGCAACTACTGTACATAAGAAAATCCACATATATGGAACACTCTGACCAAAAGGCAAAAAGCTTATAATATATACATATTTTTTATTTTACCATAATTCTTTTTTATTTTTATTTTTGTTTTTTGCCTCATTCAACAATTCATTTTTCAGTTATCTGGTGGATTCTAGTTTTTTAATGGATAAGGAGAGAACACAGTTACAATGCATCCGGGAAAAGATCACCAGGCTTCTGAAAGTAATCTGGCAAACATTCCAACAAAACTCAGCTTAGGTTCAACCAGTGCTGACCATAAGTACAAGACTTTATGGTTCAAAGGGCGATGCTCTAACCATTCAGCCATGGAGGCCCCGTATTTCACCACAATGAATAGCGACAGATAACAAGGTTTTAAAGACGGAGCATTTGAAATACTGAATACATGATGCTCAGATTAACAGGTATTGGTATAGTTCCTATTCTCGGTGCAGGGCAACAAAAATGTACTCGTCCACTCATCCTGGACAAGTGAAAAAGGTTTGAGGATGAGTAGTTAGGAGTGGGTACTCTTCCCCAGTGATGAGTATTTTTTTCTTCTAGATGTATAACAACTTACTTTTTAGCCTTTAAAACTTTCTATGAACACAACACTTTAAAAATCCTTTACTGTCATTCTGATAAATTATAAGTCCTCTATCAGAGAAATACAAAAATTGCTAGTCTTAATAGTACCATAAATGTTTATCAAAAAATGGGATAAGCTGATGGTGTCTATGGATGAGTGGCTTTCAAAATCACTTGTCTTATGGGACAAGTAATTTTTCTAATTTTTTTTCACCCTGTGGCGATACCTATTTCCGGATGCTTTCTCTTTGCACATGAATAAACAAAATTTTTCCTGATTTTTTAATACATTGTCTGCTTCTAAGCAATAAATAAAACATGTCACAAAAATAATTTGATAATTCCATTACAACCATGAAATCACTCATCTTTCTATTGTACCATCCAACATTTTCTTTTCACAAGCTGGGAGGGAAGTGACGTCACTTGCTCAGCATAAATACTACTACTGTTAGAGAATGGCAACCTTAATGAAGAACTCTAAAGAACCCTAAAGAACTCTGAAGAATTCTAAAGAACCCCAAAGAACCCTAAAGAATTCTAAAGAACTCTAAAGAACCCTAAAGAACTCTAGAAAACTCTAAAGAACCCCAAAGAACCCTAAAGAACTCTCTAAAGAACTCTAGATTTATTTTCACTATTCATAATTTTGTCTATACAAAAATAGCAGAAACATAGTCTTTATATCACAGGCAATCCAAATGTTACAAATTTTACTGTATTAATATGTATAACAATTGAATTATAGAGGTTTTTATGTGCAAGGTCCACTAGAATCACAGTAGCTGACGCCATCTTGAAACGACGACTCGGCCATATATCTAGAAAACGACAGGTATAAAAATAGCTGATATAAAATGATAAATAAATTTAAAAAAAGAATCAATTCAACAAAATTTAAAAATTAGATGAAATGTTTAAGAGAAATTAGGAACAAGAGTTGATCAAAACAAAGAAAATGAAATGGGAAAGTGTGTCTATATAAAATAGCCTAACTTTTATTATTTCTGTCTATCATAAATCAATAAAATTCAATTTTTTTGTCTATAAAAGTACATAAATGTAAGTTGTTTGTTTGAATTAATTAATTCTAAGTAAATACAACTTAATAACACCCACAAAACCTTAAAAAAATATAGAGTTCTTCAGAGTTGTTCATTTAGTATGACCCATTAGAGAATAAGTCATCCTGCAATCACGATTGCTTTTCATCAAATTGGGAAGACAAACCATGTATTCTGCATTGGGAATGAGGCCCGATATCAGCCCCATGCAAGTTATAGTAAAAAACCTGCATACATATATAAGACCACATTGAACAACATTTTTCTCCCTCAAAATTTTATCTCTTCTGACTTAAAAATACATTACGAAATATGTGACTTACTTCTTTACCAGTAGCAGCTTCCATATCCAAAAAAAGGTCAACCAGCCCTCGGACTAATTTAGCTGCTTTGGCTTTACTAACTAGGGCCAAGAATGGACGTGTAAATTTTATTAAACCAGCTAGCTCTGAAAAAAAAATAATAAGTTTTAAAAAATTGAATCTTATGTTTTCGTAGAGCCAATGATTAATCTTTATTATCATATACAATGTGTTTTGCATATCTGATTTAAGGACAAAAAATCTCAAGAATTTGCAATGAACATGTATTTACTGAAATTAGTATAGATTTAGCAAACTATTATATTTTAAGATATTTGTTTGCCTTAAACCAGACACAGGAAAAAAAGCTTCCATTTATAATTATTACCTACATGTGTTATAATGATATTGAAAGTAATGACAAGGAACCATCAATATTATACAATTTGTACCACTATTTCTATTTTCAATCAAAGCATCTTTGTCAGAAAGAATGAAATTGTTTACTTTGTGGTGGAGAAAGTATAGAACAGAAAATACATACCATCACCTTGTCCCGTCTCCGAGAGAAGTGTACCCAGTTCCAAAATTGCCTGTTCTTTGATTTTGATTCCTTCTTCATTGCTGTTATCTACATTTCTCTTGACTAAGAGGAAGTGAAAAATTAAAACCATAAATAAAATTCAACACAGGATATATATACTGTTACATTACTGTTTTATTTTTTATGAATATCTGTGCATTCTGATTAAGACTTTTTGAAACATGTCAGTTATTCAGTAAAATAGAAAAAGAATAGAGTTTTTGTTGGATTGGACTGATTTAAAACAGGCTACATATTTTCTCTGACTCAAAAATATACTGAAAATAACCACAAATCATGTCATTTCAAATTCAGGGCATTTTAAGCATTTTTGAGAATTCGGATCAACAGCATTTCAGTAATTTTTCCGAGGGTCAGTGTTTGCAAATTGTAAAACATAATGTAAAATTAAAAAGGACAACATTTGAAATTATTGTTTTTTAATCAAATACCTTTTAGCAATTACTACTGGAATTTTGTTGACAAAATGTTCAATAAGTTTGATTTTCATAATTAATCTTATCAGTTAAATCTAATTTTGAGGTTTGATTATTCAATTTGATATACTTTATATAGCAGTTTTGACTTTTGTAATTTTTATTTGTCCTCTGCTTACTATGACATCATTAGGCGAAGGTTTCAAATTTTCAAATTTTAACATACCTTAATAGGAATGTACCCTTAGAAGTTTTTGTCATACAAACATACAAATAAAGCTACAAGATTTTTCTTTGTTTAGCATCCGAGGACAGATTGGTTTTGATTTTGAGATTATAAAACAGAATAAACACAAACATCTACATGTAAGAGAAAAATACAGAACATAATCCTTAAATGAACATTTAAACATGTTAAACATGAATGTTTATTTTCATAAATGTGAAAAACTATTACTTCATTGGTTATTTATAAAGTTAATAAGTATGTGACAAAGATATGTTTTTTCAGTTTAATTTTGTTAACTCATCAGAAAAATACTTAGACATTATGCATTATAAATATTACATTTATTCTCCTAAAAAAAATGTCTTGTGTTTGTCTATCCTTTCAAGATGTGACCTGTTAAATCTAGGGCTGTCATTGTTAGACTCGATATCAATGTATTGATATACAAATTGATTTGATATAATAATCAATACATTTTTTTAGAATTGAAACATTTCATAATGCATTTCAGATTGTATTTTCTTTTACAATTTCCAAAATTTTCTATTTGTTTTACTTCATGTTCTTGAACTATGTTATAACTTATATTTTATTTTAATTGTTCAATTTGTTCAAATAAACAATATTTTCCTTGCAATGATTTTTTTAATCTTTAGATAGTAAAATACACAATGAAACAACTAAATATCATAATGAATCTATCCTATATTTTGAATGCATTTTATAAAAGTACCAAATTATTTGATTAATCGATATCAGGGTTCTCTATGACCTGTTTTATAATGGCACTGTGTCATCGTTAAATTGTCGCGTGCCATTGTTGAATTTCCAAGTGCCATGGTAACATAGGCCTACTGTAAACAAATATTGTATAACTATTGATAGTTTCGTCAATATTTTTCTTAGTTTTGATACAAGCTTATTTATTTCTGATGTTGGGGAAATAATATAGATAAATTAATAGGCCTTATAGACTCAACATTGTGTGATATCTGAACATAGGCCTTTCAATAGAAGCAAATAGCTAACAAAATCTGACAGCTATTTTCATGAAAATGCTGATGTTTGTCTTCAGTGCCATGGCAAGCAACAATGTCTTACATGGGCAAACGAATTACCAAACATGAATTTCCGATGTTAACACCGGTATAAATAGAAGAAATACAAACAATATTAACAGTACAATCATTAATTTACAACTGAAAATGATAAACCACAACCGAACCACAAGGTACATTCCACCATGTTTCCATTTAAACATATTAATTGATCAGACCAACAACAAACTCGATCGATGAAAGATGCAATTTTCTTAAATGATTCATCTGTACATGAATTTTAAAAATAGAGTCTATGAATTTTATTTGCTTATCAATTCTATGGTTTAATTTATTTCAAAGTTTTTAAATTGAAATAAAATCATTTATGGATAAATATGCATAAAAATAACCTGTTTATAATTTGATGTCGGTGTGCATTGTGTACATGTATGAAAGTGTAAGAGCAATATATTTTTTAATTAATCTAATCTATAAAATCAATTCTTTATATATGATATAAAATAGGATCCATTTATAATACACCAAGTATACAGATATTACAGCAGGCCTTTATTTAACTGTGGGAAAATGCCATTGGCGACACACTTGGGAATTCTAACATGAATTTGTGTCAAATCAGGAAAAATTGTTTTCACAGATGGAAATCTACTGGTAAGTATAATGGAATATAGTTTTTAATGCATTTCCCTTTTATTCTATTTTATTATTTTTTTATTATTATTAAAGCCATGGTCTCAACACAAAATTGGGATTTTTTCATCAAATTGGGGGAAAACATGTATTTTTCATTGTAAAAGGGTCCAAATTCAGGCCTATGGAAACAATAAAAAAAAGGCCTGTACAGTGTGGGAATATGTTACAAGATCACCCCTTTTCACAGGTATATGACTATAAACATATTCAATTATTTCAATTACGATCGTGAAATTGCGATACCTAACTTGATTCTTTTTCGGAGGGGGGTGTCAAATTTTGCTCCATGTTTAAATTTTAATCCATGGAGATCCTACTAACAGCTGCAACAAAGGAGTTATTTTACTTTTTTTATTTTTTTGTCTCCTTCTTTGTTGCAGTCAATCCCTTCATACGAGATGTCTGAAATTGGCAAATTTTACAGGTCTCATCTCGGAGCTATTTTCTTCAATTCAACTCATGCAGCAATAAAAAATTAAACATGTACTTACTATGGAGATATTTTTTAATTCATCCAAATGTATAATTTTAAAAATCAATACTTTAAATAATGTTTTTCAATCATATAACTCAGATCACAAGTTTTGTTTATAAACCCACCATCCAGGAAACTGTGATAAGGCCTAAATTAAAATATTTTTTGTTTGCCGTTCCCCGACCGACCCGATTTTAATGGCCCGACTGAAAAGTTTTTTCTACCACGATCGTCAAAATATTTTTTTTTTATTTATATATAGTAAGAAATATGGCTAGTAAACAAGGTAATGAGCACTACTACATAATCTTTTCGTATTATACTTAATTTTTAATGATTAGCAGTAAAAAAAAAATTTTGAAAAAAAAAATAAAATAATTTTCCTACCTACCGACCCAATCCTTGGACCCCTGGGTCGGGGAACGGCAAACAAACATATTTTTATGTTTGGCCTAATGGGCATGCGCACAGGCCAAAATGTCCAGTGCAGGTCACTATGGTTCGGTTCTAAATGAATTTATTCAGTATTTTGTATATAGGAATAACATTGTATAAACATTAAAAAGTTAACCCAAAAACAGACTATGGCATTTTCCCACTTTGTGCACATACCCATTTTCTCAATTTCCAAGATGGTGGGATTTTATAAACAAATGTGTTGACCAAACTTATATGACTGAAAAAACATAATTTAAAGAGTTGACATTTAAAATTATATACATATACTTGGATGGATTAAAAAATATCTCCACAGCAAGTACAGATTTAATTTTCGATCACTGCATTAGCTGAATTGAAGAAAATGGCTCCAAGATGTGTACTGTCAAATCTGCCTGGTTTCAGACGTCTCACATGAAAGAATGGACCTGCAACGAAGAAGGAGATAAAAATCAAAACTGAAAAATGCCTTCTTCATTGCAGCTTCGACTATGGAGATAATATTTTTTACTTATTGGTATAGAATTTCTCATTAATGGCTGCAATATTCAAATCTGCCATTTTTTCAGACATATCATATGAAGGGATGGATTGCAATGAAGAAGGGGACAGGAAAATAAAAATAGTAAAATACCTTCTTCGTTGCAGCTGTAAGCATGGTAAGTTTAACTATTGAAACCATGTCACTTTTGTCAGTTTAATGAATTAATTTGTATCTTTATTTTAATCAGTAAAATGACCATAATTACTTTTTTTATTTTTAAAAAATTTAGCCAATTGCAACGTAAATATCACAAATAAAAGATTACAGGACACTGTCCCAAAAAAAGGGTCTATTAACTCCTGGTTTATGATGAATGATAAAGCAAATTTGAAAAAAAAGGATAATCAAAATTGCTCAATTTTCTATCCCCAAATGGTGAAATTGAATAGAAAATTGGATAAAAATCGGAACATCATAAACTGGAGAATTACCAATGTTGTGTAAGATATCAATAGATCCTGCTTTGTTTGACACTTTTAGTGCTTGTGCTCTTTCTAAATCGACTGCCATCTTGGAAAATACCGGTTCCTGTGCATGGAAGAGTTATGCACCTTGCGGAGAAAATAAAATCCGAATAAAAACGGATTTATCTAGATCGCATATAAATATTTTTGGTCAAATTTAAAACATGTTCAAGACAAATCTTATTCTATCACTCATCCAGTTATTACAATTCAAATAAAAAAAATCATCATCATGCTTGTGTTATTTTTCGGTGACGTTTTGTCCGACGATTCGGCTCCATTCGGCCCTCGAGAATTTATTTTATTATTTTCATGGTGTTTTTCCAAATTGGTACAATTCCAAAATTGGCCAGTCCTATTTACATTCATGATATTTCTGTTAAATACTTCGATAATTGTAATACGATCACTGAGTTAATTGATGTTACGTAAACTTAATATTGCTCTTTAACTTAAATTTGGTTTGATTTAACTCTTTTCTCTGTAATTTTACTCTAAATGACGAATTACCGAAACAAAAGTATCCATCATAGGCTCTACACACAGCGATTGCAGTGACAACCCTAATCGAAATGGAATTATGGTAGCTAAATACCAGTACACGATTCTTCATCGGACCATTCTTCATTAAACATATTTTCAAGTGTTTCGACATGATATAATTAAATGTAATTTAAATACAAACTGTCAAAAGTCATTCGGGGGGAGGGAGGGGGTGCTCCATGGGCGAGTGGTTAGAGCATTGCGCTTTAAAACACAAGGCCTCTCACCTCTGGTTCGAATCCCACTAGGGACAATTCGAATTAAGTGGGAAAGTTTGCCAGTTTTCTTGCGGGGTTTCTCCTCCACCGGGGTTTCTCCTCCACCAATAAAAACTGGACGCCATCATATGACTGAAAGATTGTTGAGTATGGCGTAAAACAAAAAAATCAAATCAAATCAAATCAAGTCAAAAGTCATTCAGTTTTACTTCTAGATAAACTAATTTTGATATGTATTGTAATGTACATGTCTGTGGTGCAACCGAAACATAATATCCGTCCATGGCAATATTTCCTTCCATTTTCATCATGTCCCTATAAGAAAAGGGAAATTTTGTCGGCACGATCTTCCACATATGCATACTTCTTTATCATTTTTAAGACAATACATGAATTTGAAGTTTACAAAATTAAAGGGTTTTTTTTGTACACAGTGTGTACAAAGGCTGAAAACTCTGGCCGTTTCCCTATTTTCCTTATTTTGAGTAAAGTTGCCGAGGCAAAGAATTTGGTATTTCTTTATTTATCTGTTGACTATGGTGGAATATTTTTGCCATCGAGTTGCCGACATACGACTTAATGGTGTCGACATAATTTTGTGATTATGTCGACATAATATGAGAAGATGTCGACATCGTAGAAAAAGATGTCAACTTATCTATTCAACTTGCCAAGATAATAACGCCGATATAATTACCTAGCAAGTCGGAAACTCGGCTTTATATCGTGTTTATGCTCGGATGTGACATCTACTTGTCAATTTATTTATGTCGACATAGTAACCAGAAGATGTCGACATCTAAACTGGAAACCGGAAGAAATGAGTCGGCACCTGCACTCTTGGTCCAAAGCAGCATAGTTGACACTTGCATATTTCCTCCATGAGTCTTCTGGTTTATAGATTAGATGACTTTTTAGAAGGATGATCCTATGAATTATTAGCGGAAAGCCAGGCATATATTCGCATCTAGACGCAGAATACAGTCTTCTGAATTTCAATTTTTTTTTTCTCTCTAAAATGCGTAAAACCTTATCCCCTAACTAAATATTGCCTCACAAGTAGTAATAGGCAGCTCCCCGTAACGATTTTTGAATTTTGCCACCAGGGGCGCCACCAGTGGCGCTGTTTATAGTCAATTAAAAATCGTGCCGTGGAGCCGTCTGTGACGTCATAACCGGAAGTGCGTCATACTGGAAGTGAGGTTATACCGGAGGTACGTCATACCGGAAGAGAAGTCATGTTGTCATGGCAATCAGAAGAAAGAGCCAATCGTTGAGCTCGGGGTGTGTGTATGACCGGAAGTGGAAGTTTGTGGGGGTGGCCATCTTAGATTACGAGCCAATGAGAGCCTTTGTTACAAGTGGTCGGAATCACGAGAGGTCACGTGAGTTCACGAGAGGTCAGCGGCTAAAGATAGAATTTTGGTTTCTCCAGTTTGGGGCTGAGAGCGAATCTATTTTTAGAACGGAAACTTTGGGTTTTTCCACGTTTGAGACTTGGTGTGAAATCAGTAGTAGGTGCCGCCAGAGTCGACGAGAGTTTAGGTGAGTTGACGAGAGGTGTAATGCTAACAGGAGATGGGGTTTTCCAAGTTTTGAGGTCTAGAGTGAATGAATGTTGATCAGATAGGGGGTATTCTCCTGATGGCATGATTTAGATTTGGCTAAATAAACGATGTTAGAAATCTATTTTACTCAGATATTGAAATTTAATGTTTGTTAGGTACATGGACGACGTGTGAATTGAATAAAGGTATAGAGAAAGGCTATGTGATGGATCGTATCTTTGAAGTATAGCATTTCCCCGATCAGTCCAAAAATTTATTTCGTAGCTATATTGATCAGTTTCTCCAGATTAAGCAACAGGCTAGTGGTTTTCCTGCTTCCTGTCAACAGTCGAAGATTGTCGTCAGTATCTCAGCGAGATTGAAACGAGAGAACAACTGATCATACGAGAAGAAGATGTAGAAAAGAATCATATCTAACGTACCATTCTTAAACTGTTTCTGAACTGTTTGTGGGGTAAATTTGCTAAACGGATTAAGTTACCTCAGACACAGTTTGTGGAGAGTTACGAAGCATTACAACAGTTGCTTCAAGATGACATTCGTGATATATTACATTTAGAACTGATTCCAAATGACGAAGGCCATGATGAGCTAGACATGTTGCTGGTGAATTCGAAACCGAGGGATGACTTTGATGAACTAAATGGTTTAGTAATTTAGTGCTAGCAGCCTTTACTACATATTTAGCACGGTTACATCTCTATGCCACCCTAGAACGTTTGGGAGAACGGATGTTATATTTTGATACAGAAAGTATCATTTATCAACACGATCCGCAGCATTGGTTCCTACAATAGTGAACAGTTTAGGAGGATGGACAGACGAACTAGATGGTGATTCTATCTTATCCTTTGTCTCGGGAGGTCCTAAAAATTATGCGTACAAGACTCGTCAGGACAAAACGGTATGTAAAGTAAAAGGAATAACTTTTGATAGTCGTGCCACTTCCACTGTCAACGTAGATACATTGAAACAGTTGTTACGTGGTCAACAAAAGCAAGTGCTTGCATCGTACCCTCATAAGATCATGCGAACGAAAAAAGCATAAAGTCAAAACACAGGCGATGACCAAAGAAGTGCGCGTAGTGTATGATAAGAGACACCGCATTGAAAACTTTTGTACTTTAGATTATGGTTATTATAGTTATTGAAAAGTTGAGACTGTTTGAAAAGTTGAGACTGTTTGAAAAATTGTTTGAAAAAGTTTGTTGTTTTAGTATTAAAACTATTAAACTTTACTTTGGTGTTGTTGTTGATATAAAACAGAAGGAGGTAAAGGGTAGGGGTTCATTTATAGAGTTTGATCTCAAGTACACGTATCATGGCTACTCTCGATTCTAAAGATCATGGTAGTTTTTAAATGACTTTACCTAGCGATGCTAGTTTAAAGGTCTTTCCTGATAATACCTTAACAGAATTCAAAACTCATTTACCTCAAGTTTTATGTATGATGGATAGTAAGTGGGAAGTAGCTTTGAGTGAATTGATCTTTCCAAACTTAATAGAATCGGTAGGATCGAATTATAATTACATGGATGTCCTGGTTCCCGTTCACGTTCCTTTGGAATCCATCGTTACATCTAAAGATCCCCGGGATCCCTCTACGTATCCTAAGAAAAAGGAAATGAAATATCGTCAACATGAACGTTTTACTATTGATTAAGAAACACGTCTCCTTAAATGTTCCCCAATTTGACCATGTCATCTCTAAAACCGATACGAAATCGGGGATCGCTTTTGTAGGGAACATTTGGAGACTTAAATTTCGTTCTGGGTTTTATGCGTCTCCTGCTGCTTTAATAGAAGAGATGAGAGTCGGGTTTTCTAGAGCCTTTCAGTATGTCATTGATGGTATAGAAGAACTCTGACATAAAAATACTATTCAATTAAGGTATGACTCAGCTTTAGATCGATTCGTGATTGAGTTTAAAGGCCGATCCATCTACTCCGTTCCCTTTTTAATACGTTTTCCAAGTCTACTAGGTTATAAACTCGGCTTTGAAACCATTGACATGCATGAGGGTATGACTAAATGGGTCGACGTCACACACATGCCACGGTATCCACCCGATTTAAATATTGGCATGAGTGGTATCTATGTCTACAGTAACATTGCCGAAAGTCAAATTGTGGGTTCACAATCGTTAGCATTATTACGCGTGGTCGATTTCCAAACAGGTCAATCGCTCAATCATCAACATTTTCAACCTTATCATTACAATTATGTGGGTTTAAATAAAAAGTATTTTGATACCATTGAAATACAATTGAGAGATGACATGGGACGTAAAGTTCATTTTCAAGGTGGAAAAGTGATTACCAAACTTCATTTTCGTCGTGTGATTTAATCATAAAATAAAGTGCATCACAAGACTTTGGTCAGTTGATGACCGAGAGTCATCGTGTCAACATCTTGTATTTGACATCTATCAATATGAAACCTACGAAAAAAGAAAATGAAATGAGAAAAGACGTGAGAAAAGAAGAGATGAAAAGACCAAAGGGGTTGAAAGGGGGAAAGCAGAGAGAAGAGAAACGGAGAGAAGAGAAACAGAGAGAAGAAGAAGAACAGAGAGAAAGAAAGGGGAAACGATGGAAAAGACAGAAGAACAGAGTCAAGAAAAGAAAGAAGGACAGAGTCAGGAAAAGACAGAAGGACAGAGAGATGATGAAGAAGAAGAGGGACAGAGAGTGAAAAGAAAGAGGGGACGACCATGAAAAGTATCCATAGAGAAAAAAGAACAAACAGAGGAAGGACAGATGGAGGGAGTGAAAAGAAAGAGGGGACGACCATGAAAAGTAGAACACGAAGAAATACCTCATGATATTTTAATGTTTATACGAAAATGGCTAAGCGATCGTCGTCAGTCTCCTATGTACGGTGATAATAATGGTAACCGAACAGGCATGATGTATCATGTGCATAAAGAACAACGACAATTAGCATGGGATGCTTTTGGTCATAGTGTAGACGTACCGATGATACAATTTGTGTTTCAGGACAAAAAAAAAAACCGAAGAAAATATGAATGTTATTTGTCTGATCTAAAATAGACTTTATGGACCTTATAAAAAGGCAAGTGAATCAACATAATGGACAATTCACTCTCAGACACGATGGCAAGAAAATCAAGTATGAACACTTTATTTTCATCGACTATGGATGCTAGTCAGACCGTCAAGGATAGTGCTCCCATGATTCGAGACATGATGGATAGTGTACCACGAACCCATCGGGTAGAAGTGGATAGTGTGCCGAGAGCTAATCTGATAGAAGTGCAAAGGAGTCCATCTACAGAAAAGAGACAGGGTATGACCACTTTTAAAATAAGACCTGCTACCGTAAGAGGATTATCGTTTCATCAGGAATTAAGAATACCTTTAGCCTTACCTAATTTTTGTACGTATGAATCCAGGTATCTGACGTTTAAAGATCATTGGCCAAAACATCTAAAGGGACCTAAACAGACAGAATTAGCCAGAGCAGGATTTGTGTATTTAGGGACCAGTGACCACGTTCAGTGTTTTTGTTGTGGCAGCTGTTTAAAAATATTGGGAATGGTACGATAATTCTTTTATAGAACATCAACGTTGGTCTAAAGATTGTGCTTTCAGTCGAATGGTGATATAAACAAAACCAAAAACAAAAACCTGTGTGGAGCCTCCCTTCTTGTTTCATACAAGTGCCTGACTTGGAATAAGGAGAACGGATGTAAAGTAAAGTGAAGTTTAGGCACCTAACATCATTTGAATCAGTCATCAACATGAGTTATCCAGGATTGTCTCAGATGCACTCTAATTATTCACCTAATTGTACACCTTACATAGAAGGGGCTGATGAATTTAATGAGGTTCTCAAAACTTTAGAACAGCTGGATGAAAAACAAGAAAGTAATGCTGCCAAGGGAATGCTACGTGATGCCTTCCTATCAACATTACAGAAAATGAGGGAAGAACTCACAACCATTACAGCTAGCCTTAAAGAATTGAAGGATAAACTACATCCAGAAGTCAGAACATCGTATATTAGTTACGAATATAAGCCTTCCCCACAGACTCATCCTTGTTTCATTTGTGGTGAAATGAAACAAGGATGACACTCGGTCTCGTCAATTGGACCAGGTCATTGGGCTTTTGAATGTCCCAAACAGACTTAAACAGGAGCCAAGCGTAAACTCAACTTGATGCTTAAGAAGGGAGGAAAACCGACCGAGAAAGTGAAAGTGGAAACCGAACAGAAGTGATGATGTGATTTTATACTGTTATGATGTAAATACGTTCAGTGTCACAGCGTCAAGGAGTCCGAAGCGACCGATCTACGACAAAAACTGACGTTCTTTTGCTCCGCCCTGTATGGGCAAGATCAACCGTAGTAGTGAGACAAAGTGACAAAGTTGTTTGCGTGTTTCCAGACTGTTTCATAGTTATGAACGTTTCATAAGTTATCAGTGTTTCAAAAGTTAATAGTGTTTTCAAAAGTTAATAGTATTTCAAAGTTAGAAGTGTTTTCAAAAGTTAATAAGTATTTCAAAGTTAATAAGTGTTTCAAAGTTCATTCTTATGGATTGTACATAGTCACAGAGGAACGACCATAATCCTCTGGCGACTATCTAAAAAAGTTTTTAGCGGGGTATTAAACTTATTAGAAATTGATCTGGTGTTTGTGTATTATGTCTTGGTATAAGGTGTACAACTAGTGTTTAAGCATAGTATCTACACGGTAGACATAAAGGTAAACAGAGTGATATGGTGTAAAACACAGTTGACAAACTATGAGAAAGAGTATGACAACTCTCTAGAAGGATACCAAGAGTAATAGTGTGTAACACTTAGAGACTTATAAGAGTATAAGAGATACAGAGAGAGAAAAAAGGTATACATAGGATCTTTGTTTATTGTTGAGACTATAGAACTGCTGTTACTCTAATCAGTCATAGGTTTCTTTTCGTAAAAAGTTATGTGGCCCTGAAAAGGGCCGTTTGTGGTTTTGGTTATATATGCCATGGCATAAAAAGCATTTTACTCGTTTGCTCCGCCATATTTCTCTTTTTCCTTTTTCAAACTTCATTAATTCTACCCACTCATCGATGTTCGTTGGCCATCCCACCTTTCTTCAAACTATATCGGCGCAAACCTTCCATTCTTCTTTTTCTTCTACTTCACCCCACATCTTTATGCATTCAGTCATGATCAATCAATTACTCTAGACTCTTAGACATACTCAGCACGGTGTGACGTCACTCGTCGCGTGAGCGTTTCTTCTCCTACTTGTTGAACATCGTTTAGAGAAACCAAAAACCAAAATGGAGAGCATCTATGCAGAAGCTATTCAGAAAATTATTCTGTTACAACAGAAAAAAAATGACCACGATGCAGTGTGATCGTTACTATCAGGGAACACTGATGAAACTCAATCAGAGATGGAGGCAACTAAAACAACAGCAAACCTCACAAAAAGTCAGGGATCAACTCGACCGGCAGTACTGACAGTGCTTAGACCAACTGGCAGCTCAGTATAATCGTACTAGAAAACAGATTAGAGATAGTTTTCGCCAACTGCAGATACCGATCGTCATGACTATCAAGAGGAAGACAGATGATCTACTGGAAACAGAAGGACGCTTACCTCTGAAAAGAGATGTTACTCTCAATATTAGTAACATATCAAACGGCCCTTTTCAGGGCCACCCAATTCATTAGAAAAGTACTCTAAACTGTATTGAGATATGCTACACATACTTAGTACACTCCTTCTCATACCCCAATAACTCATCTCATTGTATACACTGCACATTCAGTTTAAGGTTTCTTTTAGTAAGATATAAGTGGTCCTGAAAAGGACCGTTGTTTTTTAATATCTGTCATGATTCTTGAACAGAATCTCTTCTTAAACGGCAATCACTTCTCGTCCATCTGCTTACGTTTTCTTTGTTCTCGCCCAAACCGCAATACAGAATTGAGAGGTACAATTCGTCTCAGGTGGACATCTTCTTTTCCCTGATAAAAGTTCATATCAATCTTTCGTAACTTCTCTTTGGTATCACGAATAATCTTTTTGGTATCATATACCGTCACAAGTTCGTTTTCTCGTTCCATAGCGTACTCCATAGCATACTCCATGTTTGATTTTTTTTATCACTCTTAGACTGATTTCTCTTAGGCGTCTATCACTCCTTGCTTTTTCATTGCTGGAATCACGTCCCCAACGACGCATAGACCAATCATCAAAGAGGTCAAAGTTGATGAGACGGAGTACGTCGCGTGCGCTACACTGCTCATATAAAAAGCCGTGCGCGTCTATTTTCACTGCGATTCGATTCAGAAGACAAAATGGTACAGCCATTGAAACTTGATTCGACAGTAAAGAGTGGAGGTGTAATGAAATGGAAAATATCAACGCACCTATGTTGCATATTACATATTAGAGAAATTGAAGACGGCGTCCCAGGAGTGGGAGTATTTTGAACGGCAGAAGGCCGGTTTACTGCAAATGTGCCGTGTAGCTGAGGCCAGTACCAGGGACAGACCCTGCACTAGATGGAGACAGTTTCGAACTAGGAATTGTAGAAAAAGAGCTGTGTAAGCTGAAGGGTTTTTAACCCCAAAACAAACGGCCCTTTTGAGGGTCACTCATCTTATTCGAAAAAAAAGCCTTAACTGAAAGTATGCAGTTTTAGTGTGTGTCTATTTGTGTTATACTGTTGCGGTAAGTCTAAAATAAGTAAATGTGAACATTCACTAGTTTATTACTTGATCGATAAATTTTATTAGATAGAGATTCAAACTAGTAAATTCTAAAAATAGTAACTTTAAAAACTAGAGAAAAAGTTCAGTTAGATCTGTGAGAGCTCATTTGGCATCCGAAGCTCGAAGAGTCAACATCGTCAGAAAAAATCCTCTGGGTGAGTGTTTCAATTTTTATTTTATATACAGATAAAAAAAATGGTAAAATGAAGTATCCCTCATTAGCCGGGATTCCCTGTTTATCCATAAAACTAGATATCCCATTATTCCATATCCATGATGACTACCCTTCCTATACTTCCGGTTTCACTACCCACCCTTCAATCTCTTGTTTAGTGTATACAGCCCATATAGAGTAATCTAGCTTTGTTTCAACCATCGAGTCCCACCTATGAAGTATATACAGGGTGATCTCCCCTTTGTTTCACCTATAGAATCTATACAGAGTATTCTCCCTTTGTACAAACTCTACAGAGTCTTAGTACAATAATAACATGTTCAAGCTTGACTCTCAGTTACGAGCTCGGCCTAACGCTTCTCGCACTTGCGCACTTGATACGGGATCGGCAACTCTCGGCAACTCCGACTCTGGCGACACCTACTACAGATTTCACTCCAAGTCTCAAACCTGGAAAAACCCAAAGTTTCGGTTCTAAAAATAGATTCACTCTAAGCCCAAAACTGGGAAAAAAACAACTTCTATTTTTAGCGACTGACCTCTCGTGACCCCGACCTCTTGAACGAATCCTCTCATTGGCTCGTTATCCAAGATGACCGCCCCCACAAACTTCCACTTCCGGTCATAGACACCCCCGAGCTCAACGATTGACTTTTTCTCCTTATTGCCATGACAACATGACCTCTCTTCTGGTATGACGTACTTCCGGTATGACCTCACTTCAGGTATGAAGCACTTCCGGTTAAAACGTCACAGACGGCTCCACGGCACCATTTTTTAAATTGACCAATCAGAAGCCACCATTCTGAAGACGTCATCAACAGCGCCACTGGTGGCGCCCCCTGGTGACTAAATTCAAAAATCGTGACGAGGAGCCGCCTATTACTACTCTCTCAAATACAATACTTAGAATTACGTGTAGTGACCACGTAGGGATTCAGACGGGAACGTCGCGAGAGTGCGTTTTAAGTTGGTTTAGGAGAAAACTTCTGGCGTTTCTATAGAAAGCTGGAAAAATAAACAACAAAAATTAAATTTGGTTTAGCTCTGCTCCCCCCGAAATCTAAATCTTCAATTCCTCGCTTCCTCTGACGCCTATGCATCGTATATAACAATTTTAAAACGTATTGTTCTGTCACCAGCCTCACCCCCTTTGAATATTTTCTAGATACGCCATTGTCAACCTCATGTATTTCGTTGTATTTTGATGCTAATTCAAGTCAGTTAATTAATAAAGCATTGGATTGCGTTTTCGTGGTCTAGAATTAAATACACAAAGTATAACATACATGGGTCTTGCAGACGGCTCATCAGTCCGAGTCACACGTGCATTTCGAATCAAACCAAGTTTTTGAACTCTTATCGGCTAAATTTTCATGATTTAAAGATGAAACTACTTAAAATTTATAGTTCATCTGGGCATTTGTGTATATTTCAGTGATGGAAACTATTGCTTATCAGAAGAAAACTTCAGAAATGTAAAAATGATAATTTGTGTACATAATCATTTTTTTAGTACGGCATTTTTTAAAATGGTTAAATTAAGTTTTATCCATTGATCGATGTGTCGGGATAATGAAACACAAGATCAAGTCACGTATCAAGAAGTTTTACAAACCACTAACTACAATATTGTATGTAATAAAAATACAAAATAAAAGTTGAGAGTTTTGTAATTCTATAGCATTTAGGGCTTTGGCTAGCAAAATGATACAGGTTGCCCGAAAATGACATCAAGAAACAATCAGTTACTATAACGACGTCTATGTTTTTGTGGGTATCTGTAGATTTATCATTCTGAAGGATCTATATGGTAAAAATACAAAATAAAAGTTGAGCGTGAAGAAAAAAATCAGCCTATATAAACTAACCATAAACTATAATGCGTTATTGCATCTGTGAACGAATTCGATGGCGGCGCACCCAAAGATCCGCAAAAATATCCTCACATATATATTTACAAATATATTTTTTAAACATAAAATCTATATCGATAAATAAATAGATTTTTGTGAAATTTGTCTGAGTTTTAATTTTTAAAACTCGGACAAATCTCGCCGGCAAAAGCTGTCCAAAGTTGATCGTCTGTGTCGTTTAGCGACATATATAAGTTAAGAATGGTCAGAATGTTATAGTACTTATAGATCGGGGGATTTAATTTAGTCTAATTTTTATTAGACAACATCCAATAGAAATGTCTCGAGCGACTGGTGGTATCGATATGCAATTCCAATAAAATTTAATGTCCCCCAAAGGGAAGTATCGGTAAACGAAAAAACAGAAAATATATTTTTTAAAAAATTAAAAACTATATCGATAAATAAATAGATTTTTGTGAAATTTGTCTGAGTTTTAATTTTTAAAACTCGGACAAATCTCACCGGCAAAAGCCGATGAAAATACAAAATAAAAGTTGAGAGTATTTGTATTTGTGAAATTTGAGTGTTTTTCTGTTCTTCCGGGTATCGATATGGTCTATACCGGTAAGTGGTATTAGAAAACGAATTTTATCCACACTTAAAAAGCATACTATTGGAATTAAAATTTGATAACAAATAAGATAAAAAGAAAGAACATATGAATTTTTAAAAAGGTGGCAGGGGGGGGCCTCTTCGCTCCGATCGCCTGTGACGTTAGTCTTTACATCGGCATCGGCCTCGCATACGATTTCTATCATAGAGGTAAGTCTTGTTACCTGTCATGTTATTGGCATCTTGGTAACCACACTAAAATACTGGTCGAGTTCGCACGTACGTATTAGGACAATTTGGGTCAAGGTCAACAAATGGCGACAATAGCAAAGACCTCTCACAGAGGGAGGCAGATTTTCCGGATTTTACAGAGATATCAAAATGAACGACATATACATCGGTGATTATTTCTGTTTTTATCTTTATCAATTTTCATTATTCACTATTTTTATACATGTTACGTGTATAGATCTTTTCAAAAATCATTACACTTACAGTACCGAATTGTCTGTCATTATGAAAGTATCTAGTCATTGCCATTGCATTGGTCAAGTCATAACCCAGCATAACCAAACCAACTGGTATTTGAACCATCTCGTATTTCAAATGATGGTCTAAGTCCAAAGGTAAACCAGAGAAAATATCTTGTTAAATAAAGTAGTGCAGAGGGAAGTTAAAGCAAGGAAACAATTGTTGTTCCAATAATTGAATAAAGAATGAATCAAGTTGTTTGTTCATGATTGACATGATTGGTTCATGTTTGTTGTAGACTCACTTGACCAGTCCTCGAACACTTCACAAATTACCCGTTTCCTCGTCTATACAAAGGAGACCGATCAACAAAAGGGTGACATAATTATGGGATGTGATCTGACTTATCTACCTCCCGGTTAGGAGAATTTTATTCCAAATGACATAACTTAAACTTCTGCAGATGACACTTCATGCCAAAATCGAACCAAAAATTGTAGAAAATTTGAGTTGAAAACTTGTGTTTATCTCGTCATTTTAATCATGTTAATGTACCTGAAAATAAATATTACTGCACCTTAAAACAGGAAGAAGATTTAATTTCATGTATCAACAGAAATACAATAAAAATTTGCATCTATAATTGATTTTTTGTGGTGGGTCGACCACTATTCCAGTCTGATGCAGATTTCCGCCATTACAGTGGTGTCATGTGATCAGCTGCCAAAAATACATTTGAAAAGTCACGTGATTCACACATTACGGAAAATACTCAACTTATGTCTGTTATAATCTCAAAATTTATTTGCTTTAATCAGTGTACTATATGAGATGTAAATTACAAAAAAATAATGTTTTTTGTTTGAGCACTGGTCATGTGAGTCTTAGTCTTTTATACCCCACAGGCTCAACAATTTTTCAGTTATATGGTAGCAGACAGTTTTCAATGGTAGAGGATAGAACCTGGTTACAACATACCCGGCGAGAGACCACTGACCTTCCTCATGTAACCTGGCAAATTTTCTCACAAAGTCTGTGTTACTTATTAACAAAATTCAACACAGACTTTGAAATTTTTGCAGTTGGACTTGCCAGAAATTTAATCTCCATGTCCCGGACTTCAGTATATAAGAAAGAATTCTGAATCCCTGTGATTGATGTGAAAGAAGACCCTATAGGTCTTAACTTAGTTGTTATACAATAATCTACATGTAAGTTACATAAGATAACATTATTGATGCTCATTTCATAATTGACAAAGATATTGAATTTTGAAAATATCTTGGCAGTTGCAAAAAGTTGTAAAATTTAAAGGTTTATCTTATGATTAATCATGCTCTTTATATTACATTTCTAATAATTGCGAATAATGTTAATTGTTATGTAAAATTATATGTAAGTCAAAAGAAGTTATAATTATTTGTTCCTGACCTCAAGTTCAAGTTCATTTTATTCCATAGGCCATTGGCTCATAAGTAATATAATACAAACATATATAAAATATAGACAGAAGATTACATTCACCAACTGTCTGAAAAAGAGATCATTAGATGGTCTCTATAAAAGACTATTTCTAGTTGCAAGCACAAATTCTTGCTACATGTAGACATTCTGGAAATGAATATCATGAACTTTTTGAAATATCTACTTTTTTTTAATGGAATATTCACAATTTTTAATGGTCATATTGATACATGTAATATAGATTACCATAATCAAAAAATGTTTTATAATTACACCACAGTGGCCTCAATCTTTAGACATGACTTTTAATATATCTTAATTACTTTTTTGACTCAGTCAGCAACTAGCCAACCAGAGTACATGTAGGTTGAGAACTATCAGACTTAAATTTATTCAAAAGACGAGAATACCTCCGTGGTCGAGTGGTCCTTTTGCTTCCGTATTTGGTCCAAGTACACATCTTCAGAAGATGGAGTGTGGCATACAAAAAAGCACACTCCTACCAAGTACCAACCTTAATTTTAGAGTTATCCCCCTTTGTTGATTTTATTTGACCAGGTCATATCTAATTCATTTCTTCACCTAAGCTTCTCATATTTGGTATAAGTACAAGTATGCATCTAAAGAAAATATAATGTGGCATACAAACATTTGACTCCTACCCCCTTTATTCTTAGTGCTTCTTCACCAAGGCTCCCCATATTTATGATTAGGTGCAGGTAAACATAGAGTGTCACTTTAAAAAATTACACATCTACCAACCATGTTTTAGAGTTATTCCCCTTTATTATGGTAGTTTCATTTGTCTGGGCCATATCTATTTCATTTCTTTACCTAGACTTACTATATTTGGTTCAGACATACTTCTTTGGTAGATGGTAGTTTTTTTTGTCAATTTATACATCTTATTAGATGTCATGGGTTTGATAAAAGACTTTTAGCATTCAAGATTTCGTCACCCCTCACCATAGCTAGCAGATTTTGATATTCTTTTTTTCACTCATGTATCATATATATAAATTATAGTCGACTAAAATATAATTTGGCAGTGATTTTCTTAGGCCATTTTTGGATCTGGTTACAGGATCCATTTTCAATGCAAAAATGGCGTGTTTTTCCCCAAAATAAGCAAAAATTTCCCAAGTTAGAGTTTAAAAAAAAAATGATAAAAAAAATAAATAAATAAATATAAAATAAATAAATAAATAAAGTATTTTGAACCAAATATCTGAAATTAATGATTTAGTTAAAAACTTGTATATTTTCTCAATTCTTTGGACACTGGACCCAGAATAAAGGAGGTAGGAAAATCCTTGTTAGGTATTGTCTGCTTACCACTTAAGCATTTTGCAACTCAACTCATTTTCGTAAAACCAGTTTGGAATTGCTATGCACATTCCTTTTTTTTTTAAGAAAGCGTAGTGATTCTGGACTGTGGGTTTTACGACGATGAACTAAAAAGTGCACAATAGATTCTTTAAATTCATAGCAGAAGTTGTCTCACCCCTAAATGAGATGAGGAAATCTTAGATTATCATTAGTTAAATATATATTAAGTTAAAACATGGATAAAAGAAATACATAAATCATCTCTTGAGTATAACTTTGTGATAATGTCTTGGAAGGTAAATAATTATGTATACATGTACTTTGTTTCTTTACAGATGTGTAGCTTTAGTTTCAGTGAACCAGAGAAAAATTTTACAGTCTCATTGTGTGCCATTATGGTCCAACCGTCTTTTTTTTTCTTTGCCGAAAAATGCCAAGATACCTAATCCTTTAGCAAAAGGAAAAAGACAAGAATACTCAGAGAGAAGGATTCTAGGGTAATGCTCAAAACAATTAAATTTTAAGTACATGTATACATTTGTAAAAGAACAAATTAAAAATTATCTGGATGACAGTTTTCGGAGACTCACTCACTTTCTCCTCTGTGTGTGTGTGTGAGAGTGAGAGAGAGAGAGAGAGAGAGAGAGAGTGAGTGAGTGTGTGTGTAAGTGAGTAAGTGCATGAGAGTGGGGGAGGGAGAGAGTTACACTGTACCTGGTAAATTTGGTATCTTATGTACATGTATGTACCTGGGTAATTTGGTATCTTATGTACATGTATGTACCTGGGTAATTTGGTATCTTATGTACATGTATGTACCTGGGTAATTTGGTATCTTATGTACATGTATGTACCTGGGTAATTTGGTATCTTATGTACATGTATGTACCTGGGTAATTTGGTATCTTATGTACATGTATGTACCTGGGTAATTTATCTAAGTACCAATAAATATACTGTAACTACGGTAAGTGCTTACTTTTAATTTCCTTGTCACTGGATGTTTTCAGATACAGCATGGAGCAGATGTATGATGTAGTTTCAGATGTAAAACACTATCAAGAGTTTGTGCCATGGTGTAAGAGTTCTTCTGAATTTAATCGCAGACCTGGCCATAGTATGTGTAAATTGGAGATTGGATTTCCTCCTCTGGTAGAAAGATATACATCAGTCCTGACATTAGCAAAGCCTAACTTAGTTCGGGTAAGCTAGAAAGTTTTTCTCATGTTTTCTGAGAATGTTAAATATGTCAGTTGTATGTCCTTAGCCAATTGAACTTTTCTATCATTTCACAATTCACTGTTTTATCTTCATTGTTTTCTTCTAGAATTCATTTTCTGATGTTCATTGATTTATGTTAATTTTTTAACAGTCTGAATGTACAGATGGGAAATTATTCAACCACATGTTAACAATATGGAGATTCAGTCCAGGGTTACCAGATCATCCAAATTCATGTATGCTGGACTTCTCAGTAAGTGTTTCCTTTTGAGATATGCCTCCAGTCCTAAAATATTCAGCTGTAAGGGAAAGTATTAACAATATGAAGTTTGTTGTAACTTTGCAACAAAAGGGAGATAAATGTAAAACTTGTCTGTTACAAATTTCATGGGACCTGGTTTTTTTGTTATATCAGTATAGTAGAACCTGTCTTGAGAGACCAATGTCATAAAAGACCACCTGTCTTGAGAGACACTCATAAAAGACCACCTGTCTTGAGAGACACTCATAAAAGACCATCTGTCTTGAGACATTGTCATAAAATACCATCTGTCTTAAGAGACACTCATAAAAGATCATCTGTCTTGAGAGACACTCATAAAAGACCACCTGTCTTTAGAGACACTCATAAAAGACCACCTGTCTTGAGAGACATTGTCATAAAAGACCATCTGTCTTGAGAGACACTCATAAAAGACCACCTGTCTTGAGAGACACTCATAAAAGACAACCTGTCTTGAGAGACACTCATAAAAGACCATCTGTCTTGGGAGACTTTGTCATAAAACACCATCTGTCTTGGGAGACAATATTCCCAAAACCCTACTTGTTTCAATAATCCTTTTAAATAAAACCTCTTATGACAAACCACCTGTCTTGTAAGACCACATTAATTACAGTGGCAGAAAGGGTGGGCTATCAAGAAAGGTTCCACTGTATTTTATTATATATATATTTTTTTCTTTGTCTTGGGACTTTGTATGTAGTAAGTCCTAACTGAGGTAGATAAAGTATGACAATTTTCTGTATAGAGTTATCTTCTCCTAATAATTAGTAAATTGTAGATAATAAACAAGCAGTGATTAGTGAACTGATGGTTTTGTAATCATTTTCTGTATCCTATTAAAACCCGGTATGTTGACCAGATAATAACATGCATACATAATAGTATTCAACATATTTATCTTTCAGTTAAATATACCAATATTTGGTGATTTACGGGATCCAAATTAAAATCTAAACATATGAACACCACTTTTACCAAAATTATATTTGCATCATTATCATGAACCAATTGTTTTTCTGAGATGTTTTCCCTAAAACACACATAAATGCCATAATTACTTTTCAAGTTGTCATAAGTATTTTTATAAACTATTATTGTATTTGAAATTTGTCATGTATTAATGATGGAAGTACCGGTAATTTTCTATCTACATAGGCCTACTGTATACTTGTTAATTTTTTTCCCTCCCCTGGTTATTTATACTCAGTGGGTGGTATGTTATCATTATTTTATTTTATTTCAGGTTTCGTTTGAATTCCGATATGCTATACATTCACACATGACGACGCTATTTTTCGATGAAGTTGTGAAAACAATGGTGAATGCATTTCTAAAGAGAGCAAGAACAATATATGGACCTGAGTCAATTAGAAGTCAGAAACTTAAAGTTCATATGGTTACTTCTTGATGACTGTACATTTTAGTCTGTGTTTTAGTTTATTTATGATCATCTGGTGACTTTTAAAGTCATTTGTGTCTTTTACATCAGTCTTAGTTATGTCAGCCTCATAAATCCCTATGTGTGTGCTTTATTTTGATGCTAAACTGTTCATGAATGCTGTCCTTTATCAGAATATTTCAATTTACTCCACTCGGTATTGTAGATGTATTTGCATTTTTGTCTGTAGTTACTAGTATGGCATTACTTTGCTACATCAGAGATGTGATACACACCAGGAAAAAGATTTGGACTGGTATAAAGAAATCATTCTGTACATTTTGTTTGCTGTTGTTAATTTTTTTGTAAGAAAATTCAGGGGAAAAAATTGGACATATGTTTATTAGGTAGCTTATTTCTTTCACAAAATCACTTTTACTGTAACTGGTTTTTAATGTTTGATCATTGAAATAGCTTAAAATGATATTTTTAAATCATATAATATGCTTTCAACTAACTAAATTTTATAAGTCGGTCAAATATAAACTAACTTATCTATAAATTTTTACCAGCATTTTGCAGTGTAAAGGTAGTAGATTGTGAACCTTGAAGTGGACAATATTTGACAGAAGGCTAATACCTGTATACCATATTTACTTACCTTTAATGACAGGTGCTGTAATATACAGGTGTTTTTATGTCTAGGGATTTTATTACTGCATAAGTTTATTTGCTTTTAATCCATGAACTAACTTACAATGTGTTGTACACTGTATGCAGTTTGAATGTTATTAGTATTTATATGCCACACTTACATGTTTGTATTTCGTATAATTTCATTATAAATTATAATTCAAGATATAGCATATATTCCTACTAGCACCTGGTGTGTCTAGTAATGCCAATAATGGTATACTTAAGCTGACCTACATTTTGTTGTTTTGTAAGGTATGTATGTTATTTAACGTACCCTAAAACCATTATTGGACCAGGCAATTGATATTATATGATATAAAGTAGAGTCCATTTGTTTTTAAGGTTGGACAAGTCAGGTAAACCAAATGTGGTGCTTTTGAAAATTATTGTGATGCTGAGAATGTTGTAAAGGGAGGTAACTTTTGAAGTCTATTTTTCATTACTTAATCGTTTCCATCTTTGACTGTGCAAGGTTTACTTTTTAAATGTGTGAAAATTAATCTGTAATTAAAATCCAGCATGTAATTAATAAAACAGGGTCTTAAACTATTATTTTGATTTTTATCTTGATTCTGAGTTATTCATAACCTTGCTTGTCAAATGTGGATCGGTAAAAACCTTTATTGAAATTGATTTTAAACGTAGGTGTTGATGATAAACGAAGATAGACTTAATTTTCACCTGTTGAGGTATGCTTTGCCTGTATCAGATATCACCATTTATTATGAAAATGTTAAATGACACGCATTTTGGTGATATTGTAAATCGTTTTATTGATATATGGGATACAATTGATGATAAGTGACTTTACTATCAATTAAACAGGAACATCATAATATTAATGCTGTCTATATGCACCATATTTTTTCTTAAATTTAAACCCTTTGTATTTCGGTATCTTATTTAAACACTTTAATTATCCACCTATGAATATACAAGTGATCAGGGTTGAATGACTTGATATGAGGCTACATTAGTATTACCTTTTGTTTGTTTGTTGTTAGGCATTTCACCAGCTTTCTTTTCATTTCAATTTGCTGTCATCAGTTATTGCGAGTTAGTGTTCTGAATATACATTTGTATACGTTTGAACATTTTAAATTCCTCTCAAAATAAGCAAAATTATCATCTGGTTTGTATGTAGCACAGAAGGCCGAAACTATGTCAAAAAAATAAAATCTAGTATAAACATGTGTCTATATCATATTTATTATATATAATACAGTATTATATATAATAAATATGATATAGACACGTTTGTACTAGAATTTATTTTATTGACATAGTTTCAGCCTTCTGTGGTATGTAGCATGCTTAAGGTAAATGTATTGTCTGATTCACATAACTTTGCGGGTGACGTCTCCTTTAGATTATTATATGGATGAGTCTACTAACTTTTTGGTAATGACAAGCTTCACGGAGGAAAATGTTTTATTACTCACTGACACTGGATACTCTGTGACAAGTAAGAACAGTAATTCTTGCTAATGTAATTTTAATGTTGTTATGTTTTGTTACCAAAATTCAAACTCATTCAAGTCAAGAATGGGTTAACAAAATTCCACCCCATCAGATTATATGGATTTTGCCATACAGAAAAGTGTGAATTTGTCCATCCAGTGGGGTAAGGGGTATTGTGGGTAGGAAATGGGTTCGGGTGATTCCTTTTGTTCTCTTGTTAATATTTCTAGAGAAAAAAAAACATCCAGTGACTACTGTATGTGAACTTATTTTAGCAGTATTCTAATATTAGCGCCTTTCTTGCTGAAGTCATTGCTCTAATTCTAGTGCAGTGCTAAAATTTCTCCATTCTGCTTACACTACAAAACTAATGGTATTTATACTACAAAATAATCTCTATCCAGTGCATAGTTCACTGTCTGCCATTGTTCTGTTGTAATTGCGTGAATTCAAAATTGTGCTAATAAGTCTACACTCCCTCAGAGCACTAAAATATGAGTGCACTAATTTAAATACACAGAGTAGTGTGTGAAAAGATTGAAATGGATCATTCTTTTATGTAATATTTAAGAAGAATTAGTGTCAAATTAATGTTAACATTGTGATCCCACAAAAGAAATGGGTTCATTTGATAAAACTTTTAAATATTCTTTTATATATTTTAATCTAAAATTATTAGTATTCAAAAATGCATTTTCAGTTTTAGTATCTATAAAACTAATCCCTGAAAACAATTTCCAAGATTTGTAAGTAACATTTGTTTACTGATTATGGCTAATTCAGCATTTTTATAAAAAAAAAATTGTCTCGACCTCAAATACAAAAGGTCCATGATCTTCTTACCTTGTATATGTTATATCTAAGACATTGTTATGTCTTATTTGGGACTTTATAAGTGCAAGTCCATTAATGTTTTTCTACAATGTTTATATGCCATAATTATAAAGAAATATTTACTTGATGTACTCTGGATCAGGTTCCCAGAAGTGGATCAGGAGGTAGATATTTGATTTTTTACATTGATGGTTTCATTTAATATTTTAGTTTAAATCAATTAAGTTTTAGGTCAATTCAAAAAACAAAATATTGATAAAAATTAAATTTGTGCCAGGGTCTGTTTTATGTGCAAGTTGGGAGAATCTTAATTTAGCATCCTTTGTCAGTTCAAAGAATGAGTGTTCCTTAAAATTTTCTATTGCAGTACCATACCAATGATTTTGTTTTTCAGTTCTCCAAATTCTGTGAAGTATTAAGAAATTTAATGAAAACTGGTTACTTCAAATTATATATTATCCAAACAGTTGTGCAAAATTGATTTGTTTTTAAAACATGTATGCACATTTCAGCTTTTTCTTGTTAAGTTTTTTTTGTTAATTATGGTAATGAGTTGTTATCAGGTCAACCAAGCATTAAATGATTTACTCCACACACTATACTGTCATGTTGTCTTTAATAGTGTATACCTGGACATTTTTACGACTGTTTATTTTCGCTCACATTAAATTTGTCCAGAATAACTGCAGTCTCATTAATGGCATGTATGTCTGTGTCTCACTTATTTAGTCTGAAAATTTCAGTTATTTTCAA
Source organism: Atrina japonica (assembly GCA_030159075.1). Taxonomy (NCBI): domain Eukaryota; kingdom Metazoa; phylum Mollusca; class Bivalvia; order Pterioida; family Pinnidae; genus Atrina; species Atrina japonica. Next base: position 720,879 of record BROG01000251.1, on the reverse strand, counting down.
TCCTCCCTTTCATCCAAGAGTTAAAATCAAACACTGAAGCCAAAATATCCTAGTATACAGTATATTGCCATACATATAAGGATTATACAGCATTTTGTTCTGGTCTGTCTGTTTTCAATGTACAAATTCAATTGGTTTCTATCAAATAGGGGGTGGGTGGAGGACATATAGGATGAACATTAATTTTCACTTGAAGTATATATGTATGTATGATTTTACACCTAATAGTAATATTTCTACTTTGAAATAGTTTACCATAAACTTTTCAATTACAGAATGCTATTATAGCTCCATTATGGCCCATGGTTCAGTCAAGGATGATTATGCTAAGTTTGAATGAAACTGGCCAAGTAATTCTGAAAATGTTAAGTTTCCATTGACGAAGTTACTTACAGAAGTGTAAAATTACTCAGTGCCGATATTACTTGGTGCTGAAATTACCAGAATTCAGTGAAGATATTTCCAACTTTTGAGGAGTAGTTGGTGTCGATGTTGCAAGCTAGGTAGGCTGGCCGATCGTAAGCTATAAAAATAGTTTTTTTAGAGACAGATATAGGGAAAATTCCGCACCAAGTTATTTCAACACCTGTAAGCAAGTTAAATTTACTTTTACAAGTGCAGACATTATTTAATGCTGAAATAAGTTGAGTTCCCATTCGCTATCCATTTTTCACTCCATTGTCAACACCTCTTGAGATTCCATCAAAGACATTCTACATTTTGGAGCTGTACAACCATTCATATTTAATAAGTCTTTTATAAGGCAATTAGAACCCATCAAAGTGGACTTTGCATCAATTGATAGAAGCAAGACAAATAAAACCGAAGTCAGATAAGCCAGATTTGTCGATGTTGTGAAAAGAAAAAAGAATTTCAAGTTGAAAGTCAGAATACCGCCAAGTAAAAAATCAAGTTTTCCGATTTAAATAAAAAAACCCATGTCTGAATGACAAGGGACAAGGACGACATCCGGCAACATTTGATCAAGTGAACTAAAAATGCACATGGATATCAAAGACAGTTCAATGATACATTATTTTATAACCTATATGACATATTAAATCATATAGTGGCACCTATCTTGAAAGATCACTCTCATGAAAGACCACCTATCTTCTGATCCTTCAGATAAAACCTCTAATGAGAGTCAACCTGTTTTGAGAGACCACATTTTAGTTTAAACAAGTTTTTATTTTCACTGGCATATCAGAATAAAATACAATTAGGAAGTGAATCAGGATTAGAAAAGAAGCATGAAGCTGATATTAATTCTTATCCTGCAGGTTGACTTTAGCATAATGTCGTTTACTCATTCCCAACCTCGGCAAACTGAAAATGAGCACATGACCACATAATGTATTTGTGAACTCACCTCCAACTCACATACTCATTTTAGTGGCAGAAGGGATGGTCTCTCAAGACATGTTCCACTGTACAAAAGATGAAACACTTTGTCTAATTCTTTATCCATTTATTTATTTCAACTTATAAATTCCAATATTCAACATTCATTTCAAATTATAAATTACAATGTATAAAGTTTTAATTACTGATACTTTATCCAAATGCAAATCTTCTGTGTGAATAATATATATGGCTTTCATGTCCTTATCCCATTTAAAAAGTGAAATATGAATGATGTTTTAAGCATTGAAAAATAAAATGCAAAGTGCCACTGAAATTTTAATGCCACAGTTTTCCACTTACAGCAAGAGGATAAGGTTTTCAATGTTTTCTTATGATCTTGATCTCCGCCTGGATTCTGATTGGTGCTTGTATCTTCTTTCCACTGACCTTGACCTGTTTTTCTGATGTTGTCTTTGCCTGTTTTCTGGTGACCTTGACCTGTGTCTTGATTGTGACTTTTGTTGTTTATGTGTTCTCTCCCGAGACCTTGACCGACTGCTATGATGCCTGTCCCTGTGAGTCCTATCACCTGACCTTGACCTCTCTCTATGCTGAGGTTGATGTACTCTCCTTTTACCTGGGGACCTTTGTCTAGGTGGAGACTGATATCTATGTCGCCTATCCACAGAACCTGACCTTGACCTCTTTCTTTCTCTATGTCTTTTTGACACACCCTTTACCTGATTTTCAAAGTCCTGGTCACTATCTGAATCGGAACTATCATGTCTATTTGATATTTTTGTATTTCTCTCTCTAGATCTTTCTCTTTTGATTTCCCTTGAATCCCTAACATTACTTTTAGTTTTATTGTAATCATTGTCATATTTTGAAGTTTGTTTGTGTTTTCGTTCATGGCTATTAGATCTTTCAGAGTCTCGTCTAAATCTTTTCTCTCTCACACCAGAACTTCTTGTTGGAAAGTTTTTATCATGCCCATGTCCTCTTGGTGATGTGCTTTCACTGTCTACAAAAAAACCCACCAAAAATAAAAAAACTACTGATTATTCATAAAATTACCTAATGAGATCAAATGGTAAAACAAACTTAACATAAACTTACATATATCACAGCATTTGTATTACTATGGAAAAAGTAGACATTTATAATTTAATCACAAAAGTGGCAATTAACATTCATAAATATCTTTTAAACATAAGAAATTAAAATCCTAATCCCTCCTTGGCAATTTTCATTTTGTCCATCTTTATGACACCGAACTGTCTAAATAATTAGAGATCAATCATGTATAGACATGGAGTTTTGACTATTTTGACTACCTCAGTAAACTACTAATCTGTTTAATGTGTGCCAACTGGTATTTTCCAATTTTATGATATACTGAAGAATCAGGAAAAATTGTTGTGGTATTAGTTTCATTTATTTCGGTGTTTTTATTTATCAACAAAATTTAATCCATGATGAAATTTTACATAAATTATACCTAGTAATAATAATAGGTTCCTTTACAAACAGGCTTTTTTATTTCAAGGAAATTTAAAGTCAATGAATTAGATTTATTTAAAACAGCAACGAAATTTTAACCCCACAAAATTTTCTGATTCTACAGTATATATAAAGAAGTCTTTAGTTTTTTGTACTCAATCTTACATGTTACATAAACTTTGACACATGACAGCATCCATTAACAGCAAAGAATTTGAATTTACAATAGGCTGATAAACATCTGTTTATTAGCTCAATTGTGACTTTTTGTATGCACATATCCCCACATGATGTTATACTTTGGATTGTTCTTTCCCTTTATCAGGGACAGTCCAAGTTGTATGTAAAGGATTCCAGTTGTTAACTGAAATATATCCCCTTCATCTGGAACAGTCCAAATAGTATTTCAAGGGTTACAGTGGTTAGTTTGTAAACTGAATTAAATTGTATACCGTATTCCCTTTATCTGGAACAATCCAAGTAGTATTTGTTACAGTGGTTACTATGTTAACTGAACTATATCCCCTTTGTATGGGGCAGTCCAAATAGTATATTAAAAGTTACAATTTACCTGAGCTACTATCACTTTCACTGGATTCAGACACTTTCTTCTTCTTTCTGTGCTTCTCTTTGCTATCTTCAGAATCTGATAACAACAACAAATGTTCAGTGTATTGATCCTGCTAATGTTGGTTAATATCCTACTTTGGTTAGTTTTGAGTTATCTGTTGTTAGCAATTGTTTGATTTTTTGTTTTGTTTATTTTCATAAGAGGTGGAAAATCTCCCCTTTCTTGTTTTACAGATAAAATGGAGCAAAATAATCAATGACAAGTGTCACTTAAATCAATTTACTCACAATATTTGTTGATAAACTAATTTAAAATGTTAAAGTGCAGGATGGTCAAACAACATATACATGTATTTATATTCATTCAAACATTATGTCACACTCGCAATGAAATAATGTTAACTGCTAAAATACAGCCTTATTTTTTCTACATGAAACACTTGTGAGTTCTGTACTAATAAGTAGTAATAGCCAGGTTGATGCTAAATAATAACATCTAGTTAAGATAAAACAAGTCATCATTGTTATAATAGATATATACTTTTTATATTAATACTGGTTGAACATTTGACTACTTAAATAATATATACATAAGTTTTAGTCAAACTTGCATTAAAACCACCTCTGTATAAAGGGCACCTGTCCATAGATGCCATTCAAACAGGAAAGGACTATATATGATAGAGATGCCTGTATACCCACCAATGAATGAAAATTAAATACTACATGTACTTGTAAAGTATATGGTTGTATACATTATACATCGCTGACACTTTTATCAAGTACATACCGTTGACTTTCTGAAGTAATAGGCTAATATCCCTGTTTAAAAAATTGAAGTATAGATCTATGAGGTAGATCTACTGTAGTCTACAGTTCATTACTTATTTTTCCAAAGTAAGTCCTACGAGTACAAAATGTGATGTTGTACAACTAGCAACTGCAGTCTCTTATATCTCAAATCAGAATGTTTAACATTTTATGGAGTTTCAATAGATAAGTGATGGTGGTGTAATGGATAGTACGTTGGATTGCAAAACTAAGGGTCAGTGGTTCGAGTCTCCTAGGGGTGCATTATTTTCTTTTTCTAGCCTACTATATTTTTAAAGAAATATATATATATATTACTTTCCACCAGATAAAAAATTATCTAGGGAAAAAACAAAATATTACTTCATTTTCTTGAAATAATTTTTCACCAGACTTAACACAAAAGTTCATTAAGTCACTGGAGTTCCATTGACTTAGCATGACCTTGAAATGACCATTGAGGTCAAGAGAGCAAATCAAGCTACTTGGATCTCAACTTAAGATGATATGTAGAACCTGTTGTAAAAATCTGACCATCCATTTTTTGGGGGCCGTTTTGGACCCTTATCATATATAGTCCTTTGTTAACTTTTTTCATGAATAAAACTCTTTATATAGGCCACCTGCCTATACAGTCAAGTTTGACTGTATTTTATAGATAGACAGTAAATTTAACATTATATCTATGATTCTGGACACACTGTCACCAAAATAAGTGAATAATGCAACATAATTTCTTCAATCTGATGATTAACAATGATGTTTGATAAACTCCAAATGTTACAAACTGAAGATTCCCCTTGTAAAGGACAATGTTAGAAATTCATTTCTTCTATAACATTTCTTACAACTGCTTCCCATTACATCCATAAAAAGGACTTGAAATAAATGAATCAGCATTTAAAAAAAGATTAAAATATTGGTATAGATGTTCAAATCATCTGCAAATCAAACTTAATTTTCAGCTGGTTGTATATCACATGTATCATGTAAGAACATTCATACCAGATGAATGTTTTTTCTTCTTGTGTTTACTCTTCTTTTTCTTCTTCTTGTCTTTGCTAATCTTTCCATCTTTCCCTTTAGTTTGAAGTTTGTTGAGCTTCCTGCAAAATGATGAAAAAATAGGTCATAATCACAAGATGTCAAAGGTAATTCTTACACAGTTTGTCAGGTTGAACCTGTATTTTTGTCCAAACTTATGTATTTGGTTATTACTAAATGAGTTGACTGTATATTGATTTTAAACAATATAAAGTTAAATGGCTATAACATCACAATTCTCAGTGTCGGTTATATAAGTATGCAATAGCTCTTTTCTTGATACAATACAATGTATTTTTTTCAATGATTATAGATACAAATCGTGATAAAAATTTTATGAAATTCGCTAAGAGGACCTTTTGGGATGCCATTTAAAAATTTTTGGAAGATTTTCTTGTGATGGTTTTGTTTTTACAACAGATCTACTCAATTGTCCATCAATTATTTTTTTACTATTATGCCATATTTTTAACAACTCTACAATGTAGTAGAGAATAATCCACGACTAGAATTTGATTTACATTTTTGTTAGTGTAGCCATTTACATATTGACAGTATAGACATTTATATATTGACAGGGTAGCCATTTACATTTTGACAGTGTAGACAATTACATATTGATTGTGTAGACATTTACATATTGATTGTGTAGACATTTACATTTTGACAGGGTAGCCATTTATGTATTGACAGTGAAGACATTTACATATTGACAGTGAAGACATTTACATATTGACAGTGTAGACATTTACATATAGACAGTGTAAACATTTATATACTGATTGTGTAAACATTTACATACTTTAGGAGTTTCTTCTTTTGTTTTGGTGTCAGAGACTTCAAAAACTTGACTTCTGGGTCATCTTCATCTTCACTTTCCAAAATTTTCTGTAAAATTGGAGCACAATAATACTAATAACAAAAGGTACAAAAAAATTGTAACAGGGATATGTATGGAGAGTTGAATACATGTTAAAGACAGGTACAAAATCACCTTTTAAGTAGTGATGGAAAATGTCCAGACACTTTACATACATTTACAAGTACAAAATGATAGGTTTGCCAGTTTATATGTGGAAAACAAGTAGTGTATTCTCTGATACACTGTAACCAGGTTATGCCCATTGATGCCACTGTATAACTGAAAATGAGTTGTCAGAATACAACAAAGTTCACCTGTGGCAGCAATGCATCCCAGATACTGAACTTTTGACTGAGAAGTAGGTCAAACAGCATTATCTAGGTCACAATGTCAAGGACTGAGAGGGCTGATCTTATCATAAGGATTGAACATGTACAGGCCTTTTTCTATCAGGCGAAAAAAAAACCCCAGTAAAACACTCAATATTCACAAAATTCCTGTCCCTTGGCTGTTGTCAAGTGAAAGACAACACCATCTAAATCAGTTACATAGTATCAAGTCTGCATAATATACAGCTTGATAAACATTGATAAACATTTGCCATTAGTGACACAATTGGAAATTTTAACATGAATTTGTGTCAATATGGGAAAAACTTTTTGCACACATCAAAGTCTAACTGTAATGGAATCTCTTTTTTAAAATACAATATCCCTTGAATTAATTCATTTTGGTCACGACCAGAAAACCAAATGGGAAATTTTTTATTTTTTCATCAAACTTGGAAAAATCGTGTACATTCTGCATTGGGAATGGGGCCGAATTTCATGTTCCATTAAAGGTTTAGATAATGGCCTGATGTAAAATAGAGCCCTACTAGGTATACATCAAAAGTTAAAGCCCAGGTTAAAGTTTTTGTTCATGATGCCAAAGGTATGACATTAGCTCCCCGAAGTTTTGTACCGGCTAGCTAATAACAAAATGACAGTAACAGGTATATGTATTTGAATAAATTATGAATACCCTTGACATACAGGTACATCATCATAGTAACAGTACATGTATCAGAGTAAAACGTATGTACACATTAAAGACAGGTATAAAACAATTAAGTTTTTTTACACAAGTATTTGAGTAAAATATGGATGTATATTACACACAGGTATCAAAATAAAGTAAAAGCATGAATAGGTTTATAAATATATTGTACTGGAATCATCTTGAAAATTGTCTATTTGTTATAAATACATGTTTTCATTTTACTAAAAATTAAAGTAGAATTACTGGTACATTTCTATTTTTATAAATAGTTATTACTTTTGTACTTGTTTTCGAAAATTATTCTAAAAAGTTCACTAAATGTATAATGCATTTATAAAAAGCTTTCTTTTGTATTCTTGATTTACTATCAGTAGTATACCTTTGAAGAATGTAAATATAAAAATATCTGCAACAGGATTGGGCTCTAAAAACTGAGTGTTATTGTTATGTGCAAAAAAAAAAATAAAAATAAAAAAAGAACATGATGGATTCGCTTACCTCATTAGTTGCCTTTGGGTCCATCATTTTACCCAGAATGCTCTTCTTTAGAGTGAATCCATCAGCTTGCATACCTTCTAACAGAGAAGATGCACTGGTCTCCGCTGTTAAACAAAAATCAAAATTTTCTGTCACACATATTCATATGTTGCTATTTTTCATTGTAAATACAAAGCTCCAACAATACATGTACTTTTGGCAAACTAGAGTCCAAATGATCATCTGAGCCATGATTTTAAGTCTACAACTCTATACGGTCAGTACTTATTCCGATTTTAAGTCTACAACTCTATAGGGTCAGTACTTATTCCGATTTTAAGTCTACAACTCTATAGGGTCAGTACTTATTCCGATTTTAAGTCTGTCACATTAAACTTGTAAATCACATGTATATTATGTTAAACTTGTATTTCATATGTATAAATCTGTAGTGTTCAAATATTATGTAGTATGTGTAAATAGATTCAAATCTAATCGAACACTCTAATTTTATTTTATCTAGTTTTTATTTCGAACACACTCATTATCATTACATAAGTACCCCATTTTAGATATCCCCGTATGGTACCTCAGTCCGTGCAAAACTGGTTCTACCGAAGCTATTGTTCGGAATCATATAAATTTAGGGTAGTTTGGCAGGAAACTTAGATGAGAAGCATTTTAGACACTTTAGTCCACTTGCAGAGGTTTATAAATTATTTGCTCTTCTGAGGTAAGTGAATTTATTCTATTATGTTAGTAAAGTTTGTAATTATTTCAGTAACATTAATAGTACAGTAAATTTGTAACTGAAATTGATATTGGAATATAGATACATTTGTTTATACTGTTTTATACTATTGAAGTATGCTATTTACGTGTGTAAATAACGACAATTCTATCGTATATTTAGTGTTAAATAAGTAAAATACATGAATCAATCTATCAATTATTAGTGCTGTAGTAATGTACAGTTAAGAGTGTATCATTGATTCATTTTGTGTGGAATTATAGTAAATCAAATAGTGTGTAATTATTGAATGTATTTCATTAATCGTGTATTAATGATGTAAAGTATAAAGTACGGAGTGTAGTAAAATATTACAGTAAATATTGTGTGTGAAGTTTGGAAGTATTAACAGTACAGTATGTTCAATACTTACCTTATAATAGTGTGTATAAGTGTAATACTTACATAAATACTATTGTGTGTGGTATACTTTGTATTAACAGTATCTTTATTTATTTATACAGGTTTTATTCGGTTGAGTTTATAATCATCATATCAACCAGACGTTTCAGTACCTCCGCTAAAGAAGGTCATGCGGGATAATATTACATGTATACCGTTTCAATAATTAAAAGTGTAAAACTTAAAAGTGTTTTTGTTATCATATCCATACGAAAAGCCTCAAGCTCAGGTCATCTGTGACATTTGGTGTCAGAAGTGGGATACGGATTAAGGATGTGATACGGATTAAGGATGTGATATGGATTAAGGATGTGATACGGATATGTGATACCCGATATGGAATGACGGATCTGTGGGCGTGGATCTCGTATAATGGAACACGATTCTGGCCATAAAACAGATTAAGTATTTGAAAAAAAAAATGTGAATTCCGAAAACGAATACCAATATTGGCTATGTAAACTGTATATGTAAATGTAGGCTACAACTGAAGCTTACAAATACTAACTATTGAATATAGTAAATAATTCGATGTGTGTAAAATTTGTTCAGTGGTAATGCAGTGTACATTTTTTGTTTACCATTATACTTTTACTTGTACTTACATGTTTTACTTATATTACAGTTGAACAACAAAAGATCTCAAGTGAATGTAAACCTCAGAAGAGCATATACAAAAGGCAAACAATCAGTACAAGTATTTGTGAGTACAATGTTTATATCTGCAAGTTGAAATATAGTAACACAACAAATTTTTATGGTATTTATTTGAGTGTAGGATCCAGTTATGTGCAACTGACGTACAGTTCCTTTTTGAATCTCTCTTAAAATTCTTAGATATTACTTTCAGTATGGAAAGTTTGAATGCAATAAGAGAATACGGGGAATCATTGGGTCTCAAAGATGAAGAACTCAGAGAGTTCATAGTTAAACAACAAGCCATTCAGCGTGAAGAAAGGGCAGCAGAGAGGGAAATGGAAAGAAATAAGTTAGATCTAGAAAGAGAGCGTATGCAAAATGAACTGGCAAAAATAAAATTAGATAAAGAATTAGAAATTAAGCAGGAAACGATTTTTCATTCTCAAAAAACTTGAATTATTAGCAAAGCAAACAGAGGGTCATAAGTCTGAAACAGTGTCAATTAAACCTGCTGTACCAAAACTACCCGTTTTTGATGAGTCTAAAGATGAAATGGACAGTTACTTGAGAAGGTTTGAAAGATATGCTGAAGCACAGCATTGGGATATTTCAAATTGGGCCATAAATCTTAGTGCATTACTCAGAGGCAAAGCTTTGAATGTATATGCTTTAATGCCAAAAAGAACAAGCTCTTGATTACAATGCTTTGAAAACAGCATTACTAAGATGTTATGAACTAACAGAAGATGGGTTTAAAACAAAAATTCGGTCTTGTAAGCCAGATTCAATTGAAAATTTTACTCAGTTTGCTGTTAGGCTAAGTAGTTACTTCGATCGGGTGGGTGGATATGGCTAAGATACCGCATAGTTTCGAAGGTTTGTATGATTTGATGTTGCGGGACCAATTCTTGCATGTCTGTAACAAGGACCTTAAACTATTCTTAAAAGAACGTTTACCTCAATCATTAAATCAAATGGCTGTATTAGCAGATCAGTACAAGGACGCACGAAGAATAAGTGCAAACAAATTGACAGAGAAAGGTAATACACATCAAAATCAAAATCAAAAGTCAAATCAAAGCCCTCAACATGATAAAAAAGATTCTGAGATAGATAAAAGAAAATAAATTTGTACTAAAAAGTGAACGTAAATGTTATAATTGTGGAAGGCAAGGTCATATAGCTTCTGAATGTAGATTGACAAAGGGGGGTCACAGAGTTCACAGTGTGTTACAGGGAAATGTTGAGTATAATCAGAATGGTGAAACGTTTCCTAAAACGTGTTCGTCTTGTATAGTGCCTACTCAGTCTACTTGCATCACATCGAAATCATCAGTTTCTCCTAAACTTGCTTCATCTTGTCACGATGTTAATGAAATCAAAATGCCAGTTTCAAGTGGTTTTGTTGAAGGGAAACCTGTTACAGTTTTGAGGGATACAGGGTGTTCAGGTATTGTAAATACGTCGAGATTGCTTGTCTGACGATTGTTTGACGGGAGAATTTCAAACTTGTATTTTAGCGGACGGTACACGCATAAAAGCACCCGTTGCAAACATAACCATAAAACACGCCTTATTTACAAGGTAAGTTTCAACGCATGGTGCATGGAATCTCCTATTTATGATTTAAATCTTGGGTAATGTACCTAATGTAAGACCACCTGGTAGTCCGGATCCAAATTGGAATTCAGTAAATGCCGTCAAGACAAGACAACAAATTCAGAATAAAGGTAAGCCTTACCCTAAACTGAAGGTCCCAGAAATAATGAAGGATCACATAGATCCAAACAGTTTTAAAACTGCTCAACAGAATGATCAATCTCTAGCAAAGATAAGAGAGTTGGCTGGAAAGAATGCTACTTGCACTAACAAAACGGGACAAGTTAAGTGGGTTATACGAAATGGTTTGATTTATCGTGAATTTTCTTCTTCAAAAGTTGAGAGCGGTAAAGTATTTATGCAGTTAGTAATTCCAGAGGCATATAGGAATTTAGTTCAGAAATTAGCTCACGAGTCAATATTGTCTGGTCACCTAGGTACAAGACGTTCTATTGTTAGGGTAATTTCAGAATTTTATTGGCCAGGTATACAATCGGATGTCAGAAGATTCTGCCAGTCTTGCGATATTTGCCAACGTACGTTGCAGAAAGGTAAAATATCTAAAGTGCCATTACAGACAATGCCGTTTATAGACGAACCGTTCAAGCGTATAGCTGTTGATATTGTTGGGCCGCTATACCCCTCTACAGACAAAGGTAACAAGTACATATTAACCATGGTTGATTATGCCACTTGATACCCCGAAGCAGTAGCATTGCCAAGCATAGAAACGGAGAGAGTTGCTGAGGCATTAATTGATATTTTTTCACGTATAGGTTTTCCAAGTGAAATGCTTACAGATATGGGTTCTCAGTTTACGTCATCACTTATGTCTGAGGTAAGTCGTTTGATTTCTGTTAAACAACTTACTACCACTCCTTATCACCCTATATGTAATGGGTTGGTAGAGAGATTTAATGGTACATTGAAGCTAATGCTTAAACGTCTGTGTAGAGCGTCCAAAAGACTGGGACAAATATCTAAATGCGGTGTTGTTTGCATATCGTGAAGTGCCGCAAGAAAGTTTAGGTTTTTCACCTTTTGAGTTGGTGTATGGGAGGTCAGTTAGAGGTCCAATGAGTATTTTGAAAGAGTTTGTTAACCAATGACATAGGTGATCAACAGGTTAAAACAACATATCAGTATGTAATTGACTTAAAAGGAAAACTAGAAACCATGCGTGATCTCGCCAGAGACAATCTGGAAAAGTCAGCTACACGCTATATAAGAAATATTACAACAAAAGTGCAAGGCACAGAAATTTGAAGGTAGGTGATAAGGCATTAGTACTTCTACCTACAGATAACAATAAGTTATTAATGCAGTGGAAGGGTCCTTTTGTTGTTGTCAAGAAACAAGGACGAGTTGACTATCAAATAGATATGAAATGGCAAGTTGAAAACATTTCACATAAACATATTGAAACAATATATTGAGAGAAGGGACAACAGCTGCAATAGTTGTAGTGAAACGGAGAGGTCAAGTGAAAATGCGTTTTCCGTGGTCAATTCAGCAGTAGTTGACTGTTTTGACAGTAATCTAGATGAAGGAAAGCTCGAAGATTTTCCTGATCTAGAAGTGAAAGATGATTTTAAATCTGTAGATGTAAACCAGGAATTTGATCTTGAGACAGACCATTTTCCACTCATTTATTTGAATAAATCAAAAGTGTCAAATCCAAGATTGATGAGATGGGCTCTAAGTTTACAGCCATATCGATTTAGCATCAAAGCCATCAAAGGGAGTGATAATGTCGGAGCTGATTATTTGAGTAGATAGTGAAAAATATTGTATTTCAGTTTAATTTTGATTTTTATTTTTATAGTTTAATGTGTGACCAAGTACTTCGTACTTCCTAAATGGGGAGGTATATTGTCACATTAAACTTGTAAATCACATGTATATTATGTTAAACTTGTATTTCATATGTATAAATCTGTAGTGTTCAAATATTATGTAGTATGTGTAAATAGATTCAAATCTAATCGAACACTCTAATTTTATTTTATCTAGTTTTTATTTCGAACACACTCATTATCATTACATAAGTACCCATTTTAGATATCCCGTATGGTACCTCAGTCCGTGCAAAAACTGGTTCTGGTCTACCGAAGCTATTGTTCGGAATCATATAAATTTAGGGTAGTTTGGCACGAAACTTAGATGAGAAGCATTTTAGACACTTTCAGGGCGTAGTCCACTTGCAGAGGTTTATAAATTATTTGCTCTTCTGAGGTAAGTGAATTTATTCTATTATGTTAGTAAAGTTTGTAATTATTTCAGTAACATTAATAGTACAGTAAATTTGTAACTGAAATTGATATTGGAATATAGATACATTTGTTTATACTGTTTTATACTATTGAAGTATGCTATTTACGTGTGTAATAACGACAATTCTATCGTATATTTAGTGTTAAATAAGTAAAATACATGAATCAATCTATCAATTATTAGTGCTGTAGTAATGTACAGTTAAGAGTGTATCATTGATTCATTTTGTGTGGAATTATAGTAAATCAAATAGTGTGTAATTATTGAATGTATTTCATTAATCGTGTATTAATGATGTAAAGTATAAAGTACGGAGTGTAGTAAAATATTACAGTAAATATTGTGTGTGAGAGTTTGGAAGTATTAACAGTACAGTATGTTCAATACTTACCTTATAATAGTGTGTATAAGTGTAATACTTACATAAATACTATTGTGTGTGGTATACTTTGTATTAACAGTATCTTTATTTATATTTATACAGGTTTTATTCGGTTGAGTTTAAAATCATATCAACCAGACGTTTCAGTACCTCCGCTAAAGAAGGTCATGCGGGATAATATTACATGTATACCGTTTCAATAATTAAAAGTGTAAAACTTAAAAGTGTTTTTGTTATCATATCCATACGAAAAGCCTCAAGCTCAGGTCATCTGTGACAAAGTCTACAACCGATTTTAAGTCTACAACTCTATAGGGTCAGTACTTATTCCGATTTTAAGTCTACAACTCTATAGGGTCAGTACTAATTCCGATTTTATGTCTACAACTCTATAGGGTCAGTACTTATTCCGATTTTAAGTCTACAACTCTATAGGGTCAGTACTTATTCCGATTTTAAGTCTACAACTCTATAGGGTCAGTACTTATTCCGATTTTAAGTCTACAACTCTATACGGTCAGTACTTATTCCGATTTTAAGTCTACAACTCTATAGGGTCAGTACTTATTCTTTCACAACAAATAACCTCTAAATGCGGCGAAGTCAAATTGCAAACCACTGAACCAGTATTTTAAAACTCACAACAGAACTAAACACAACAGCTATTCATGTTATTGTTGAAGCAGACAGACATCGTCATTTCATAGTCTGGTATTTCCTTTGCAATCTGAAAAAAACACAACCCTTCTTCTCGGGGATTACTACCAAAATGTTTTTGCTAAAATCCTCTCAGCACTTTGAGAAGAAGCCATTCATGTGAAAAGTTATCAAGCATAACACAGACGATGTGAAAGAGATAGTTATGGGCCAACATGAATCTCTGACTTACTCTCAGGTGCTTTTTTGGTACATGTAACTGGATGTGCCTGTACTGTACCTCACTTCTGTAGACTGTAGTATTTATAACAGTAAACTGATATCCATTTATCACTGTTACCACGTTATCAATATTATAAACTTACGAACATCAGATTAACAATTTTTAACATGATATTGACTTAAAGATATAGTTTACTGGAAGACAGGGAAGTATGATGAGAAAAAAAGCATCAGAAACTTGTGCAGACAAAACAAATTATATCAGGTCTTAATACTTTGCATATAAAACACCAAATTAACAAGCTGGAAAACCAATACTTAAAAATTTAAGTTTAATATAATTACGCTGTGGAGGTTCTGCTGTTAAATCCTGCCCAAAGAGGGGACAAATGCGATCTGTGTTGACATGACCCCATTTTCTACATTTAATGCATCGTACATTCCTGACCTCAATCCCAAATGGCTGGTCACATATTGTGTCATCATCTTTGGCATATCTGTAAAAGAAATTGTTTTAGTAAGACACTGAAAGTAGGTCAAAGACAATGGTTAAGGTCACAAAGTCAAACACTTGGTTCTTTACAAATTATGTTAGCAACCTCTACATATCTGTGGAATGAGAAACTCATATTACTTCTGGACAATGATCTCTAAATTCTAACCACTGAGTAAACTGTTAAAGAAGAAGATAAAAATAGGAAGAGGAGGAAGAAAATAAACTAAAGAAAACGACAGAAATCTTTTCTGAGTGTGCGTCTAAATGAAGTAAATTACAAAACCTACTGTTCTCTGGGGGCATTGTATTTTCTTTGCCATTCAAATTTGACTTCAGTCTGAGTTTCTTCTTTCTGCAATTATAATTCATAGCTAGTTAAGCAAAGAAGTATTTCAAGGTAGTGTTTTGTTCACAACAAGAGAATGTGTTTGTGACTCTAAGCTTTTTAATTTTTAGTATTTCAAGATGATGTGCCATCTAAAATATTCACCCTTAAAAACAAAAGATTTAACTTCACATATCGAAATATAGTGATGATAAGTATACAAGCACGTACAGAATAAGGTCAATATAGCTAAGATTTATAAACACTGGGACATAAACACATATAAGTTTGCAAATATCAAGACTTTTTTTTTCAAATAAAGATGGGGAATTATAAGAGAATGTACATGTATTCTTGATACAAAAAGTTTGTTCTTCATTAATTGGAAATGACAGCAAAGATTACAGACAAGTAAAAAAAAAATATAATGAAATATAATAAAAAGTTAAAAGGGTTTTATTAGTCCCATCGGTCCTCTTGATATCTGAAGCACCCCTGATCAAGGGTAACATACCAAATCTATACAGAACTGATTCAGTGATTTAAGAGATGAAGTTTTAAATATTTAATGGTTGATGGCAATGTACAGTCACTTATAAAACTATTATATATATACCTGTATACAAAATTATACATTACAAATACAAACTTAATACCTCTTCTTTCTTAAAACCAGGTGGCGCATCATACAGGAAGCTTAAACCCATTTTTGCTTTTTCATCACCAAGGAGAGCTCTACAAAGAATGAAGATTACAATAAAAACTATTTATGTTTTATATGACACTGAGACATTACTGTATAAAGTTTGGGTTTGCTGTAAAATATATCTTCCCTCTCATTACTAAATGATTCTAGTTTGTGTTTTGCCACAGAAAAATGTAAAACTCTGTGGGGAAAAAAATCAAGAAGACCACTGCCATGGTTGTGAAATTTGATCATCATATATAGTACATGTATTTATATCTTTAAAAATGTACGTGTATTTCACTTCTTTGCCAAGATTTTGACAAAGCTAAATTAATACATGTACAAGGTAAAGTACATATCAAAATCTGTATATTAAATTCTGGCCTGTGATTCATCTAAATGAAATTAAGACTTTAAGATTTGAAGAATACTTTATTTCTATGCATCCATATTTACTAGTATTTTTAATCAGTAGTACATTGTACTAATTAAAAGTTTTAAAATGCTTACTCTCCCAATAGGTGTTGTCAATAATTTCTCGTCTTATTTTTTATCAATCCAAAATCTCTTTAAAAACCAATAAACATGAAAAGAAACCGAAAATGGAGATTTTATTTTGCTAAACACTGGAGACTGGCCCTTCCAAGTCTACAAATGTACATGTACACGTGAATAAAACAAGATAATATTGGACTCCATCAATTTCAATGTGTCAAATTTGTGTATCGATATTGTTTTATAGCCCCCCCCCAAAAAAATGAATTGTTCACTTAGCTGTATGAAGATTTCACCAACTACATGTACATTGGTATTAGTGTTAAAAGTTAGATCTGTGCTTGTCTTAGAGCAAAAAAGTGAAGATTCTTGAATAAACTAAGTCCACCTTATAGAACCTTGTATTTTAGTCTGATATGTTAAAATCTTAGTGTTTTCTCAGGAAACAGCAGCCATTACTTATGTTATGACCTGGCTAGATTTGACAAAGTGAAAGTCAAATGAAACCAATGTTTGACTTCATAACAAGTTGATTTTTCCATGGTTTTGTATACAAAGAAATACTTACTTGTTTCTGTACATGTCCTGTTCTTTTTGATACTGTGCCAAAAGTTCATCTTGTTTTTGTTTTTCATATGTTGTTTTCTGTTGTGCTATCCAAACCTAGGGTTGATATAATTTATAAAAATGTATATTTCTACATTTTATAAGTACCAGTAGTGAAAACACCTACAGTATTACTGGCTGTAATAAAAGACTGAATGAATGTGAAAATTTCAGATGACATAGCAGGGCTCAACAATCAGGGATGTCTAAGGTCTGTTGTCTGGGACAAGTCAAATTGTTAAAGACAAAAATTAATTCAATAAAGATTATACATTTTTAACTTATCAAACTTATCAATAAAGACCACCAGCCTTCCGTATGTTATAAACTGGCAAACTTTTCTTAAAAATATCAGCTTGAGTTCCAGTGGGGCTCGAACGTACCTGCACTGATCACAATTGAGATTATCCAAAGAGGCCCCTTCATTGTGAGATCAATAAATTTACATTAATCAATATAAACTGTAATATTTCTTGTTCAAGTGCCTAATTAAGCTGCTTAAACTCATTTACTTAAAGGTAAAACAATGATGCATAAAAGCTTAGACTTTATACAAAAGTGCGATGCTGTCCGGTGGAGTTGGGCACTTATTTTGACTTAAGCATTTACCGGTCGATTTACATACAGTTAAAACCACAATCACATCCACAATTTTGCCAAAACAAAAGATTACCTTATAATCATTTAAAACATAAAAATTAGTTTTAAAATTCCATTTTTAACACTAATATAACTTTAAATAAATACCAACTAACGGTTTTCAAAGGCTGCTGGGTGGAGTTGTGCAGTGAATACAACTGGGTTGTTTACAGTTGATAACAAGGTCCAATAAGTATGGAGGTCCGTTCTCATTTGCATATATATATATATCAATTGCATCATTTCACAATCACAAGAAGTTTGCAGTCAATCATCATGGCTGCTTCGTTTGGTTAAATCAATCTGGTCAGACCATTTAAATCAACAAAAAGAGCATCTAAAAGCTCATTTTTTGCTCTTTTAATAGTAAATATGATGTTTCATTGGTATGGTATTTCTTATTTTAAATTTAACTACTTGTTTTCGATTACGGTTCCCTTGAGTGGCTTGACCTATTTCCCGCCGCTTGAATATATTCAATCAAAACATTACGTCACAGCATGACCAATTTGAGTAATATTCAATTATTTCGGTGAAAATAAAAAATCACAGCCTATACTGGGGAAATGCTTTTAATACATACTAGTTTTCATTTCTTCGAATGAATCTTATTGTGGCAGGGTTAGTTATATGGTGTTCCTACTAGCTTGAACTAGTGGGGTTTCCCCTTTAGCTCGATCGGTAGAGCACCAGACTCGTAAACCAGGGGTCCTAGATTGAATCCAAGCAGAGGCAGTATTTGTCTCTGTTACAATGGCGCCCACGTTGGGACCTAGGTTCTTCCTGGTTAAGTGAAAGTGATTATCCTTAAATTGCCCCACAGGTGATAGCTACCTCTAAAAAGAGAGTCGGGACGACTCTTTCAATGGAGGGGGATAATGTGGCAGGGTTAGTTATATGGTGTTCCTACTAGCTTGAACTAGTGGGGTTTCCCCTTTAGCTCGATCGGTAGAGCACCAGACTCGTAAA
The DNA here is from genome assembly GCA_030159075.1 of Atrina japonica. Lineage (NCBI taxonomy): Eukaryota > Metazoa > Mollusca > Bivalvia > Pterioida > Pinnidae > Atrina > Atrina japonica. The sequence goes on along the minus strand of BROG01000251.1, from coordinate 702,042 downwards.
CCAGGGGACCTAAGTTCGAATCCAAGCAGAGGCAGTATTTGTCTCTTACATTATGAAAATCACAGGATAATTTTCTGGTGCACAAGATGGAGACGTCTTCCGATAAAGCGAAAGTGAAACTACATCATCGAAACTTGAGCTGCGCAACTCCACCGGACGCACAACTCAACCACGACACATTGATTTACCCCATATGACTCTAATAATAACAAATACTAGCCAATATTACCACATATTACTATTAAGTACTTACTAAGTAATTTTGATACAAACTATCAAATTATTCACAATAAAAAGATATATTTTAGCAATAAATCGGAGTCAGATAGGTACGTTAAAGTTGGGTTAACCAATTCCGGATTCACTATTATCGGGCTCGGATTTAATGTTAAAAATCAATTTTTAATTGTAAATAATTTGTTAATTTGTGTCAGAATAACTTAGTTATTAATAGTACCTAATATTACAGGGTAGTATCTAGTATTATGGGTAGTATGCAGTATTATGGGGGAACATGTGGTAGGCTACGTGTGTGTTAATACTGTTATATTAAAAAACAAACAATTCTGGATTACAGTTTCACTAGTATCTAACTCGAATTTATTGCTAAAAATAAACATTTTTGAATTTGATAAATTGTGTCAAAATAACTTTTTTAGTACTAATATGGGGTAGTATGAGGTATCATAGGGTAGTATGTTGTAGTATGGGGTAATTCGATGGACCCCTCCAGGGAGTCCACCGGACCAGACTGGCTATCACTTGTTAAAAAGTGATGAAAATAAATGATGCCATGCAATTAACTTGCAAAGATTATAACGTCAAAATATCATGTAAATAGAGACTGTAGTGATTAATCCCGTTTGGTTTTTACGAATAGATTTACTTTTGTCATTTCAAAATGAAAATTTTGTTCCCGCCAGACAGAATCCCAAAGGGATTAATTAGTACAATGTGGTCGTTGATCTCTATTTTTCATTCTTTTTTCTTCTTCCGATTCAGGAAGGAACTCAAAGACAAATGAAATGTTGAGCGTTACACTCCGTTAATTTAACATCCTTTATAATAAAAAATACAAACCCTTTTGATATTTTCTTTACTTCCGGGATGGAAGAACTTTTTGGTCATATAATTATTGAATCCTTTCCCCATTTTGATTTGAAATGGACAACTTCTTTCGGCTTAAATATGCCTAACGATTTGAGACGTACTTGCGTCGCACTCTTACTACCGGAAGTGAAATTGTACAACGAATCCGATATCTTAATCGGTCCAACCTGGACTTAAATCCGGAATAGAGAAATGCGACAAAATATTGCTAGAATTTTTCATACTGTCCGCTTATTCAATGACATTATAGCTTACATTTATTCTGAAGCGAGTTTGCACTTTGATGATCAGACATATTTTCTCTGCAAGTGTATGTCAAAGTTCTTTCAAAATGTACAAGCAATCTCTTTTATGAATCTCATTTCGACATTTGTAATTAAGTGCAAGGCCTGTGGCTTTCAAGTCTTGACTCTTGAGAGCACTTGGATAAAAGTTCATTATGGCACCCCATTATTATTTATCGTAATCTGAGAATTATTTCATTTCATTAAACTTAATAAATTTAACGGCTAAGAATTTAGGTATTAATGGATTTTTTTAAAACTTAACAGGCTTTATATACTGTAGAATCAGAAAATCATTATGGTTTCAATTTTATATTTGGTTTATTTTCATTTATTAACAAAATTAAAACCATGACAAAATTTTACATGAAATAATTCTAGTCTATTTTACAACATATTGTCTATTAGAACATAATTTAATGTCAACAAATGTTTAATTTTTTAAACAAGAAAATTTTAACTCCGCAAAATTTTCTAAGTCCACAGTGTGTGTGTGTGTATATATATTTATATATATATATATATATAAATTATTCAACATCCTTGGGTTATGACTGAAGTAAGAATGTTTAAGTGGCATGTCATAAGGAAATCTTACAAGCACTGTTTAAGAACTTTTACTAGGTCTAACGTTACATGTGTTTGAAATGTCACAAGACTTTGTCTTGATATCAACATGTAAGCTCCCAGGTCTTGTCACCTGTGCTTGTTGAATGTCTCAAAAGGTTGTCAGATTATGAAGCTAGGCAACTTTTGATAAATTGACAAATGGGCACTTTTGTCTCAATTAAATACTCTTTTGTTAACACCAAGATAATTTTCTTCCTAAATTTTATGTGAGTATTACCGGGCTTTAACGGTTACCCAAATAAAATGCTACATATATGAATTTATCTTTCGAGGAATTCCCAATTTAGATATACAATATTTATAATTCCTATGAGTGTCCACCTGACAATTTCAGCCATGTTATCTTTGTGAGCTGAATATATTTACTTGTTATACTGTCTCTCTCAAGTTAACAGGTCCAAGGTGCTGCTCACCTGGCAAAGTTGGTCAATTATATAATTAACATTTTCTGTAACATTTATAACAATTAATAGGAGATTTTCAAGTCCTCAAATTGTTCATTATTATTCTAGATTTTTCGTGCTGCTATCACATGACTTTTAGCCCTAGCTACTTCTGTTTTTACGTTGATGCTCGGTTTCATACATAAATCAAAATGTCTTTATATTTGAAGTCTGGTATACCTTATAGTGTTCAGACATCAATCCGTCAATTTGTTTTTGGCATTAAAGGACTAGAGACAATAATCAGGGAATTAGCTAGGGCTAACAAAGTTGAATCTGTGCATTAAATAGAATATGTGAAACTCCAAAATGGTCTATTGCTGAAATATTGTAATATAAACCCATTGCTGTCTTGTTAACAAATACACCATGTAAATGAATAGATTATTTGATGTATTTGTTACATCACAAGACTGGCACCTCACCTGATGACCACCTCAGAAGTAAGACCATGGATATAATTTTGAAAATTTCTTTTATTAAATATTAAGTATGTAATAAAATTAGACCCTTAGTTTAAGAGACTAATAAGACCACCTATAAATCGGTCAGTTAGGTGTCTTGACAACCAGGTATCACTGTTTGATTATCACAAACAACCAATCAGAATCAATTATGTAATCAGCTGCACTATGAGTACTATTTATTTGTATATCAAAAAAGTTAGATAAAGTATTTTTATATCTAAATAAAACTATAACAATAAACAATTAGTCAACACTATGACCTTCAGTGTATGAACTTTCAAGTAACACTCAAGCAGTTTCCTGTGTTAATTTTCCTTTACATTAAAATGCACAAAATATATGATATTCTCATTAGCGGTGGACACAAGAATTATAAGTTAGTGTTAATTGTTGTTTATGGTCAAAGGATGGAAATATAAAGAGTAGGTCTATATACACATGATATATATAGTCTAAAAACCTTCATTGAAAAAGGAAGTAGCACATTTCACACAATGAAATTACACTAGTGTATGTATTATATTTTGACGGTTATTTTCCAAGTCAATTAAAAATAAAATCTCTGATAAATATCTTGTGATAAAAATGTATAACATGGAAAAACACAAATTAATATCCTGATTTCTGAAAACTGTCTTTCCTTATTTTGAGCAGACACCATTTTCATCCAATAATTCAAGCTAAGATCACATGATAAATTCAACCCCTCTAAATTTCTACCCCTAAACATTTATGTTACATTGCAACAATAATTAAATGTCTCTTTCTTTCAAAGCTTTTCCTTAGTTCATATCACAAAATAGTCTTGCTTTGCAAGTAACCTTGGATGAAATATGTTACGGTAAATAACAAACCAGTGAAGAAACAGTAGGTAGTTATAACTTAGCTGGATACAGGTCACCACAATTTGATGTAAATATAGTACAACTGCAATTTTGTTTAGGGCAAATGAACATACCTTCAAAACAAAAGAACAGACAAATTGGAAATGACATATAGTGAACTCTGTCTTGTGAGACCACTGTCATAGAAGACCACCTGTTCTGTGAGACAGTTGTCATAGAATACAAACTGTCTTGCGAGACCACTGTCATGCATGACTACCTGTCTTGTAATACCACATCAATGACAGAAAGGATCATCTTTAAAGACAGGTTTCACTGTATTTCTGTAGTTGTTTCATATAAAATAAAAATCTGACATTATATAAATACATGTATAACAATCCTTCATGATCACCCCGAGGAAATACATTGTTAACCGAGGTGAAGTTGTGGTTGACAATGATTTTCAAGGGGTGACAATTTCAACTACCACCTGATCAGGAATGTTATATTTATTATATTGTACAGACCCACAGTATCCAATGAATTAGTTAAAATACAAAATAAACTGCAACAGCAGTTTTATATTTATACTTTATTCATGCAAAAACCTACATAAGTTCATCACATTTGTAACACAAGTTTACTTTCTTTGATATTCCTACTTGACACTAGGTTTTACCGTTCTTTGCCTCAGTTTTTAAGCTTAAGCCTCTATCAAGGCGAGCATGTCTTTTTGACGACTTCAGAAATTATATTTGACAACGATTTATCATTTCTGTCAAATCATTTGATATTGTCTTCCGTCTCCAGTTTTTGTTTCTCAGTCTGCATCAAGAAAATGTCTGTTTCATCACTCATATAGAGGTTACACCTAATTACCACATAGTCTACTAAGAAAAAAACTAGAGATCCCAGAGGGATCTTGGCACCCACCATGGAATGTTCTATGTATGATCTATGACAGACTGTTCTTTTCTCTTATTTTGTGTCTGAACATTGAATTTGAACTTAAATCCATATTTCTGTGAAATACTTTTTTCACAAGATTATAGCAGAGCTGCCAACATTTGATGAAATGCAAGTGGAGTGTGATGCCACAAGCGTCACCAATTGCTGCTTGCGGTGAGTGGGATGTGGGTCTGGGAGGGGGCAGCACAGCCCCCTCCCATAGGGAAATTTTTTTTTGTTGTTTTAAGGTCAAAGATGCATTTTTACAGCATTATTTATAAGATTTGTTTGTTTATTGTTGTTTAATGCCTCACTCAAGAATCTTTCACTCATATGGAGATGTAACCAAATGCCGGTGAAGGGCTTCAAATTTTGGCCTATGCTCGGCACTTACGGCCTTTGAGCAGTGAGGGTTCTTTAACGTGCCGACACCAACTGCGACATGGGACCTTGAGTTTTACTGTCTCATCCAAAGGACAGGAAACCAACCTGCCGGCTGGACTCAAACTCGCGACCTCACGATCAAGGTTTGAGCGAGCTACCGACTGAGCCAGGCCGGCTCTTATTTATCAGAAAATGACATTTAGTTTCAGTTGCTAAAAAATGGTTTTCTATAATAAAAATAGAAAATATATATTTTAGTCTCATACGTTAAAACCTCATAGAATTGCTTTTGAGATTTTACAATTCAGTATTCAGCAAAACAAATATTAAAATTTCAATCAAAAATGTTTTGGAAATTAGGATTTATTTAAAATCTCCAGTAACTGACATATTTTTAACACAAGTTAAATTCCACATCAATAAAAAAGTCTCAATATTTCAGGAATTTATCAAAAGTACCAAACTAGAAAACAGAAATCGGAGAAAATCTCACATAAATCGGAGAAAATCTCACATAAATCGGAGTGTGGATTTTAGGTTAAAAAACTGGCATTACTCCGCCAAAATTGGAGTGGTTGGCAGCTCTGTTATAGCAAAACTGAATTTGAACTGAACATATTACATTTTCAGAGAGAATGGAATTCAACATGGCCGACAGGTGTCCATCTTGGATTTTGATCTTTATGACAATGTAATGTGCACATCTAGACCTCAGGGGGAAAGACCCCAAACTTCAAAGACAACCCTCATGTCAAATTTCGATGAGATCCCTACAGTACTTTTAAAGAAATATAAATGGTAACAAACTTCCTTTGGTCAAAATCCAAAATGGCAGCCTGTCAGCCATGTTGGATTCTGATGTCTCTGAAAATGTAATATGCCCAACTAGACCTCAAAGGGAAACTTCATGTCAAATTTAAACAAGATCCCTTTAGTAGTTACTGAGAAATAGGGGTAAAATGCTTCCATTGTCAAAATCCAAGATGGCTGCCTGTCAGCCATGTTGGAATCCAATCTCTCTGAAAATGTCATATGCAAAACTAAACCTCAAGGGTTAAAATCCAAGATGGCCGCCTGTCAGACATTTTGGATTCCGATCTCTCTGAAAATGCAATATGTAAAACAAGATCTTAAGGGAAACCTTGATGTCAAAGTTCAAGGAAATCCCTTCAATACTTTTTAAGAAATAGCAGTAACAAACTTCCTTTGGTCAAAATCCAAAGTGGCCACCTGTTGGCCATGTTGGATTCCAATCTCTCTGAAAATGTAAATTACACAATTACACCTCAAGGGGAACCTTGGAACCTTCATGCCAAATTTCAAGGAGATCCCTTTAGTCTTTACTGAGAATCTTCCTTTGGTCAAAATCGAAGATGGCCACCTATTGGCCATGTTGAGTTCTGATCTCTCTGAAAATATAATATGCACAACAAGAACTCAAGGGGAACTTTGATGAAGTTCAAGGAGATCCCTTCAATATTTTCTGAGAAATGGTGGTAATAAGAATTGTTCAGGAAGGACGGAACACAGACGTAGGGCGATTTGAATAGCCCACCATCTGTTGATGGTTGGCTACAAAACGAACCATATGCACATCCATTTCTGCGCATGTGATAATATTATAGAATATCACCCTGCTGAATATCACCCTGGAATGACCAAACAGTGGAAAATACTCAATTCTTAGTGTCCAATGAAATCGCTAGAATTTATAAAGAGATAATAATATAGCATAATAATAGTAGTGGATTGTATGGCATGTACATATCAACTGCTGGTCAATAGGATAGGAACGTGTATGACATGTACATCTGTCATTATTATACCTCTAATATGTATCTTTACTTCTGATTAGTCAAAATTGTATCATGTGATCTAAAACAGCCTTCATGTCACCCTCTATGCTGGTTTATGTCACCCTCTCGTGTGCAAAAATGGATGTGCATACAGTTCATTTTTTTTTCTAGTAACCTATAGCACATATCAATGAGTTATGAAATGGACATTTGCTTGTTGCTGACTGGAATGAAAAGAAACAACAGTCGAAAATTAATGATTTGACAGAATTGATACATCATTGTCAAATATATTTGCTGGAGTCAGCCTTGATGAAGGCTTAAGACTAAAAATGAAGCAAAGAATGATAAAACATATCGATAGATTTGAGTATCGAAGGCACTAGGCCTATGTGTTACAATCATTTTTAACTAACGTAGGTCAGTTTGTTAGTTAAGTTTAATTGCCTTTCGGTATAATAAAACAATTATTGCCCTTGTTTTGGGTTGACATGAATATTTGCCAACCCTCGAGGTGTTATGCCACCCTCGGGTGACATAATGCCTCTCTGGAGGACAAATATTCATGCATATCGACCCAAAACATAAGCAATAATTGTATAATATCAACTGCCGGTCAATAGCATTGAAAACGTGTATGACATCAGTCAATAACAACTGTAATTTGATATGATGGCAGTGCTCAAGATAATTTTCAGAGAACTTGGGTACAATTACCACCACTTATACCACTCTGTACTTTTACCCTAAAAAATTCTGGCACTTGGGTGTGTTTTGAATTCTGATGCCAAATTATGATTTCCATCAGACAAAGTGTTAAATTCAAATTACATTTCTGTATTTTGTAAATTAACTTGTAACAAAATCATTTTATTGAAAATAAATTTCTATATCTGTTAATATTGCCTGATAACTTGGTAGCTGAATTAGTTAATTAATACACGGTAGGTCTCTGTCTGTATTAAGCATGTTCAAGCTTTAAACCATATCATGCCTGAGTTTGAGAGAGCGGAATGTCATTTAAGTCATACAGAGTATAATAGAATGGTTTGCTGTGAAGACAGGAGTTACATCCCTTAGGTAAGAGTTGTGTCCAATCTTCAAGGAGTTCCTTTACATCATCCCTACTTTGTTGGTTTGGCATTTGCCTTGCCATTCTCACTGCTTCTCCCTGACAAAAGATTGTAAAAGAATTATGATTATGAAAATATCTAACATAGCATTATTAAAATACTCCCTAATATGGTAACAATTTTTTATGACTAAATATATTTTGGCAAAATAATTCAGGAATTAATAGTGTATCACAATTACAACTGTCAAACTTAAATGAAACAACTAAAGTCTATTCTTGATTCATCCCCATTCTCAGAAGTCCAATAATGCCACATTTTTTCAGGAACTTTTTCCCCCATGTATTGGATTCAAAAATCTACCAACTTGAAACAACAAAAAGCAGCAGCTGCATATACGTTAATACCTTGAGGTAGTTGACCACTTGTCAAACCCCAATAAAACTACACAAAATGTAACAGTATGATATATACCTTGAGGAGGATAGTAGATATTGACCATAATGTCATACCCCAAGAGGGAACAAGAACCCAATGAGAGGATTGACTCCTAAACTACACAAAATGTAAATAAGAATATAGAATTGTCTTGTAGGTAGTTGAACCAGAGTTAACTTGTCATACCCCAATGAAAAGAATCTACACAAAATGTAATAAGAAGGCTATACCAGGTTGGTGGTAGTTGACTACTTGTCATCACACCCCAATAAAAAAATGTGCTAACACAATGAATGTATAGAATGACATAACCTTGAGGTCGTGTTCATAGTTAATGACTACAGATGTCCGAATACAATTTCCCAATAAAACTACACAAAATGTATAGAGTTTTCAGCTAGATACCAGTGAGGTAGTTGTACTACTTATTTTGTCATAGCAAGCCAATAAAACTACACAAAATGTATACAATACGAATCCAAAGAACAAGAAGAAGTACAATTGAGGTAGTGAACCCTGGACTACTTGTGAAGTAGTCACCCAGAATCAATTTATGAAAGAATACACTGCAAATGTATAGAATATACCTTGAGGTAGTTGACTACTTGTCATACCCCAATAAAACTACACAAAATGAAATGTATGGGATTAATATTTAGGTATAATTACTCTTGAGGTATTGGATTTCATCCCTTGATGACTTACGTCAAAAAACTGAATAAAAACTCACACAAAATGAAAACTGTATGGGATATGCACTTGATATTAGTAGATGACGAGAGTAAACAACTACACAAAAGAAGAATTTATTTATGATTTCAAGGTCCAGGTGTAAAAGCCTTGAGGTAGTTGATCACTTGTCATACCCCAGTGAAACTACACAAAATGTATGGGGGATATTGATCAGTCTTGAGGTCCTACAGACAAAGTTTAGGAATGGTCAATTTTCTGCACTAAATTCACACCCATTTGATCAAGGATAAAACCACACAAAATGTATGGGATATACCTTGAGATAAGAATTATTACTTTTGGACTTGACTAGTTCAGTGGTCGAAAAGGAGTGGTGCTTTTGTTTTGTACACTGTTTGTATCTGAGTTGGTTATTAATTCCAGCAACTCGATGACATCATCTATACCATATTTAGCCGATACATTGGTATGACAGGCTGTGTCAGAACATAAAACCAACAATGTCAGCTTTAAGGGCACCTGCCTGATCTGAAATATAATAAGTATAGAGACAATCAAATACATTTTTGAAATAGTTATTGCTTGGAAAAAATTTTGCCAAAGCAAACGGACAAACATTAAAAAGGTCCTAAGACATGGATTGTTTAAGTTATTATTACAGAGGTCATTTTAAGTGTAGTTTTACTACACACCGTTCAATAGAAAAACACTGTTTTGAACCAGGTTTAATTCCCTTAAAATTGCTAAACGTCATACAATTATGGATAGATCCGATTAGACATTATTAATCAAAAGCCTGAATGGCCACAATGATGTTGAGTACTTGTAAAAAAGAGAGTTACAAAGCCTGGAAAACGTTTGTCGAGAAACAAGTCAATGTCAGTCATATGGTCAGAACGGAAGATAGTGCCAGGAGAAAATCGTAACAATCCAGTAATCTGATTTGCGATAGGTGGATTCACATCTATAGCTGATAAGTACGAAACAGTTCTAGTTTTAAAGAAACCGTAAGTTCAGGGCATGCTAATACAGGGCATAGATCACGGCCACACTCAATCAACTTCTTTAATTTTACAGCATCCAGTGAAAATTCTAATTTCTAATAGTAATGTGTTATGGACATTGACTCTACTTTAAACTGTTCTGTGATATAATAGCCATTGCTTTGTAATAAAACTTCTCAAAAGGGGGATGTCGATAATGTGTAACTTGACAGTAGTTTGAGATAGTATACTGTACATGTGTCAACTGTTTACTGCATGATTAAGCATACGTTATTACAATTCAAAAAACTACTATCTCTTCTTGATACCCCCCCCAAACAACATCACAAAATGTAATGGTACCGTGCTTTATGGCCCCCCCAATATACACAAAATGGTAGAGGTGTGGGGGATGGAGGTAGTTGACCATATGAATGGTCAAGGTAGTTGGCAAAATAAAACTACTCCAGTCACACACCCCAATAAAACTACACAAAATTTATATGATATACCTTGAGGTAGTTGATCACTTAGTAAAACTAGGTTGATAGTGGAATATAGAGTCGACTGTTGGCAGAGATGTTGGTTAACATGGATAGGGAACATAAACACAAAAATACTGAAATCATTCAAATATGTTTGCTAATAATCAAAGTAATATTTTACTGTACATTATTAGATAGGACTGTGATTTAAAAAGCTTACAAATACTTTAGTCTTGCTTGTGTGTTGCATTTTATCATATTTAACATTACTTACATAACTCGTGTACTGATAATGTACACATACATTGCTACGTTACCTATTAAATCACCATTAAATTAATTATTATGTTGGCATAAAACATGGATAGGATAACTGTAATAATCAAAGTAATTTTTTTACAGCGACCTCAATACCTTGTCTTTTATCATATTTAACTCGCCTAACTCTTGTATGATATTCTGTACGTTACCTGCAATTAAATTAATTATTTATAACTGTCAAACATCCCTTAATAAATACTGTAGCTGCAATTGTCAAACAATTAATAAATACTCAAGTTTGAGTGTCAATTTGTTTATGTAACTTTTATTCCAAAACTTTCCTGACTTCAAAGACTGCTGCATGATACTTATTAGTCAAAGGTCAAGTTCCAGCAAACACAGCTTGTAGTGTCCTGAAAGCCCGAATGAAACCTTGTCTTGATTCCCAATGCTATCGCAACTTGAAAAATCATTATTTTGTCACTTGATCATGTTCACAGTGCATTATGCACACACGAGGTCACATTTAATAATTCTATTCAGTGTAATTACAAATGGGTGTTTGGAGTACGGTAGGCCCCTAGATTATCCAATGAAGAAAATTGAAATACAATGATAAAATGGGGAAATGTAGATATTAAAGTTTGATATTAGACTTAAGTCGATGTGGTGGATAGATCGATGTCACAACTTTGGGAGAAAAAAAATATTGACCTATGGGTCGTAAAATAAATTAATTAATATTTGATAATCATTAAGTCGGAAAACTTCACATGCTGATAATGCTAGATCTATGTTATCAACATTAAGCCGCTTAAATTGTTATCAATTACATTTCAAATTATCATAAATAAAGTTTCAGATTCCAATTGTACATCCAAAATACATAATAAAATGATAAAAGTCGTTAAACCCATTTCAGATTCCTCAAGTAATTGCACTTATGACAATTGAGAAGTGAGGGTTCTGTAACATGCTGATCCAATGACCGACTACATAACCAAGTGTAAAATGTGCAAATGAATAGTACCATATATGACATGTGTCCATGTGCAAATGAATAGTACCATATATGACATAAAGTCACATACCAAGTTGTGCAAATGAAATTGTACCATATATGACATACCAAGTGTCCATGTGCAAATGAATAGTACCATATGTGACCCAAGTGTCCATGAAGAAGTACAAATGATGACATATGATTTCCATGTATAAAATGAATAGTACCATATATGCACAAATGAATAGTACCATATATGCAAATGAATAGTACCATATATGACATACCAAGTGTCCATGTGCAAATGAATAGTACCATATATGACATACCAAGTGTCCATGTACAAATGACGAAACAAATGAATTGTACCATATTTGACACACCAAGTGTCCATGTGCAAATGAATAGTACCATAACCATATATGACATACCAAGTTATATGACATACCACTGTCCATGTGCAAATCCATATATGCCATATATGAAACTCTGAAACAGTGGCCATATATGACATACCAAGTGTCCATGTGCAAATGAATTGTACCATATATGACATACCAAGTGTCCATGTACAAATGAATTTGTACCATATATGCCATGTGCAATAATAGTACCATATATGACATACCAAGTGTCCATGTGCAAAATGAATTGTACCATATATGACATCTTGCAAATGAATTATCTCTCTTCCATACCAAGTGTCCAATCAAATTTTTTGACATACCAAGTGTCCATGTGCAAATGAATTGTACCATATATGTTGTCCATGTGCAATTGACATTGTCCATGTGTGAATTGTACCATTGTCCATGTGCAAATGAATTGTACCCATATATGACATACCAAGTGTCCATGTACAAATGAATTGTACCATATATGACATACCAAGTGTCCATGTACAAATGAATTGTACCATATATGACATACCAAGTGTCCATGTACAAATGAATAGTACCATATATGACATACCAAGTGTCCATGTACAAATGAATTGTACCATATATGACATACCAAGTGTCCATGTGCAAATGAATTGTACCATATATGACATACCAAGTGTCCATGTGCAAATGAATTGTACCATATATGACATACCAAGTGTCCATGTACAAATGAATAGTACCATATATGACATACCAAGTGTCCATGTGCAAATCATACCAAGTGTCCATGTGCAAATGAATAGTACCATATATGATCAAATGAATTGTACCATATATGACATCACATATGACATACCAAGTGTCCATGTACAAATGAATTGTACCATATATGACATACCAAGTGTCCATGTACAAATGAATAGTACCATATATGACATACCAAGTGTCCATGTACAAATGAATTGTACCATATATGACATACCAAGTGTCCATGTACAAATGAATTGTACCATATATGACATACCAAGTGTCCATGTACATACCAAGTGTCCATGTACAAATGAATTGTACCACCATACCAAGTGTCCAAAATGAATTGTACCATATATGACATACCAAGTGTCCGAATAGTACCGTATTTTGACATACCAAGATGTATAAATGAATTGTACCGGGTGTCCATGTGCAAATGAATTGTACCGTATTTGACATACCAAGTGTCCATGTATAAATGAATTGTACCATATATGACATACCAAGTGTCCATGTGCAAATGAATTGTACCAAAATTGTACCATATTTGACATACCAAGTGTCCATGTGCAAATGAATTGTACCATTGTCCATGTGCAACTATATGACATACCAAGTGTCCATGTGCAAATGAATTGTACCATATATGACATACTTGGTACACTTATGACATACCAAGTGTCTATGTACAAATGAATTGTACCATATATGACATACCAAGTGACATACCAAGTGTCCATGTGCAAATGAATTGTACCATATATGACATACCAAGTGTCCATGTGCAAATGAATTGTACCATATATGACATACCAAGTGTCCATGTGCAAATGAATTGTACCATATATGACATACCAAGTGTCCATGTGCAAATGAATTGTACCATATATGACATACCAAGTGTCCATGTGCAAATGAATTGTACCATATATGACATACCAAGTGTCCAGTACAAATGTACCATATATGGGTTCATGTATGTACAAATGAATTGTACCCATATATGCTGAATTGTATACACTTAATGCGTACCATACGGGTGTCCATCGAATTACCATTATGACATACTGTCCATCATCCAATATGACATACCAAGTGTCCATGTGCAAATGAATAGTACCATATATGACATACCAAGTGTCCATCAAATGGTACCATGGACATACTCAAACAAATGAATAGTACACGACATACCAAGTCCATGAAATGAATTGTACCATATATGACAGTGTCCATGAGTACCATATATGACGCACGACATACCAAGATGTACAAATGAATTGTACCAGACATACCAAGGTCCATGTACAAATGAATTGTACCATATATGACATACCAAGTGTCCATGTACAAATGAATTGTACTATATGTGATGTAGAAATGAATTGTACCATATATGACATACCAAGTGTCCATGTAATGAATGTACAAATGAACAAATATTGTACCATATATGACATACCAAGTGTCCATAAATGAATAGTACCATATATGCCCAAGTGTCCATGTACAAATGAATTGTACCATATATGACATACACCATGTGCAAATGAATCCCATATATGACATACCAAGTTTACAAATACCAATCAACCAAGTGATGTAAAATTAGTCTAGCATACCAAGTGTCCATGTACAAATGAATTGTACGGTATTTGACCTATTAAGATGTGAACATAAATCAGAAAAATGCTACAGTGTAGAGGTGAAAAACCGTAAGTAACAGTTTATCTGTAGCCCCCAAGCAACAGAATTATGTTGAACTGTGTCCTCCGTAATAACTAAACAACTTTACATCTGTGCCTTATAAAAAATTAAAAGTTTTACATCAATTTGACAATTAATTGGACCAATTGAGTGCCCACCCCCTTTTTCTGATTTTTGTTGCACCCTGGACAATTAATGGATCAAACATGGTAAGCCTAATATACATCGATTCCTTTATCAAAGTTATCATAAAAGTTTAATTTGCCTGCTAATATGATTAACAGCACAGTATAACAAATGGGTGGATAGAAAGATCACACAACAAATATCCCTGATAAAATTAAGCCTAAGTTTTAATGTACTATATTGTTTTGAGGTTGCAGACAAAAACTGTGGAGAGGCAGAATCTTCATGCTCCCTATATGACTTTTCGCTTCGTTCAACATCATAAAAAACAAAGGTTGTCCGAAGACAACAAAGCTTGCCGAAATGGGTGCAAATGATCAAAATAAGTATTTGATCCACAGCTGTCAGGTTTTAAGGTCAAAGGACTGGTTAATATTTTGGTTCCTTCATATCTTTAACCTTGGTTATATCCTTCATGGTTTAAAAGCTATAGCCAAGGTTAAAGTTTTTGAAAAATATGTCAAAGTCTAAGTTCTAAGCCACTAGATCAAAAGTCAAGGTACCAAATGAAAGCTCTGGTCATAAGAAATCTATATGTGAAATATCAAAGTCCTATTCCTTTTGGTTTAAAAGCTATAGCCAAGGTTAAAGTTTTTGAAAAATAGGTCAGTCCCAGGTCAAGGTCACTAGGTCAAAAGTCAAGGTACTAAATGAAAATGATGGTCAAAAGAAACCTATATGTGAAATAGTTAAGTGTTATCCTTCATGGTTTAAAAGCTATAGCCATGGTTAAAGTTTTTGAAAAGCAGGCCAAAGTTCAAGGTCATTAGGTTAAAAGTCAAAGCATCAAAATCTATATGTGAAATACTAAAGCCCTGTCCCTTGCAGTTAAAAAGATATAGGCCAGGTTAAAGTTTTGTCTATGGACGCCAATCCAACTCAGACAAGTAAAATCTTCCTAAGCACTTGTCCAAGAGGACAAGTTAAAATAATCAACATATTTATAATTTGTTATTTCAAATCTAAGTCAAATTTATGTGTATCCATTTGATTTTAAAGTGAAGATTGAATTACTCAGATAAACATTGTTGTAGTTTTATCTTCCTATAAACATAGACAGACGTTGACTTCCGATACAATCATAATAAAGTAGGTGCCGATGTAGAGTATGAGGTCTTTTGAAAAATAATCACTAAAACGCTTTATTTTGGGGGGGGGATTTTAAAAACTTTTTGATTAAAGATATATATATTTTTCAATCCGATGTTGCCTATGAATTTTTTCTTTGTAAATTACGTACAAATTAATTTGGGATTCGGACAAATTACTTTTGGTTATTACTTTTCCAGTGGGACAAAAAAATCCTTAATGTAGTGCCCTGCACAACCCAAAATGTGTGTCATTTCTAAAGCTGGTGACATCTCCATATAAGTGAAAAATTCTTGGGAGGAAGTAATACATAATTCTTCAATACTTATAGACTGGATCTATCTAAAGTCATTTCTGAAATACATTGTACAGATATCCATATCTACAACAAATATGCTGGATACCTGGACATTTTCACTCTTAGATGAGAGGACGAATTAAAACTGAAAGTGAAATTTTCAGGGTAAATAATTGAGGCATGCCACTCATGAAACAATGGTGATTTAGGGCGAATGTAAGACAGAATGACTATGTATTCTGTCATAAAAAGACAAAAATAACTAGAGGCGAAAATTTCCCAGTTTACAGTATACATGTATTGAAACTCAAAGTGAATGACAAAATAATTAGAGGCTACACCACATTTACATACAAGGATTCCAAATCAGAGAAAGTGTTTTCATAGTCAAGACAGTGTCGGCCATTTGTATGTGAGGTCACCACAGTACACTTCCAGTCTATCCTATATAAATGTACTTCCAATCCATGCTCAGGTTGTCATTCACATAAAATAGAGTTAAAATATTCAGTGACAAAGTAATGGCTATAATACAGTAAATCCTGTTAGAGCGGCCACCTCTGTTAATAAAGGCCAGTTTTTTCAAGTCCCTAGACTGCATACCTCAACTAAATTGAACCTGTGTATAAATGTCACCTGCACATAAAGGTCAATATTTTCTGGTCCTTTGGGTGGCCCCTATATGCAGGTTTCACTGTACATCCATTTTTCATCGCAGATAATATGAATAACTTACCGTAGCAAAATCTAATTTTAATTCCGTTGGATATAAATCTGTCGTCTGTAATGTAGTTGTACATGTCATGTGACTTGTAGCCTGAATCTGCAATCTGTATTAAGCTACGCCATAAAGTATCTCCTAGATGACTACAAAAATGAAATACTTTTGAAAATGATTCCATCTCATTGGCATAAAACATTTAACTTGTAATATATGAAGGAAACTTTCATTGCATGGTACTGCCGTATATGTTTGCAAACTAAATGAAATGTCTATTTTTGAATAATACAAACAAGACGTCACAATTAAAAGGCCCATCAAACACTGGCATAATTATGACATCACAATCAACTGACGTCAAAAGGGTACATGGACAGCCATGTGTCAGTCACTTGGGAGATAGGCCTTAGGAACTAGAGATAGAGTGGAGCTTGTCTTAAAAGACCACCTCATCTGCCACTGAAATGTGGTCTCTCAAGACAGGTGTTCCATTAAAAGAGTTTTTATTTTAAAGAATTAATTAGCCAAGTGGTTTTCAGATTGTGGTTCAATAAGACAGATGGTCTTTCACAAGAATGGTTTCAATGTAATAATAATAAAATAATACAGGATTTACCCTTTTGTTAAGTGTTGTGTAACTTCCAAGTTTTGTGCTGGTAACTGATGACTATTTAATAATTTGTGATAAAGAACTGTTTCCTGGATTCTATGAGGATTCAGTAGCTGAATCTGGTTTCCTTGACAACATGTCCAAGCACAGCAATTCTTTATCGAGCCAATCAAATGGAGCTCCAGGTGTTCTTTGAATACTTGGCTAAAAAGTGTAATAAAGACAGAAAGTATCTCAGTAATCAGCAACTTCAAATAAAACAAAACATCATTCTAAATCTTCAACAAAATCATTTTACTCAATATATATTTGATCCTTTCTACATGTTATCAAATCACTTTGACATAATAATTTTCCTGGTTTTCTCACTTTTCAGATTTTCATAGCTGTGTTTATCAAGGGCTTGAAATGACCACGGGTTTACTGGACTGTGACTGTTTTATCGTAAGACACACCAGCAGAATTCTCATCTGTACTGTCCCCAATGTCCAGTAAAAGAAATAAATATAAAGTGTAAGTGTTCTCTCCAATAATTGTTACACGTATGTAAATCTTACAAAATAATAATTTCATCTTAAATACAAACTGAAAGTAATTAAATATCCTGACATATCCTCATCAACATGTTATAGTTGGTTATTCTTTATCAAAATATATGATAAAATTATTTCTTTTGAGTTATATGTGGGCCACCTGGAGAAAAAACATTAAATTCACTGAAGCCCTGAATAAAAAAGCATGATAATAAGCTCATAATTAGCTTTGTTACCTGGTCACATGATCCTGATCACTAATCAGGAATTGAACATATTTCATTTCATTTTAAAAAAAAAGCATGGATAGGGCACAAGATCTATACACAGTGTAAATGTTTTTACTCTCTCTCCTGACGACATTACACACACCTTTGCATTATTTACACAAATCAAACTGTAAACTGGTCATCTATTGATTTGGAAACAATATTCAGTTGTAAAGTCTTCATATCACTTGATCTGTTTTGGAAATGGAATCTTTTTTATGCCACTTTTCACAATTTTTCACTCATATGATGGTGGACAGGTTTAAATTGTTGAGTAGAGATCTCAGAAACAATGTACCTTGGAAGAGACTGCACGCCTTTTGCAAGTAAACAGGCAAACTTTTTCACAAAATCAGCTTAGGTTCCAGGTGGGGCTTGCATCATTGCTGACTAGAGGTGAGAGACTTCATAGTTTAAAGTGAAATGCTCTAACCACTCAGCCACGGAGGCACCTACCTGTTGATCTGTGAAGAATATTTTAGCTGTAAGACGTTAAATCACCTACCTGTTGATTGGTGAAGAATATTATACTGTAAAGACTTCAAATCACCTACCTTTTGATCTGTGAAAAATATTTTAGCTGTAAAGACTTCAAATCACCTACCTGTTGATCTATGAAAAATATTTTAGTTGTAAAAACGTCAAATCACCTACCTGTTGAGCTGTGAAAAATATTTTAGTTGAAAAGACGTCAAATCACCTACCTGTTGATCTATGAAAAATATTTTAGTTGTAAAAATGTCAAATCACCTACCTGTTGAGCTGTGAAAAATATTTTAGTTGAAAAGACGTCAAATCACCTACCTGTTGATCTGTGAAGAATATTTCAGCTGTAAGACGTTAAATCACCTACCTGTTAATCTGTGAAGAATATTTTAGCTGTAAGACGTTAAATCACCTACCTGTTGATCTGTGAAGAATATTTCAGCTGTAAAGATGCCAAATCACCTACCTGTTGATCTGTGAAAAATATTTTAGTTGTTTTAAAAGATGTCAAATCACTTACCTGTTGATTTGTGAAGAATATTTTATCTATAAAGACTTCAAATCACCTACCTGTTGAGCTGTGAAAAATATTTTAGATGTAAAGATGTCAAATCACCTACCTGCTGATCTGTGAAGAATATTTCAGCTGTAAAGACTTCATATCAAACTGGATTTTTCTGATCGGCACTTGTTGTGAAATACTCTTAAGTAATTGATCTTTGATATTTGGACTTGATGACATTGTCTGTTTTAATCTGTTTTTTAATTTATTTACTGACTTTGCGGGAGTAATATGTGTTTTCCTGAAGAAAAAGAAGATATTTATTGTTAATGTTTAAAGCCATCACCACAGTAACTTACGTGCACTCGGTGAGATGGGTTTTATTTTGTAACTTGATTTCCCCATACACTAATCAACTATTTATGCATAACAACCACATTACTGTAAGTACAGTGGTACCTAGCTATTAAGACAACCTAACTGACTGACTCGTAATGGTTTCATTTATAGTGAGGTGGTCTCTTAAGAGATATTCTGTACTTGTGGTCTGATATGTGAGGTGGTCTCTTGATTGGGATGGTCCTTAGGTAAGGTTCCACTGTATTAAGTCAATCCTAATACAGATATTTCATAACCATTTCTATCTGTCTTCTCAGATTAAATCTGCACACAAAAAGTTTTTGCATAGAAAAATTACAAAATTAACTCACAGTGAAAATATCTAAGTACAAAGTAATGGCTGGTTAGGAATGGTAAATGATTAACCATGGAACCCATCCACAATAATTTCTGACAATCAGGTTACAGATGAACAAGGCAAATCATGCTGAAACTGATTCCTTATAACTCATTGCATTTCATTTTTTTTTATATGCCAGATACGCCAGACTCAACAATTTTTCAGTTATATGGTGCAGCCAGTTTTTAATGGTGGATGTTACAATGTACCCAGGAAGAGACCTAATAGGTCTTCCACATGTAAACTGGTAAACTGTCTCACAAAACTTAGGTTGCAGCCAGGCTCACAGCAAAGTGAGTCACTTACTGCTGAGCATTAACTGATCCTGCTTTTAGTTCATACTGTGTTTTGGACGATGCTGGGAGTTTGCTCCATTTGTCCTCAATAATCTGTGAAACAAAGTCAACATCACCGCAAGGATTCTCTGCCACAACTGAAAAAATGAGATAAGAATACAATGCTTGAAGGATCTGTGCCAACAATGACTAAAAATGACCTAATTCTGATAGTTCTAGCCAACTCATAATATTACAATAATACTGAATTTGACCTGATTCTGATAGTTCTACCCAACTCATAATGTCACAATAATACTGAATTTGACCTAATTCTGATAGTTCTACCCAAATATTACAATAATACTGAATTTGACCTCATTCTGATAGTTCTACCCAACTCATAATGTCACAATAATACTGAATTTGACCTCATTCTGATAGTTCTACCCAAATATTACAATAATACTGAATTTGACCTCATTCTGATAGTTCTACCCAACTCATAATGTCACAATAATACTGAATTTGACCTCATTCTGATAGTTCTACCCAAATATTACAATAATACTGAATTTGACCTCATTCTGATAGTTCTACCCAACTCATAATGTCACAATAATACTGAATTTGACCTCATTCTGATAGTTACCAACTCTACCCAAATATTACAATAATACTGAATTTGACCTCATTCTGATAGTTCTACCCAACTCATAATGTCACAATAATACTGAATTTGACCTCATTCTGATAGTTCTACCCAAATATTACAATAATACTGAATTTGACCTCATTCTGATAGTTTCTACCCAAACTCATAATGTCACAATAATACTGAATTTGACCTCATTCTGATAGTTCTACCCCAAATATTACAATAATACTGAATTTGACCTCATTCTGATAGTTCTAGCCAACTCATAATGTTACAATAGTACTGAATTTGACCTCATTCTGATAGTTCTACCCAAATATTACAATAATACTGAATTTGACCTCATTCTGATAGTTCTACCCAAATATTACAATAATACTGAACTATAAGTATCACTCCAGCTAAGAATCATGCAAAACATGATACATTGATAGTCAATTTCATTGAAGTTTTGTTACTAAATTTGAGCAATACATAATGTCTTGCATGAAAATCGAGAAAGATATGAAAAATACACTATGATAAAGAGGAGCATTCTCTCTTTTGTTGTGCTGATTAAATCAAGAGACCCAAGGGGATTCAAGGAGCTCAAGAAGCAAATTTGGTCAATCATGCAACTGATATTTTCCATTTACTAAGGGACCTGAGACCTTGAAACATTGTCATAATGATCAAAGATCCTTAGATAATTCCTCACAACTTTCTTATATATATATATATAAATATATATATATATATATATATATATATATATATATATATATATATATATATATAAATATATATATATATATATATATATATATATAATATATATATATATATATATATATATATATATATATATATATATATAATTTTACGAAAAGTAAATCAGTAAATAAGCCATTTGTATACAACTGTGCCCTATGCCCTTTAAAGCACAAGATGTATCAAGTTTTGGACCCCTCTGAAGTTCCATTGGCCCCTTTTCATTCATTTGAAATCCTTTCCTTGGAGCATGCTTACTGACAAATTTGGTTGAAAATCTGTCTGGTGCTTCTTGAGTATTAGTAGTTGTTTAAATGGAAAAGTTAACACATGGTTCATACAGCAAATGAAAAATCTTTTTCATGGCATTTTTCAAGCACTTTTCCAGGTTTTTCATGGCGTTTTTTCAAGCACTTTTCCAGGATTTTTCATACATTTTTCAAGCTTTTTTCCAGGATTTTTCATAGCAGTTTTCAAACAATTTTCCAGAATTTTTCATAGGTTTTTAAAGAAATTTTTGGGCATTTTCAATGGGTATGTTAAGCTATAAAGACCTTGAAAGCCAAAACAAAGTAAAAAATAAACCCTAACAGCAAAGTTCTTTCACATTTTAAGGGCTTTCCTAAAAATACTGCTTAGAGTTCACTACACACTAGAGCTATCCAGCAGTACAGTGTCACAAAAATGCTTTACTAAAATTGTATTACAGTAACTGAAACGTTTGTATGATAGAACTATTTTTGTTTATCTAAAAGTCTTTCTTTAGTGATAAATAAACAAGAAGTAGAATTCAAGCACTCTGATGAAATGAATCAAGCATTTTGCTTTAAATTCAAGCACTTTCCAAAAGTATTTTTGTTTTTAAGCACTTTTCAAGGACTAGATCTATATTCAAGCACTTTTCAATGTCTATGCAGACCGTGTAATGGACAGTTGATAGACATTAGGATATGACAATTCCTTATTTGGCCCTGCAGGCCAGGTGAGCTAAAGACCCTTAACATGAATAAATATAGATTTACAAATATCTATATTTGCACTATTTTGAATAAGCTTAAATAATCAGTTAACATTAGAACTTTAATCGTTTGCACAAGGCTTGATTCCAACAGTTTTATAGACAATATCTAAAATGTGCACCAAATTAGAAGTCAGCAGATCTAAATGAATGTGAAATCAATACATCAAAATCACAACCTGTACAACCAAAGTCATGTTATAAAAGTTTCAAAAATACTAAAATAAGTATGTATCTTGTACAATCACTAAATAAACATGTTAAAATAAGTGCATTCTTTGTAGAATCACTAGAAAAATTGAAATAAAAGCATACTCTTTATCTGCACATGATTTTTAATAAACAAAAATATGTGTAAGTAGAAATGTGATAACTAGTAGAGTACCTTTAGAAGTTATATCTTTTGTAAACAGATCAAAGGCTGAGCAGTTTCTCTTGATTGGTTGATTATTAACTAGGTCATAGGTAGACTTCTGTTTTTCCTGAAATGAAATAATGTGGCCGAGTGGTTAGAGCGTCGTGCTTTGAACTATGCAGTCTCTCACTTCTTGTGAGTGTAGGTTCAATTCCTGCTGGACCCTTTGCTGATTTTATGAGAAAGTTTGCCAGTTTACTTGTGGAAGGTCGATGGTCTCTTCCCTGGTACATTGTACCTGGGTTTTTGTACCTGGGTTTTTGTACCTCGGTTTTGTCCTCCACTATTAAAACTGGCCGCCACCATCTAACTGACAGATTATTGAGTAAAAATTCTATTCAAAATAAAATCCAACAAAAGGCTACTAATGGATATAATACGAAAACTAAAGTATTGAGTGGTAAGTGTACAATTACAAACGATGCCAAGAATTAAAAAATAATTGAAAAGTAACTTTATAATATCTTAAAACTCATAAAGGATGCCAAACTGACTTTTAATAGAATATATTTCAACAAGTCTTCTAAACCTATATTTTACAACGAATGATTACTTTATTTTTGCCAATTTAAAAAGCAAAAATTTACGAACAAAAGTGTGATTTGGAAATTTCAATTTTGAAGTTCAGTTTATGTTGCTGAAATGCACAAACATGTGTAATTTCATATCAATATAATGTGTTATTAACCCCAAACTGCAAAATATG
This sequence comes from Atrina japonica, assembly GCA_030159075.1. Classification (NCBI taxonomy): domain Eukaryota; kingdom Metazoa; phylum Mollusca; class Bivalvia; order Pterioida; family Pinnidae; genus Atrina; species Atrina japonica. The sequence goes on along the minus strand of BROG01000251.1, from coordinate 678,116 downwards.
CTTTGACTTGATCCTAATACACAAATTACCATAATAATCATAAAAATGGGCATAATATTAAGCAAATTGTACAAAATTCATAAGGTAATAATAATCACATTTTACTTTTATTATGCATACATCTGCCTCAGAAAGTCACTTCTATATTGATGGCATGTCTAATTGTTATATATACAACTAGTATATATATATATATATATATATATATATATATATATATATATATATATATATATATATATATATTATAATATATATATATATATATATATATATATAAATTATTTTGGCAATAATTGTTTTCTCAAGTTTTATTCTTCTGTAATTGAATTGAAACATTGTAGATTTTTAGGAGAGTCAATCAATTTAGGACAATCAACTTACATGGCTGTTTCTCATGAAGTCGTGGATTCTCGTTGATTCGTGGGACCATAAATAATGTTTTAGTTTTAGTTTTGCACACTTGTCCTCGTTTGTTTACTATCTCCTGACTTCAGATGATGTAGTTTGTCAATATATGTCAAAAATGGGGTAAAACAGGTAAAAATGTCAAAAATTATGTATAATCTGTACCAAATATTACAAATTGTATCATAACAACATTTTATTTGCTTTAAAACAGTTTAATAAACCATAAACTTTTAAACATGTTCTATGAAGCATTTAGGATGTATCCTGTTACTGTTTCAAAACCAGCACCGCTTTTGATTGGTCAATGCAATTATGCCCCATGACTCAATGAGAACATCAACATGAAAGGGAGTGGGAATATGGTCTGTAATTAACAGTCTCCAGCAGAGTATAAAGAATATTTTTTTAAAAAAATAAAGCTAAATGATTTGTTTATTCACCCCAATACTTGTTTCATTTAAATATAATTCTGTTTGTTATTTATTTAGTGAAATGTATTTTGCCCCATGACTTAATGAGAACACACGATACAAACCTCAGATATTTTTGTCTTCTTATATGGTGGACTTTGCTCATCGGTAGATGACAGTTGTCTCTTTCCTGCTGTCAGAAGAGTAACAGGCTGAAAGTACAACGTACATGTAGACAGTGATTATATAAAGCCGATAGTGATACTTCATATACTGTATGCCTCAATTTTTTGGCCACTTTTTATTTTCGCACTTTTACAACAAAAAACATTGACGATATCTTAAATCACCATAGAATGGCATGTACATTCATGCTTCAATTCTTTAGCTTTACAATTTTGCTCTCATTTTAAATTTGCTCCCTCATCTAGGAACGAACAGAGTGCATTTATTGTCAATATGGATGCCATTTGGGTGACAGATAAATAAAATGGCACCTGCTAGGATGCCATGAATATATATGTCACCCAAACGGCATTGATACTGACAATAAATGCACTCTGTCCAGCATACACTTGTTACATTTACAAGTTACGAATGACATCATTGTGTGATGTCATATGAGGAACTTCATTTATAGCTGATATGAATGTCATCTAGTTTAACACTGAGTCTATGGTACACTGTTGCAGGAAATGTAAATATTTACATTTCAAAGAACGATAGAGTGCTGTCAGCTTGGAGTCAAAGAAATAAACATTTTACAGATACATATTTCAATTACCTGGATATTGTTATTGTCTTTTGACAGTCCATGTCCCTTACTCCAGAGTTCTCCTTCAATGTGGGCAGATTTCGTTTCCACAGACACGTTGTGTTTATTCTCAGGGACAGATACTGAGGATGTTTCATTCTTTTCCATCTCAAAATCATCATCCTTCCATGAACTCAGCAAATCTGAAAATGAATTTTCAGAACATTCTGATTGACCCTTGATATGTGTAAATTTCTCACTCAAATCTTTGTGGTCTGTTTGTTCCATGTCTTCATGAGCATTTACTTTCACTTCACCATCTTGATCTGTAGTGTCTGCCAAGTCGTCAAAAATGTCACAAAATGACTTCCCATTTATAACGAAACTGCTTATCTGTGACTGTGAGATAACGTCCACATCTGAATTATCTGTATCGGCCAAAGAAACTTGGGGACAATTCTGATTCTGTACTGAATCAATATTTTGTTCTTTAGAGTCAGAGTTACAGGAGGTAAATGATAATTTACTTTGAATATTACTTATCTTATCTTCAGCACTTCTGCTATCGCTCCCACCATCAGAATACATTAAATTGTCTGTTACATTTATTAAACTATCTGACATTTTGACTATTGCATTGTCACTTACATCTACTTCCTGGCTATCAGAAATAAAATTTGTATCTTTATGTCTTAATGAGTGGTCTTGGTTCAAGTCATGTATCGTGACCTTGAACACAGGAAGTTCAGAATCACACACATTTTGGGCAGGAGAAATTTGTGTGACATTGTTTTCTAGGGAGGCTGATATATTTGTTTCAAGATGATGGTCTTTCTTTTCACATTGATCACTGTTTGGCGGGATGTTTCGACTTGTGTTGTATGCATCTCCAAAAACATCTTTATCTTCATTCAATTCATTGTCTAACGATTTGACTGATCCTGTCACATCTTTTCTCACTGATGGACCATACAAATCCTCTAAAACAGATCTTATACTTTCCATAACAGCTTCCTGTTGAAAAAAATAACATGTGTAAAAATATGATTTACACTTAGGTCACGTGTCCTATACATCACAGGTCGAATGTCAGATACGAAAAATTTATGATACATTACTTGTCACATACATCACATGTTCTATACATCAAATGTCATTTGTATATATATATATATATATATATGTATATATATATGTATATATATATATATATATATATATATATATATATATATCACATGTCACAACAAATACATCACAGTTCACATATGCTATTTATCACAGGGCACATGTCCTACACATCACAGGTCATATGGCCTATACATCACAGGTCACATGCCCTATACATCACAGGTCACATGTCCTAAACATCACAGGTCACATGTCAGACACATCAAGTAAAATTTATTATACATCACAGGCCATATATGCCCTATATATCAAAGGTCACATCACCTATACATCACAGGTCACATGTCCTACACATCACAGGTTATATGACCTATACATCACAGGTCACATGCTAGATACATCAAAGGTCACATGTCCTATAGGCTGCCTACATCACAGGTCACATGCCCTTTACATCACAGTTGACATTTACTATATATCCAAGGTCACATGTCCTATATATTACAGGTCATGTCCTATATATCACATGTCACAGTTTCTATATATATATCACAGATCACATCCTATATATTCCAGGTCATATGTCCTATACATTACAGGTCACATGTCCTATACATCAGGGACAATTTATTATACATCACAGGCCATATCTCAGATACATCATATATTAAATGTTCTGTACATAACAGGACACATGTCCTATACATCACAGGCCACACGTATATTATATCACAGATCACATGTACAATATATCACAAGTTACATGCATTATATATCACAGGTTACATGCCCTATACATCACAGGTCACATGTACTATATATCACAGACACATGTACTAGACATCACAGGCCACATGTACTATATATCACAGACACATGTACTAGACATCACAGGTCACATGTACTATATATCACAGACACATGTACTAGACATCACAGGTCACATGTACTATATATCACAGACACATGTACTAGACATCACAGGCCACATGTACTATATATCACAGACACATGTACTAGACATCACAGGTCACATGTACTATATATCACAGACACATGTACTAGACATCACAGGTCACATGTACTATATATCACAGACACATGTACTAGACATCACAGGCCACATGCACTATATATCACAGACACATGTACTAGACATCACAGGTCACATGTACTATATATCACAGACACATGTACTAGACATCACAGGTCACATGTACTATATATCACAGACACATGTACTAGACATCACAGGCCACATGTACTATATATCACAGACACATGTACTAGACATCACAGGTCACATGTACTATATATCACAGACACATGTACTAGACATCACAGGTCACATGTACTATATATCACAGACACATGTACTAGACATCACAGGTCACATGTACTATATATCACAGACACATGTACTAGACATCACAGGCCACATGCACTATACATCACAGGCCACATGTACTGTACATCACAGGCCACATGTACTATATACAGGTCACATGTACTATACATCACAGGTCACATTTACTATATATCACAGACATGTACTGTACATCACAGGCCACATGTACTATATATCACAGACACATGTACTATATATCACAGACACATGTACTGTACATCACAGGTCACATGTACTATACATCACAGGTCACATGTACTATACATCACAGGTCACATGAACTGTACATCACAGGTCACATGTACTAGACATCACAGGCCACATGTACTATATATCACAGACACATGTCCTATACATCTCTTACCTTATGCTGTAAAAACACATGTGTTTTGTTAGGATCAAGATTGACATCTAGTTCTGATGGAGGCAGTATAACAGCAATAATGAACACAGGGTAACGCCCAGTCTCCTTTCCACTATACTGTTTAATAATCTGTAATAATAAAGTCAACAGACAAAATTAAGACATTATTAGTTTTATGAAATTTGTCTATTTGTTTACAATTTCAGCATCTCTCATTCCTTCTAGGTGGCACAAACTGGGAGGCTTTACATTTGATAAGTGTAGGGCCAGTGATTTTCTGTTTCAAATTTACCTCAATTCTTTTTTCAGTTTTGGTGAATTTCGTTTTTTCTGTTTTCATAAGAAAAAGAACTAAAAACATACTTCAGATGAAGAATTATCAATACAGACTCATAATCATATTTTAAATAGTCTGCCAAACAAATTTAATAATAGATTTATATGATAGCTCACATATCTGTCATATATCAAACTCTTATGGTAATCAATGGTCAAATATGATTATAAATCAAAGTGAAAGTTAAATGGATTGGGATCAACATCTGTCATGACTGATGTTCTATGTTTCAGGATCATCTATGTCGTTCTGTCCTAACATCAGTTAGAACTACTCAAACAGTGAAAATGCATAACATTTATTCAATGGTATGAGGAAATATAAACTAGAAATCAATTTTATGATAGAACCTGAACACTACAAGTTTCTAAGAATCTCCCTCAATAAAAAACAAATGGAAGTTAAAAATGGATAGTCAAACTCAAATAAATGGCCACCTCTGTATAAAGGGCACCTGCTTATAAAGGAAATTCAGAGATAACCTTTGTTAACTTTTTTCTAATGAATAATCCTATGTATAAAGGTCACCTGTATCTAACGGCTACTTTTGCCTGTTCCCTTCAGTGGCCTTTACAGACACGTTTGACTTTAGTAGTATTTTGGCATACATTTTAGATTTTTCAATAATAGCTTATAGGCAATTCAATGTATGGTATATTTTGTTCTCTGATTTAATCTTAGAAATTTCTGTTAATACATGTTTAATTATGTAAATTCTATATAATCAACAAGTCATAATAATTTCACAGACCTTCTCTAAATCTTTAATCACAACTGGACGTTTATTGACGAAGATGAACCCTCTATCATTTGCAGACCTACTGACAACTTGTGAATCTCCATCAGGTTTTGGAAGATACATTTCCGTCTTCATCTGAGATATAAAAATGATAGACAAGAACAATATAACAGTGACTTTAAAACCAATAATTGGTTTCAATTCTTTATATCACAATGTTGCTAACAGTTTTCACTTCCTGGAATTGTCAATAATATACAGGTAAAGGCCTTGTATCACTTACTAATTAATCTATCGTGAAATTTGTGTTGAGAAACCACCCCTTCTGCCACAGAAATGTGTTCTTACAAGACAGGGGGCCGCACACACAAGTTTGTATTCCTTGTCACAAGTTATACATATAAACATAGAATAATCAAATATTATAAAACTCACACCAACATACCGTACATGAATTTCATATCTCCCACTTAACCTGACCTAAACCAATCTTCACCACAGCATTGAAAACAAGCTCCAAAACAATTTGAAAGAAAGTACAAATCAAGCATCTGAAGAATAGCACACGCTAAGAATCATAAAACATACAAAACATAACTTGGTATAAATAAGTCCCCCCACCCCACCACTGTCCCAACTTGGTATGAGTCAGCTAAATACCCAATAAAAGTCCCTTGATTTTTCTTGCTGACATTCAGGAAATTGTGCCTGCCTTATAAATTGGAAAATTTTCAGTACCCAAAGATATCAGGGCTAATAGACCCTTCTTGGAAAAGGGTCCTGTACCCTTTCAGTTGGGAATTTTAAATCACAATTGGCTAAATTTGGTTAAAAATTAGTATTAATTATGGTAATTTTACTGATAGAATTAAAAATAAAGATACAAAACTTGTGATTCATTTATCTCTTTATTTAACTGACAACTTGGATTTAATCTGAAGACATAAAGGTAATAATTCAGCAGTTTTTTCTCTATTTCAAAAGTTAGGTACATGGGGAACATAACTGGGAAATTTTGGCTCAAAATTGGGAAAAATATAGCTGATTTTGCATTGGGAATAGGTCCATTTACCAGACCAACATGTTGATGATATTTTGACATACACATTTTTAGCAGTCTACGTCAAATTATTTTGGCTCCCACAGGTTATTGGGACCTGTGTGGTTGGATTCCACACAGGTCCAAACTAAATATTGTCAGTCCGAAAAAATTTACCAGGATAATCGATGAACCACAATTATTACCAAACCTTGATGGAATCCTGATCATGCAGAGACATAGTCACTTTGATATGCAATGCTCTACAACAATAAGAAAATCAATTTTCATTTGAACCAGTAGTTTTACTAGCTAGCCAGGAATGTTGACTATATATATATATATATATATATATATATATATATATATATATATATATATATATATATATATATATATATATATATATATATATATATATATATACACATACACATACATATATATATTTATTACATTTTTTATTAAATTAATCAATTAAATAAAAGCTTTATTTTTCACTATTATTTTCACCAGATAAAATTTATCTGTGGAATAAACTTCATTTTCTCGAAATAATTTTTCACCAGACTTAACACAAAAGTTCATTAAGTCACTGGAGTTCCATTGACTTAACATGTCCTTTAAATGACCTTTGGGTCAAAAGAGCAAGCCAAACTACTTAGATCTCAACTTTAGATGATATGTAGGACCTGTTATGAAAATATGACCATCCACCATTAGGGGGCCGTTTTTGGACCCTTATCATATATAGTCCTTTTGTCCAATTTTCATATAAAAATTAAAAAAATTGCCAACCAACAACCAAATAATTTTTAATAGTGGCCTAATAGAGTTATTCTATTGTTCTACATAAAAAAAAAAATTCAGACAAATACGGAAGCACACAAATACAAACCTTAGGATCTGTTTCTTCTGCACATTTATATTGTAAATTATTGTAAACATTTCTTCCCAGAATTCCCAGTACAGAGGAATTCAGATTTTGTACCGGATTTTTTTGCCAAATAAGCTCTCTATTGTGTCGGAGGGTTAATCTTACTTCAGGGCATATGATGCCATAAGCCATGAAAAGTTCTTCAATTCTCTTTAATTCCTCTTTCTTCTTTTTAATAGAGTTATAAAACTGTCTTCTTACTGGCAAGTTTTTGAACAAATTTACAGCAGTTATCGTAGTACCTATGGAAGAAACAAAAAACTTTAAAAAATATTTCTTGTTTCTTTTTACAAAGTTGATTTTCACCCTCATGAATTTTCACTTACATACTCAGCAGGGCTTTCTTTCCTCCAAATTTATAGCCGATATTGGGCTCTATTCCCAATCACAAATCACCTTTTTTCATATTCTGTATTCAGTCTTTTCTTGAAAGTTTAAATATGATTATCTTATGATATCAATAACAAGAGATCCCATCTCAAGGGATCTTGGTGCCCACCATGGAATGTTCTATGTCTGATCTATGACAGACTGTCCTTTTCTCTTCTTTTCTCTTGTTTTGTGTCTCAACATTGAATTTGAACTTAAATACATATTTCTGTGAAATACATTTTTCACAAAATTATAGCAAAACTGAACTTGAACTGAACATATTTCATTTTAAGAGAGAATGGAATTCAACATGGCCGACAGGTGTCCATCTTGGATTTTGATCTCTCTGAAAATGTAATACGCACATTAAGACCTCAGGGTGAACCTCCATAATCAATTTCAAAAAGATTCCTTCAGGACATTTTGAGAAATACACACTTCCATTGTCAAAATCCTAGATGGCCACCTGTCAGCCATGTTGGAATCCAATCTCTCTGAAAATGTCATATGCAAAACAAGACCTCGTGGGAAACCTTTATGTCCAATTTCAAGGAAATCCCGTTCGTCCTTTCTGAGAAATAGCAAATACACATGTAATAGCAATAACAATCTTCCTATGGTCAAAATCTGAGATGGCCGCCTATCGGCCATATTGGATTCCAATCTCTGAAAATGCAATATTCGCAACTAAATCTTAAGGGGAACCTTGATGTCAAATTTCAATAAGATCCCATTCAGTCCTTTCTGATAAATAGCGGTAACAAACATCCTTTGGTCAAAATCTAGGATGGCCGCCTGTCGGCCATGTTGGATTCCAATCTCTCTGAAAATGTAATATGCACAACTAAACCTCAAGGGAAACTTACATGTCAAATTTCAATGAGATCCCTTCCGTCCTTTCTGAGATATTGCAGTAACAAACTTCCTTTGGTAAAAATCCAAGATGGCCACCTGTCAGCCATGTTGGATTCCGATCTGTGTGAAATTGAAAATGCACAACTACACCTCAAGGGGAACCTTCATGTCAAATTTCAAGTAGATCCCTTCAGTACTTTCTGAGAAATAGTGGTAACAAACTTCCTTTGGTAAAAATCCACATTGGCCCCATGTCGGCCATGTTCGATTCTGATTTCTCTGAAAATGCAATATGCACAACTAGATCTAAAGGGGAACCTTCATGTCAAATTTCAAGGAGATTCCTTCCATCCTTTATGAGAAATAGCGGTTACAAGAATTGTTCAGGATGGATGGACGACGGACTGACAACAGACGGACCACAGATGCAGGGCCATATGAATAGCCCACCATCTGTTGATGGTGGGCTAAAAAGATGAAAATAAAATAGCAAGTAGCAAAATAGATAAAACAAAAAAAAAAACAAAAAATAATAGAAAATGTAAATATTGCTATCCTAAGTCCTATGTTACAGGACTATAGGCATATACAATCAATTTTAAATTTGAGATAAAATGCAGCAAAAATCCCAATGCAAGTTCCCAAAATGGCAAGAAAACCCCCCATTGAGCTGTTACGTTCAACAGATGGAATGCCAAACATTTTGACATGCAGGGCTCTACAACACTAAAAAAATTCACTCTTCATTTGGCCAGTGAACCAGAAATTTCACTATCCAGACAGGAACTTTTACTCGCCAATATATATATATATATATATATATATATAATTTTTTAAGTTGATGTAACATTTTATTGTTTCAATCCATTTAAAACAAGGTTATTAACTGCATGTTGACCTTTTTGTGCATGATTTCAATCCAGGAATGTTTATATGCCTATATTTTTGTTTTCTCTAATATTGAGGCAGCCTTAAACATTTTTTTTTTAATTTTTAGCGCCAGTTTCTTTTCGACGGAATTTACAAAACAGACTGCCCTCAAGAATTGTAAGTTTTGTCTGTAAGTTAAAATCTAGAGTCCAACACCCGTGACCTGATCATCAGACAAACACCTATAAAGTTCTTTAATTTATAGGTGTTTGTCCGTCAATCAGATGTTTGACTCTCGATTTTAATTTGCAGATAAAATCTCCAGTTAATCCCTTTGGGGATTCTGTAACGGCCGTTTTATTGTGTTGCCCCATGATAAAACGGCCACGATAGAATCCTCAAAGGAATTAGGCTGTGGTCTGCCTGCCCTCCTCGTCGAACACTAGGTCGAACTTTCTGCCCTGATTTTACCACTTAAAAATCGCTTAAATTAAAATCGAAATTGGGGCAGAAAGTTCGGCCTAGTCGAACACTAGCCATAACTCGGTTCCAATATCCCTTTTACGAAGATCGTTTAAACTTAGTAGTGTCTAATGATGCTTCTGTTGAAATCGACCGAGAAAAGAAAATGTCATCGTGTGCTGTTAGGAAAATTTCAAGTCGAAAACATGAGAGCGATACAACGTGTTTTTATACAGTAATCCACGTGAGTTAGATGCTCTAGTTTATCGAAACTGAATAACCAAATTGGTTGTTGTAAAGCGCATAACAGACCATGATTTCGATAATGTAATTTCACAGTGAAAACGGACAAACTTTTGATTTCCAGATCGGGGAAAAACTGGTTGCAATGTGGCGACTGAATGAGGATAAATACTCGCCAAAATCTAAAAAATGGTCGCATTTGCGAGTGATTTGGTCGCATTGTAGAGCGCAGACATGCAGTGAAAGAACCTTAACTCTTTCAACCCTAGAGACCATAATAGATTGTTCTAAACAACAAAAAATGGTATTCCATTAAGATATTTGGTGTGAAAGGGTTCCATGACTATCTCATCATGAGGCCTCACTAACAAGTTTTATCCCATTCCTTATGGAAAAACAAATATTTGATGTGAAAGGTGTAAAATTATTGATATGAAGTAGGCTACATGAGGATCTAGATCTACACATCGTTTCAAATAATATAATATGTAATTCAATATGAACCTGAGGGGAAAATCTTACATGAAAATTGATTATCCAGACAATTGATTTTCTGGATGTTTTTAGTGTCTTCTTCCCAATCCAGATTATTGGCATTAGATTTGACATATTTGTAAAAATGATGGCTAATGGGTGATGCTATAACCTATATCTCTTGTAGGAGGTTGGAGTGAATTTGGAACTAAGCATACAAGTTTTGACCTTACCTTGACCTAAGTGACTCGGTCTGGACTCAGTTATCTGCCCTTTGTAATTAAAATGATATGTTATGCTAACTTGATCACTTGCTGTCTTGGAAGTTATGGATAATGATGAAATAGCACAGAGTGACCCTGGAAAATAAAATAAGATTTTCAATTACATTATGCCAGCTATATGTCAGATTTTTCCAATTAGACATAAAATTACCATAGTGGATTGTACCACCACAACCAAAAAGTTTTTTATTATGCCCTGAATCATATTACTTAGTCAGCAGTTTGTATATCATCATATTGTAAGTCTCCAATATAAAACTCAGTAGGATACAGGATACATGTAAATATGGGTTACAGGGGGTGGATACAGAATACAGGAATTTTCAAAGAGGGGGCATTAAGTTATTTCCTTTTATGGAGGGGGGATTGACAAGACGACAATGGTGCATTCATTCTGAGTAAAGAATTCGATATTATCAATGGTTATATTTTTGTGATCTTTAGGTAGGGAAAATTGTAAAAATTTGTATCCAACGTAAATTTTGTTTACAAATACATGTAGTTCTTCATATGCTAACCAGCCGAGAAAACATGTGACAATGAAGATTTCTTTACCAATATGTAGGGCAATCACTTCTGTGGGAAATTGAATAAACCAAGGTGTATTCAAAATTAGGAAGACAAAGCAAGGGAGGATTCAGGATTTATAGTTAGAGGGGAGGTAGATTAACTTTGCCGAGCAAAAATAATTTATGCATTACTGAAAAATATTGTGCAGTTCATATAGAGATGATTTTTACTGTACATACATGCATACTTTGGCATTCAAAGAGGGGGGCATAAGCCCCCCCCCCCCCCCCAATTGAATCTGCCAATGGGTTATCAGTCATTTAATATCCTGGAGATTTAAGAACCTCCCAACAATTTAGGATGGTTTTGAAGAACAGGGAACCAGTATTTCCAATTATAATATTGTTATTATGATAAAATTTTACATGTAACTCACAAAAATTATATACATATATTTGTTTCCTAATTCAAACTAATATGTATACATGTAAAATTCCAAGTATTACCCAATTTGAAATTACAATGTTACATGTAATTTTAACACTATACTTTGTAACACACCTAGAGCTTCACCTCTGAAACCATAGGTTGACAAATTTTCCAGATCCGAAAATTTTGATATCTTGGAAGTATGATGGCGTTGAGCGACAAAGGGAATGTCCGATGATGCAATGCCCTCGCCATTGTCTCTTGATTCAATTTTGTCCAAGCCAAAGTTCTCCTGGAAAATTACAATATGAATTGTGTATACATGGAGTGTAAACATATTTTAACTCAACAGCAAATCAACCACCAAACTGACAGTGTAAATACAGCCAAACCTGTCTATAAAGTCCACTTAAGAAAACAGGCCAATACAGAAGGTTGCCTTAATAAAGAGGTATATATTTTCATAAAAAAATCAACAAAGGTTATGTCTGAATGACCTTTATAGGTAGGTGCCCTTTATACAGATGAAGACTTTAATGCATCACATTTTGATCAGTTTTTTTGACGTTGTTCTTAGAATTTTGAGTTCTATAAATATAGTAATTTTCATTTTTACTAAGATTGCTCTTTAATTTAAATAACCATATAGAATTAAGTATTTTAGCAATAAAAGGCAAATAAATCTAGCAGTAGTAGAAGGAACAAGTAACAAAGCTTACTGAAATCTTGTACACAGGTAAACTGTTGACCAAGATTGGCAAGAATCAATTCAGATTCTAACATACATGTAGCAAATCCTGTCCTCACTTAAATTCGGAGGGGAGATCGATTTGAGTATCTGCTGTTTTGAAAAATAATGAACAATTTCTACTTTAATTCTTAATCCAATATCACTGTCTTGTCAGTAAACCTTAATTATAATAGGAACTAAGGTATTACTTTGAAGAGATCACACCTTTGTCATTGTAGCATCGTAATGTAACGAGAATCACGTGATATTTTGATGTAGACAGTATTTTGGATCCAATGTACATGTGTACATGTAGACCAGTACAACTCATTTTCTACTCCCTAAACCTAGTGCTCACTTCACTCACTTAAAACCAGGTGAAATTGTTGCCAAATCTGTAAGTAAGACATATTTGGCAGTCTTTTATTGTCAAGCTATTATATCTAGGTTATTACAGAATCTGGCTGTCAACAAACCCATTCAACCATGTGTATAATTTGACCAATCAGATTAGACAATTACAACAGCCATTTTTCTTGGAATTCTGACCAATCAGAATAGTTCTTAGCAATGAAATGAACTTTTTGAAGCCCACAGTACACACCAGAAGGAACATTTCTACAATAAAGAGCTCAAATATTATTTTGCATCATTTACAATAAAAAAAATAGAAACTATAAAGTTTGTGATTCATATAAAACATATGCTTATGCTAGAACACTATAAGAGTCAGGTATTATCTGCAGAGGAGGTATCAGGTCAATATGGTCTTGGATCTGAATGGCAGTGCCCTATCTCATTACATTTCTTTAATACAAATCAAAGATTAAACTAAAAGTACTGAAATATACATATTTATCAAAAGTATGTGTTTATTAACGATTATTAAACATTTTAGCATACCTACCAACCTCTGAAACCTTCAATGAGGGAGATCTCCCCCTCAACTATGACAGCTGAAAGGGAGATTTTGCGCAGATGACATTTTCAGCCTAAATATATGATTTGTACACTACATACATTACAAAACACCAATGAGAGTTAACAGGTATACTTTATTTCTTCAGTTCACTTTTATATTGAAGACAAGCTGTTTTCAATATTCCAGAGTCTGGACAATACTCATAACATGTCATATTTAGATTTTGTTTTTTTATGTATTTCACTAAAAATTTTATTTACAGTAACTAATTTTACTTCAACCATTTACCTACATTTAATTCAGATTTTACAACTCTTATAGTCTTATAGTTTTACATGTATCATCATTTTAACACATCCTGAAATTCAGTTCCATTCGGTATCGGTTTTTTCATGTAACATCCAACTTCCACTTCCTCCATAAACTGCAAGCAACAGCAGCCAACACACGATGTGTTTTGTGACATTTTCGGCCATGAGGTAAAGATTAACATGTTGAATTGTCAATAAAATAATTATGTTAAGTTTCTTATCGTTTTCAGAAATGCATTTTGAACTACAAGTACATGTAGTAGAAAATGGATCACTTTCAAAACTTTAGCTTTTTGAAATGATCAATGGTTGTAGGCCTACTTGACATTTTTACTTGCATGGTTCCAACTTTTACTTGCGGGTCATTGCGGGGTTAAATTATCTGAATGCGGGAGATTTTATACTCCCGCACGGGAGACGACTGGCAAGCAGGTGATTTCCGAAATTATGATGTTTGTGCTTGAGGCCCCCGCACAAAACGGGAGGGTTGGGTGGTATGTTTTAGCGCACAGAAAACACCCATAAATTCTTTTACTCATAAGAGTTCTTCATTAAATAATGTTACACTGTTATATACACATGCTGACATGATATGATATGATATACACATGATGACATGATATGATTTACACATGCCGATAGGATATGATATACACATGCTGACATGATAAGATATACACATGCCAACATAATATATATACACATGCTGACATGATATACACATGCTGACATATGATATACACATGCCGACATGATATGATATACACATGCTGACATGATATGATATACACATGCCGACATGATATGATATACACATGCTGACATGATATGATATACACATGCTGACATGATATGATATACAGATGCTGACATATGATATACAGATGCTGATATGATATGATATACACATGCCGACATGATATGATATACACATGCCAACATGATTTGATATACACATGCCAACATGATATGATATACACATGCTGACATATGATATACACATGCTGACATGATATGATAATCCAAGTTTGTTTACCACTTTTAAATCAATAGTACCAGCGCCAGCATCTATTGAATTTTCTGTAAGCTCTTTGACTACGCTGTAAACAGACGTGATAACTTGAGAACTACCCAGTAACCGGACAGTTTCTCTGGGGAGTTCATTTAATCGGTGTTGTGAAGCCATTGCAGTGTAATCTCAACATCGATTGTTTTGTCTTTGTCTTGGAAGGGCGGAAGGGACCCTAAAAATTGGGAGATTTTTCCTCCCGCTGGAAGAAAAACAAGTATGAATATATATATATATATGCTGACATGATATGATATAAACATGCTGACATGATATGATACACATGCTAACATATGATATACACATTCTGACATGATATACACATGCCAACATCATATACACATGCTGACATAATATGATATACACATGCTGCATACCTGTCAAGTCTACCGATTTCGGCGGTAGTCTACCGATTTTTCTATTCATCTACCGCTTGTCTACCGCCGAGAAAAAATCTACCGTTTTCTACCGATTTTTCCAATTTTCAACCGATTTCCCTATATTTCTACTGCTTCTTGTCCATTTTCCGGCGATTGGTAGACGTTTTTGTCAGGATTTAATGTTCTAAATCGTAATTTTCAGTCTATCAATTGGTGACAAAAAATAGCTTGAAATTTCTGGCGCCTCCATATCATTGAAGTATTAAGACATCTATTCTATAAGTCCCTTATATCTTCCAAATAGTCATGAAGAATAAGGACTAATAACCCTGTTTATTAATTAATGTCATTAGACCATACAGAGGTGTCATTATCAAGCGTGTGCCGACGGTAATTTCACAATGACCTGTACTGTGGACAGGTACCTAATATACAGATTGATTACCTGTATATCTAAAGACTAAACATCCACACCTATAATCACTATCCATATGTTCTGTCCTATATACAGTTATCAAAGATTAACATCATTGATGTTATATTAATTTCATGCAGCTTCTGTATCAATCCTCAATGATTTTACTTTAAAAATCTAGCTGAGAAATATCGCAGCGAGAGCGTGGTGTCTTCTATGACGTCCGCACTCCACATACTATACAGTGTTATACATTTTATACAAAGATAATAATATCTTCTTGTAACACATTGAATTGAATTTAATAAAGTGTCAGTAAACACATTTATATAACCTCAATAATCTTTTTTTTTTTTTAAAAGCAGATTTGATTTTTTTTTATCAAATCTCATTTTTTTAGTGAACTAATCAGCCATCATTTGTTGTTTTATCTTATCAATTAATGAAAAAGGTACAATATGAAGATAAAAACCTTCAAATAAATATTTGGGTATGCAAATATTTTGGTAATAAATGTTCAAATCTCAAAAAAAAAAAATAATAATAAATAAATAAATCAAGCCTTTGACGTTAAAAATTATCATACTTCCAAATATTTAGCAATCAAACTGAGATTATATTTCTTCCAGGTAAGTCTAGTTATTTATTTTCTGCATTCCAAATCCAACTGTTATATTAGAATATTCAGAATTTAGTATATATTTTAAAATTTGTTATTACAAATTAAGAAATACTAACTTTTAAACATTCTAATATAACACAATGACCATAACATCATTTTGAGTCTCCCAAGCTGTGTGTGTACATGTATATATTACATGTATTAAAACTTCACAATAGAGTCAATATCTATTTCTTATAAATTTCAAAGTCGACTAGAAAATTAAAAGAAATGTGATATATATATATCATCAATATTATTGACAATAATTCCCTTTTAGATGCATAAAATGGCAGATATTGAAGTTTGAAATTACAATTTTTTCTTGTTATTTCTGAAGGGGGACCCCCCTCCCCTTTCTCTTATTTTGCCACAACTGGTACACGCATATATATCAGAACGCATTTTCTACCCCAGACAAATTTCCTAATGTTGACAGGTATGCTGCTGATATAATATGATATACACATGCCAACATATGATATACAGAAGTTGACATGATGATATACACATGTTGACATAATATGATATACACATGTTGACATATGATATACAAATGCCGACATGATATGATATACACATGCCAACATAATATGATATACACATGCTGACATGATATGATAATCCAAGTTTGTTTACCAGTTTTAAATCAATAGTACCAGCGCCAGCATCTATTGAATTTTCTGTAAGCTCTTTGACTACGCTGTAAACAGACGTGATAACTTGAGAACTACCCAGTAACCGGACAGTTTCTCTGGGGAGTTCATTTAATCGGTGTTGTGAAGCCATTGCAGTGTAATCTCAACATCGATTGTTTTGTCTTTGTCTTTTGTTTATTGATCTATACCTAACACTTTGGTTTACTATCTTTCCCGCTCCAGTTACTACTTTCAATTTGCCAGTAAAGATTTCTCGTCGTACCCTTGTTCTAGAACGATGATCCTAGAGAAATCCGAACGGTCTGTGCGCATGCTCATAAGGAATAACATTACGATTTCCTGTTAGAAGCTGACGGAATAATTGTGATAGTGACAGGTAAGACGAATAGTCTAACTGGCAAGTCATTAACCACCAGTGATACAATTATTTCTTAAATTAATACTTGTTTTCTTTTGTCGTGTATTTGAAAAGTAGAGAATGTACAGGCCAATAGCTCTGTTAGGACGTGAGACGCACATGTTTGAAATTAAGTACACGTTGTCATTTGTCAAGACCTCAGACAGTCGGTGCTGACTGGACTGACTTGACTGTCCAAAGTAAATTTAGGCTACTGCAGTAGTTAGTAGTTGTTAACGTCGCACCATAGGCTAGCACATGCTATTTCAGCACACAAATCCTGTCAGATAGTTCCTGTTGTGATATAAATAATGTGGTAGATCTACAGTTAGAACAATGTTAGTTTAATTCTCAAAGTTTTTCACAGTGCATTAAATTTTAAAACTATTTTACCATTTCTGGTTCATTTTTGAAAGACATTTTCTGATTCATACATAATATTTATCTTTTAAAGTTTATTGCAAATAAGTGGAAATTTTTAACTGTTAATTGTATAGCCTATCATATTCAGGCCACAAAATAACAGAAATCATTGTAAGTAACCCATTTAGAGGTTACCCAAGTAGAAATTATTGTAACCTACAGGTTATGATAACAATAGTGAAATCCCAAACATATATATAAAAAATGAAAAAAAAGACAAGTATCGAGAATGAAAAGGAGGTTACGTGATTTGTATTCGTCTCAACCACCATGTAACCTGAACGATCACTCTCTAGTTATTTTGTGGTCTGAGATATTTACAGTAAAACCTGCTATAGCGATTACATGTGTATAAAGGCCACCTGGTCATAAATACTTTTTTTTTCTGTCTCTAATAGTACCATTTATGTACAAATCAACCTCAATATAAAGACTACCTCCCTATAAAGACCAGTTTTATTGTGTCCCTGACTCCCTATGGGGGTTGTTATATACAAGTTTCACTGTATATTGGTATTTATAATCTATTCTAATGATGTTGAATTTGCATCAAATGATGAGCTATTATTTATATAATGCAAAAAAAAATGAGAGAGATGAAGAAAAACAATTTATTATGCCCAAAATACATTGCAAGTAATGATTCCAGAAGTTCCGTATCTGATTACCTTGCCTAACAAAATAGATTGCCCTATATTGACCATAATTCTTGTTTGAATAACACAGAATTTTACATGTATGTCGAGACATATTAGGGGTGGGACGGTTCAGGATTTTTTATGTTCGGTTCGGGTTTTTCTGTTATGGTTCTCGGCTTGTTCGGTTATGTTCATCTAGCAACTGACTAATGGAGCAACCACAGAAATATAAACACATTCTAGAACGAATGTCAGTTGAATGGCACATATTTTAAACCAAAATATGTGACCCTGTGGTGCAACACTATTTTGTGAAATTATATGTCTTTAAGATAACTATGTACATGGCACAGTAGCATTTCTAATAAGCTACTGATCAATGATACAACAATACATTGGTACAACACATGCATTCAAAATATTCTCTCCATTTACATTGTAAGAGAAATATGTTGTATTGCTATGTTTAATTCATTAACAAATTTTACTCTTGGCATCTTGTTTAATCCTTAATTCTTTGGAATTACACTTTGGAAAAAAATATTTACAAGAGAATATAGAACACTACAGGCTGAGGTTAACGGATCAACTGTCAACAACTTGGCCATTCTGCAGTACTGTAGAGTAACTCCATAGATGTTTAGACACTACAGAGTAAATGCTGCAGTCAAATTGTCATGTTTATTATTTGAAAGACTCACTCACTGTTGATTATGCATTATAATTGTCATCAGCATCTGGTTTCAGTAGGAAATAATAAATCCCACATGAAAGTAACTCATATTACTCAAGCCTTTCCTGTTCCCAATCCCCCCTTCTTTTGAGGAATGAAGTGATCGTAGTGAGCGAGATAGAATGACTGTTTAACAACACGAAAGAATAGCTTCATATTAGTCGCCATTTGCAATTTATACTGATAGCACAAAACACCTAACAGACACAGTAATACGAAATAGCTGCAAGTTATTTAGAGGCTAGATATATTATCACATCTCTGCATTCAAATTATATCTGTATTTATCATTTATAGATTATTTCATATTCTGATAAAGAATATTACATTTTTTTTATTAGAAGTATTGGTGTCCGCTTCAGGTTAATATCATGCCATTTGGGTCATTAGAATGACCTCATTGAATAATAATTTTGGAACCGAACCGAAATCCGGAAAATAAGAACTGATCAGTACGACATCAACGATTCGGTTCTTCAGTTTTTACATGAACCGTCGCACCCATAAGACATGCATTCATTGTAATGCAGTTTCTGTCAGTCGTTTTATTAAACATTTTGGGATTGTTACACTTTCGAATGGACTTAAATAAATTAGTCAAAGTCAAAAAGTTTGACCATATTCACAGCAGTGACCATCAATATTTTAGTCTTAATCAGCAAATACCCTAGATCCAGCAGGTATAATTGACTACATGTATGACCACAATGATCTTCAATCAACTTCAAAGTAAAACGAGTAATAACAGGTACAAAATGAAATATATGTAGGTACACAAATACAAAATTTATTATATTAAATATATATAAAGGCAGGCCTACATCAGATAATGTAAAATTGTTATTAAATTATAAATACATACAAGTTCTGATTATGATAATGTACATTAATTGAGTGTGTAAGTTATGTAGCCTGCAGTAATATATGGGACAATACTTAATGATACATAAAGATGAAGGTTATGAGGTGTGAAAATGTTATATTATCAGGGATAGAAATTAGCATTTCTGTCTCACTAGTCAGTTGGACTAGTTAAAAACAAATTTTCCTAGTCCTGTGACAAATTCTCTAGCCTAGTACCAAAATTACAAATTTTTATGTATTTATATTCTCATGGTTATCTTAGCTTGAGTACAGAAAAGAATTAAGGGACAGATTAGGTTACAGTACAGGTCACTTACGGTAGTTAAATAACCCTTTACATAAAACCTCTTATGAGAGACCACCTGTCTTTTTACACAACATTCTGAAAACCACTTACCGTAGTTAAGTAGTTAGTTAAGATTTACATAAACATTTGTGTAAATAAATCATTTTATGTAACTATCTTAGTACTAACTTAGTACTTTCATTATTATTTTTTAATTTCCAAAATTCAAATGAAAGTCGGGTTTGGAAGCCCTTCTATAATTTATATTTCTGGAAGTACCCATAAAGTGATGAACGATATTGTCTTGTTGATTCTAGATCTATGTAAGAGGTAAAGA
The DNA here is from genome assembly GCA_030159075.1 of Atrina japonica. NCBI lineage: Eukaryota > Metazoa > Mollusca > Bivalvia > Pterioida > Pinnidae > Atrina > Atrina japonica. Next base: position 657,262 of record BROG01000251.1, on the reverse strand, counting down.
TTTTCCTGTTTTATTATAAATAAAATGATGAATTCAGTTTCTTGGTTTTCTTGTGGAATTGCACTAGAACATCTGAATTAAAAATGAACATAAAAAAGGATGCAAACTGGTAGAAATAGGTCGCAAACGATCTCGAAAGACATCAAGTATTTAACACGTCCACTAGGACGCAATAGATCTTATATAAGGCGTCATTTAGGATTTTTACGCGTAAATACGCATGACTGAAGTTGTCAGATGGTCCATCATGGCTGTTACCAATTTTACAGAGCCGACCTGGCTCAGAAGGTAACACACACGACTCTTGATTGTGAGGTCGAGTCCAGCCAGCGGTAGGTTGGTTTTCTGTCCTTCTGATGAGAAAGTAAAAACCGAGGTAGGTGTCGGCATGTTAAAGAACCCTCACTGTTCAATGGCCGTTAGTTCTGAGCATAGGCCAAAATTTGAAGCCTTTCACCGGTCTTTGGTGACGTCTCCATATATGAAAGATTCTTGAGTGGGAAGTTAAACAGCAATAAAAAAACAAACAAACCAATTTAACATGTAACTTGAGATTTTTTCATGGTTTGGACTTTTTGTGTAATGAAAATGATCTGAGATAGAGCAAAGCTATAGGAAGCAAAAATTTTAAAAAAGATGTCAGCATGGTTGAAATTGACCTATTACCAAAAGTCTGACACAAGGCTCTCAATGTGCTTTTTTGATTTCATTCAATTGTGATGTCATAATCACAAGATGTTTGATGGTCCATTTAATTGTGATGTCATATTAAATGGAAAAGATTGCCAAAAGGTGCTATGTGGGGTTTTGGCAACGGGTCAAATGTCAAATGATCACTATGACTTGCTTATGTTTTATTTTTAATTGTTATCATACAGGTTATGACTAGTCTACATTGAAGGTAAAGGGATCACAGCCTTACTGTATTTTTTTCATTAAATCTAGGTTCTAAAAATGATAATCCTGCATTTTGGTGTCAAAGAAGCGCAATTATTCTATGTAATGTCTACATTTGTACATATAGGTGCTCAAGGTAGACTGTATATATGTAAAAGTATGCAAAATGAGGCTCAGATGATCCTCTTGTTTTACAGAGTTACAAGTATGTGTAAGTTGATGATGCTCTTGCACAAGATATTACCAGTTCCCATATATTAGAAGTCTTTATGGAAATTGACATTGATTTTTTGAAAATGAATGTTAAACTGATATTCTTTACACTTACATGCATATACATGTACTAGCACACATAGACATATTCTGTAATGTTAAAAAATCACTCATGCAAATGCACGATTGCAGTAGTCATTTAGTGTTTCATTTTAATAACTATATATGTAAAGTGATACCATGAAGCAGTGTCAATTAGTGTTTCAGTTTAATATTTATATATGTAAAGTGATACCATGAAGCAGTGTCAATTAGTGTTTCAGTTTAATAACTATATATGTAAATTGATACAATGAAGCAGTGTCAATTAGTGTTTCAGTTTAATAACTATATATGTAAAGTGATACCATGAAGCAGTGTTTCAGAGAAAATAAAAAAGGAGTTTGTAATTTGAACTGCATGTATATGGAGGGATACATGTAGATTGGGTATATATGTGTATGAGCATGGTGCATTAATGAGATTGTAATAAATTGAAGAAAAATGTCAGTATTTTGTTTTAGCAGATTCTTTTATGAGCATTACATATACACATTATGTATGCATGTGCATGTGTGTATGCTTGCATGAGTGCCACAGGATGATTTGTCTTAAAATTGATTTATGGACATGACATATTGATCTACAAGTATTAACAACAATGACAGTCTATTGGTTATCAGTAAGGCCATTCCAATCTTTTTATATGTTAAACATCAGCATGCGTTTTGGTTTTCTTCATCATATTTCTAAAAAACACACAACTGGTAATAAGGGAATGCATTATTTTTCCTTACAACACATGGAATGAAAGCATTTTATTTTTGAAGTTGGTTAGATGCAGACACAGTTCAAAATAAAGGTAATATAGATCTACCATCAAATATATAAAGACCCCTAGCACACTCAGGGTACCTTAGCATGTTCTGATTAATAGAACTAATTTACTCAACTCCATAACCTGATGCCATTTATTTCTATTAAATGGTTACAATTATAGTTGAAGAGTTTTATGTTTTTTCATTAGGCTGTGTGTGTGTTTTTCGAATATAGGTAATTAGGTTTTTGTTTTTTTGTAATCAGGGTGGACACTTAACATAGAAAAAACTTGAAATGGCTTACATAAGCAATCCATTTTTCAAGTTAACAATGAAAACACTGAGACCGAAATCATGTCTTTCCCATATACATGTACCGGTAGGCATATTGACTTTGTCTTGATCAAACTGTCTGTTACAAAATCTTGTCCAGGCTGTAACTTGCTTGGACTGAATTCAAACTCTAATATATTATTGGACATGACCTAAAGGTACATGTATATTATGATTGTGACCCTGGATCATATCTTAAGGTCAAGGTGAGAGTGACCCAGGGTCACAAAATATTATCTGGGCTTTAACTTTACAACCATCGCTTAGAATGCATTTAATTTTTTTAATATGATAAACTTATTGGTCATGACCTAAAGGTGTGACATGATCTTGAACCTGAGTCATATATTGAAAGTCAAGGTGACAGTAATCCAGGATCACAAAACCTTGTGGGGGCTACTTTGTATAACTTTTCAACCCTTGATCCTGGGTTGTATCATTTTGCATGGGCTTTAACTTTCTAACACTGGCTCAAGGAATGTATTCAAATATTAATGTGTTGTCAGTCATGACTTAAAGTGGTGTTTGACCTTGGCCATTTGAACATGGCCACCCATGTAAATTCCTCTATTTGTAAGTTCACCGAGCCCAAAGGAGTTACAAGTAAAACTTTTGCATTTATACATATTGTATGTAGACATATGTACAAATGTATATGATGTAGACTGCTGATTCTGTTAAAGTAAATTTAGTGATTAGGTAGGGAATACTAAATTTTTAATTGGATTCTAATGAATCTTTAAAGAATTAAAAGTTTCATATCATTTTGTGATAATACCTGGTACATTTGTATTTTATATATTTACAGACAGATGTCAACACGATGAATATAGGAACAGCAACCAGTGATGAAAATCCTACTCATTCGTATCTCGGTAGTCGAGGGATTTGGATTACCTATGTTCTCATTGTTCTCCTGGCACATTTCATGTTACTCTCGGTTCCTTTCTTTAGTGTAGCAGTAGCTTGGACTCTTACAAATGTCATTCATTGTATCGTAAGTACACTTATTGTTTTATAGATTTTAGTTTACCTGAGCCAAAACTTCATGGTGACTTATTGCTATAACATTTGTCTGTTGTCATGCAATGTCTACACATTTTCAATTTCTTCTCAAGAACCAGAGTGCCAACTTAACTGAACTTGGCAGCTAGTGTATACATGTGAAAGTGCATAAAGTTTGAAAATGAAAAGAGGTGAGGACCCATTGGGGCTATAATAGGAGCTGAAAATGAGAAAAGGGGAGGACCCATAGGACTTCCAAAAGGGGCTAAAAAGAACCCAAAGTTTGTTACATCTTCTCATGAAGCAATGATTAGATGTCATGCAAATTTGGTATGCATGATTTTAAAATCAGTATCTACAAAGTTTGTTGAAATATTAGTAAATCTGTTCTTGAATATGATTCAAGATAGGCCTATTTCTACCAATTTTGGGTAAATGCCATTGGCTACACAATTGGGAAATTTAATGTGAATTTGTGTCAAATTGGGAAAAATAGTTAGCACACATGTAAATACACATGCAAAGGATTCTCTTTTTTCAATGTATTCCCTCCGATAATCTATTTTTCATTACGGTCATAGTCTGAACACCAATTGGGAAAAAACACATGTATTTTGCATTGGGAATAGGGCCAGATTTCAGTCCCGTGGAATCTATAGAAAAAGGCCTGCTAGAGGAGACATGTCGTCAGATTTACAGATGATGCATGTACAATTTTACACAACAAGTACATGTATATTAACTAAAATCTTATTGACATTTTACAGGGGTCAACAATCATGGATATTTCCACTTGTCCTATAGGACAAATAATTTTGAAATATAGGCCTAGTTGTCCGAATGCAAAAGATGACGTGTCAGAAAATCAAGTTTAACATTAAAGATACCTTTTATTTTGTGTTTAAACAAGTACAACAATTTCATTTGTCCAGTTGGACAAGTGATAAGTAACATTTACTTGTCCGACTGCAAAATGTTTTTAGTTTAAAAGTTTAATCATACATGGACATTTTACTCCGGTGACTGTTTAAGTGATATGAGCTGTCATAGGTGAAAAATTTTACATGCCCATTTTATATAATATTTTATCTCATATATATATTCCAAGGAGACCATCTGGTGGTTACAACAACAAATGCATGTGTAAAATTGCAACAATCTGGACAAGTAACCTGTAATATCAGTTATTGTTTGTCTGCCATTACTTTGAGCATTGCAAATTAACTTTCAGTAATTTTTTTACAAAGATTAACCTGTGTCCAATAAACAGGTATTATTTGCAGTTAATATACATTCTATTCTTATTGCCCTTTGTGTTTATTTTCGTACATCATCATTTCATACCTAAATCAGACAAAGTTGGTCATTTCAAAACATTCGTTTCTGAAATTGTCAATGCGCCGGGTATATCGGGTGATATTGACCCATTTTTAAGTCATCCTATCGCATTTTTGGCTTTATCTTTCTTGACACATATGATCATGAACTGCTCAACTCCACTGGACATGGCGGCATGATTGTAAAACATTAGGTACGCATACTTTCACAGTTATATTGTTTTGATTTTTTCAATATCAGCATTCAGAGTAACATTAAAGATCGGAAAAAAATATTTTAGTGACCTGACATATTTATTCATATATTCATTATTAATTTATAAAATTATAAAATCTTCTTAAAGGTATATTTTCATCAAAATTCATAATATTTTGTTAATTCCTCATAATCTTAAAGGGGCTATGCTGTTCAAGATGAATAGTGTTGCTCTAGCGTCAACTTCTGGGTTATGAAGATTAAATGCAACTAAACATACATGTACATGTACATGTTATACAAGTTTATATATGTATATGATTCAGGGATATTATCCCTAAGAAACGGTCACATGCATTTAACTTTAATCATTTAGACTAACTATCTTGAACAAACTTAATTATGAGCAATTTTTGTTGACAAGCAAATGTGTATGCCTTTTAAATAAGAGATTGTGTTTTCTTCTGTTAAGATAAGATAAATTGATCTTTTTAAATCATTCAGATCTGTGAAGATTTTATGAACTTGCAGTCATAAATATTTTAATTGCAGATGAGAAAAGATCTCAGTAGGGATGATTCACTAAATGTTTACTGCTACAATTTACATGTTTATCTAACATGTAGTCTTTCACATAAACATCACAGTAACATGTTTGTAACTTACTGCAAATGGTTAATATCACTGTGTTAAATGTGAAAAAAAAACAAGTTATTTTTTGTAAGTGACTTCTTACATGAACTGTCAACATGAACATGTATATAAATGTGTCCATACATGTAACACAGGGACAAAAATAAAGTGAGAATATCATTGAATCAGGTGTATTGTCTAGTAATGATACCTTTAAGAATCCTCCATGCTTTAACTGCCATGAGACTAGTACAAATATATTTATATTCTAAGTACATGTACAGAAAAGGACAATGTAGATCTGTTAATTATATACATATTAGTATACATGTACATAATAATCCATGCTTTCCCTCAAGTAGCATGTGGTGTGAAACACTGTGAAATCTACATGTTCTGCCATCAGTCTGTAGCATATTGGTATATCTAAATACAGTATATTATATGGGCAATGTGTCTGTGAAATCTACATGTTCTGCCATCAGTCTGTAGCATATTGGTATATCTAAATACAGTATATTATATGGGCAATGTGTATGTGAAATCTACATGTTCTGCCATCAGTCTGTAGCATGAGTGTGACATGAAACACTAATAAATATAAAAAAATCTGTTCTATTTTTTCCCCTCTACACTCATTCACTCTCACTTAACTCTTAAGATGTTGCTGTCTAGTACAGTAAAGCCAAAGGGCAATTTGATTGTGAATTGTACATGGTTTGCTGTGATTGTATAGCATATTATTGCCATATATCTAAATATAAGAACAAGACAGTGCTCCAGATAACTTTCTGAGTACTTGTGTATAATGCCCATCATTTCCAAATCCAGTGGGTATTTTTACCCACAAAATTTCTGCTAAGTGGGTATTTTCCAATTATGTTGCCATATTACAATTGGCATTGATTTTACAATATAGGTTTGGATGCTAAATTACCATTAATTAATCTGTATTTAACTGTCTGTATAATATAACTCCACAATTTAAACATCTGGGTTTGGGTCACCTTAACTGCACTATCACTACATTATGACTAAAATCCATTCAGAACAAGTGAACTAAATATTTTATCTCTCAGCAGGTTCCAGGTCCAATGTGTTTAATTTTATGCTTCGGCTTTGATTTGCAGTGGGTATCTAACGCAGGGATTTTAGTTTGGTTGCATATCCATTTATTTTTTATGCATAAAATATGCAATATGCAGCTTATCTGGAGCACTTGAGACAATTTATCTTTTGTAGCCATTGTGGCTAAGCTTTTATTATAACCTGTGACGGTCACGTTATAACTGAAACATATGAAATTATTCAGTATAGCTTTAAGTACCATTACAAAAAAGCTTGTAACAGTGTAGATGGAAAATTTGTGACAGTATGAAAATCAAACTTGTTTTACACATCAAAGCTAGGTTCACAATAACAAGTTTGAAGTAACATATGCACTTTGCTAAGAAAAGAAATATCAGTAAAAACTGAAATGTGATACTTTTTATTAGGAATCGGTTACTATGTACAGATGTTTATGAGTGATATTGAATTTTCTTGTGTTTAATCAGGTAGATTATATATGGATTGATTTGTACAGATGGCTAATGTATTTTGTGATCAAGTAACATGCTTCTACATGCAATAATCTAGAAATAAATTGCGATAAATGTATATGTAAATCTATGATGAGATGTAAGACTTTGGCTCTACTACAGGTTTAATGTTACCTGAAAATGGAGATATATAGACAAAACTACACATATGTTTCTATCCGTCTCATCAGACTGCATACAATCTTTTTAGCAGATGGACTCAATTCAAAAGTATAGATTTCATGAATCCATCCACTACAACAAACACATTTGTGTGGTTTTGTATAAGTTTATTACATGTCCCTTATTTTTTTATATTTGTACACAAATTTAGAATTAATCCGCTGTAATGATGCCATCAAATATTTTGGATGACATGAATCCCATTTAGAAAAGTAGCTCCGGCGAAATTTCCATATCCAACTACAGTGCAATACGACATTACGTATTGCATGGGCGTATTGAACTTTGTATTGTAACTGTATGATAACACATGTAATAACATATTGTCCTACATGTCCTAAAATTAAAGCAATGTGAACTGTCAGTGATAGAAATTTTGTTGAAATTGTCTAATAAAAACTAAACCAATTATATATAATTCAAAATATCTCTGAACATGAAATTACCTACATCTATTGTGATTTAAACCCGTAAAGTTAGTTTTTCAGATATGAAATAATCATTGTCATGTAAGACAGCATTTCTCTGATGTAATTGTGAACCTTTATCCCGCACCTCCACTGGATATCTCAAGCCAATTACAAACTCATCCCATGCGGTCTCTGAAATATTATTCTCGGCAATATATCACATATATCCCCAACTATACCAATTTTTTTGCAATAACAATCCTGTCTTGTATTTTTTTAGAAGTAAATATACAACCAAAATCGAAATGAATTTTAGATTTGTGTATACAAATAGATAGATAAGGGACATGTAATAAAAACAAAACCACACAAATGTTTCTGTCTGTATCATCACACTGCACTTGATAATTGATCTTGTGCAGTCTGATGATACGGATAGAAACCTATGTATAGTTTTGTCTATGTCTGACACTTGGCTATCAGTCTGCATTTTGAAGTTATTCAATTGTGACGTCATAATAATGTAGACATTTGCCAGGCCATTTAATTTGTGACATGAAAATGTCTGCCGAAGAGTGCCGTGTCGAGTCCTTTGTGAAAGATCAATTACTTTATGGGTTGAACATATAAATGTAAGTGCATCAACTTAAAACATGTAATTGAGTAAACTGCCTGAAATTCAGTATTTTCCTCTGCATAGATTTATATAAACACTATAAAATTGTCTTAAGTGCTAGACTAAGAGCTTTTTAAAACTAGACGTGTGTTAATAAAAAACAAAATTTCATGAAATTCCATGACAGAGCTTCTTAAAATATAATATTGGAATATTACAGGTCTACAATTTCATTTATATGATATACAGTGCAACTTCTGAAAACTGATCCTTCTAAAAACTGATCACTTCTGGATACCGATCATGTTGCCAAGGTCCGGAATTTCCTCTATTATTTTATAGTAAAAACAACTTCTAAAAACCGATCCCTCTGAATTATGAACACCAGACAAATTTTCACAGCGAAATGTACTTAAAATTCCCTCTGAATACCAACCTTACCTGTGGTGACTTTGCTACCCTGTTCAACCGCGACAGAATTCATTAACGTGCATGATTTCACGACTGTATATTCCCACCTATAAAAGTAATTTGCCTCGGGTCATTTCGTGTTTGTACAACGTGCTGTGTTTCGATTGACATTAAAGGTAATCATTGGATGTTTGAAAAAGGATTTCTATTGGAATTAAACAAAGGTGCCTTAATTTTTTTAACGGCATGGCATATTTCTCATTTCCAAACATATGCCTATCGATGTACGAGGTATACACGAGGTATGAAGGCAAATATACAATACATATAAAAACCAGAATGGACAATAGTGTATAAAACCAGAACTGATCGGAATTACTGACTATCGGTCAACTTCCAAATACCGAACCCTCTGAAAACCGGACAAAATTAACGATCTGAACGAGGATTGGTTTTTGGAAGTTGCATTGTTTAACAGTTACACTTAAAAATAGGTTGCTTAAGTTAATACAATGGAACCTGTCTTGAGAGATCGCTGTTATAAGGGACCACATGTCTTTTGAGACTACGTTTTGAAAAACACTTTTGTGACTACTTTTGAAAAACACTTAAATAATTCTGTACAAAAAAACTCTTTTGGTAGCCCACCTGTCTTAAAAGACAACATGTCAGCGACAGAAAGGGTGATTTCTCAAGGCAGAATCTTCTGTACTTATGTACAATTTATATTTCCACTTTGTTTAATGGCTTGGTGAATTGTAAATTTTTCTTGACTTGATGACTTGTGATAGGGACCTATTGCAGTAATTGTTCAGTATCATCCGCCTGTACGACAGCAGCTACATGTAGCTAGAAATTATGTATAATTTAGTCCTCGTTTACTTTAATGATGAATAAATGGCGGTAACGTTTGTGTTACTGTTTAATGTATGCGCAGTTTCATTTTTCAGAAGACTGCATTGAGCTAAACTGATAAACAACACATAGTTATTGCAACTCCATGTTGTCTCTTCCATGTATGTTATTTTTCAAATGAATATACCGATAGTTTTTGAAGATCTACTTAAATGTTATGCTGAATAAATGTCTTCTCAATCATATTATCTTTAGTAAACTCTGGAGTCAGGGAGTTGGTGGGGAAGCTAAAGGATATTTTATATTTGTCTTTACAGCTATTATAACAGTACCCAAATTGGCACAGTACTGTTGTTTAGTACTATCTAAGGAACATGATTGACTTTTGTATACAAAGATATATAAGAAAGTTGTTAAGTACTTACCTGAAAGCCTGTAACTCCGAAGGCCCTTTACTCCGAAAAACCTGTATTATGCTGTTTAAATTTCCTAAATAATTATTGATATCAATAAATCAATTAATTTTGAAATCAGTAATAATCTATTGATATTAATAAATTGAATAATTATCAATAAATTGAAATATTGACATCAATTATTAAATCGAAATATTGAATTATTTGAACGTACATGTATTTATTGATATCATTAGTTCGATTTAATGATTTCAATAATAGTAATTATTGACATAAATAACTGAGTGAATTGATTGATATCAATAAAAAGAAATGTTTATGTCAATAAATAAGTTCGAGTTATTGAAATTTATGATATAAATAATTAAAATTAGGATATAAAAGATTTGAATTATTGATCTCCAAAAACAGATTGGAATATTTGATATCAATAATTCAATTTTATTTCATAAATAAATAGGTTGGAATTTTTTACATTAATAATTCAGTTTATTGATATCAGCATCTCAAATCATTGATATCAACAATTCCATCGTTGATATCAATAATTACAGATCATTTATTGATGTAAAAATCAAATTGAGATTAATAATTCGAATTATTGATGATCAATAAACAGACAATTTGTAGTAATACATTGTCCCATAGAGTTGGCTGTAAAGGGCAAAACCTCATGTCATAATGGAAATGACTGTCAGTGACGTATCAGGCCTTTGGAGTAATGGGCTTGCGGAGTAACGGGCCTTCGATCTACTGTGCTGTAACCCTTAAGTACTATTTAAGGATCATGATTGACTTTTGTATACAAAGATAAATAAGAAAAGTGTATCACCATGTATCATGATAAATTATATTGTTAGGAATATTCAGTGTAACATTGAAACAGTAGTGAGCAACACAGATACAGTGAAAGTAGGACTAATAATTATTTATTACATCTTGTACAATGGTAACATATTTAAGGCAGAAGAGATGATTTGTAGAGCTTAGGTGACACCAACAAACACTGAAATACTAATAAAGGAACTAATATAATTCCGTATTTTATTTTTCCCAAAAATATCAATGTTTTTTTTTTGGGGGGGGAGGGGGGGTTGATATATTGTATCGGCAGAAATAACATGAATAATATTACAAAGTATCATTGTATTGATACACTGTTACAACCTTATTAAAAAGTTGTTAGAAATTTTCCAAGGATCAGTGTGACAAAGTTCAAAGGTCATGGAGTTGAAGATCAAGTCACTTAAGTAAGCAGAAAATATCGTTTGCATAGTTGCATGATTGACTTTTGTCAGTTGAGCATCTCAAGGCCCCTTGGGCCTCATGTACATATTTCCTCACCCATCATTAAAATAGAACACAAACTGCTAATTGGTTTATTAATAAATTATTTTTTTTAGGTCACATACTTCATGCTTCATGTAACAAAAGGTACGCCTTGGGGAACACCAGAACAAGGTAAAGCCAGAACACAGACACAGTGGGAACAGATCGACTGTGGCCAACAGTTTACACCAACAAAGAAATTTCTGACTATATTTCCTGTAGCGTTGTAAGTATGAAAGAGGATAATATATTGATTAATTGTTATGTTAAAGAAACACATGTCAGTATATTAGAACAAGCTAAACTTGATCAGATACATAAAATTAACACAAAGCTTTATAGCAATTAATAAATGATAGAAAATAAAATCCCACAATTATAGATACTGCTAAACTGAAAATCAAATCCCACAATTATAGATACTGATAAACTGGAAATCAAATCCCACAATTGTAGATACAGATAAACTGAAAATCAAATCCCACAGTTATAGAAACTGATAAACTGAAAATCAAATCCTACAATTATAGATACAGATAAACTGCAAATCAAATCCAACAATTATAGATACCGATAAACTGGAAATCAAATCCCACGGTTATAAATACTGATAAACTGGAAATCAAATCCCACAATTATAGATACCAATAAACTGGAAATCAAATCCCGCAATTGTAGATAAAGATAAACTGGAAATCAAATCCCGCAATTGTAAATACAGATAAACTGGAAATCAAATCCCGCAATTATAGAAACAGATAAACTGGAAATCAAATCCCACAGTTATAGATACCGATAAACTGGAAATCAAATTCCACAGTTATATATACCGATAAACTGGAAATCAAATCTCACAGATATATATACCGATAAACTGGAAATCAAATCCCACAATTATAGATACAGATAAATTGGAAATCAAATTCCACAATTATAGATACCGATAAGCTGGAAATCAAATCCCACAATTATAGATACCAATAAACTGGAAATTAAATCCCACAATTATAGATACCGATAAACTGGAAATCAAATCCCACAATTATAGGACAGACAGACACCACCAAATATTTTCCCATAGGCTTCAATGCTAAAAATCAGGTAACTGTCACTCCCATGTTTATTAAATCTGGGTCAAATAAGTACCCTTTGCTTAAAGATCAATATTTTTGATAACAAAATATGCAATCAAAAGTATAGGTTGCCGTTGCATTTTTACTTCAAATTTTCTTTTGTTTACAACTTGTAGTATTCCGCACCAAAGGAAAATATCTATTCTCATATGACCCCTCCCGTTAAATTTTCAACCGTCAACCCTATAATTTCCAAAGTACTACCAATATTCATGTATCTTTTTTATCACCTTTATTTCACTTATTAATGGCAAAACTAATTTTTTCATTTAATGACCAATCCTATCGCTGGGCTCATCTTGCCCTCCGCACAACTTTTGGTGTCCAAAATGTCTGCATCCATGTTGTAAACAAAGCAGCTGTTTTTCCTATAGATACCGATAAACTGGAAATCAAATCCCACAATTATAGATACCTATAAACTAAATCAAATCCCACAATTATAGATACCTATAAACTGGAAATCAAATTCGACAATTATAGATACCGATAAGCTGGAAATCAAATCCCACAATTATAGATACCAATAAACTGGAAATTAAATCCCACAATTATAGATACCGATAAGCTGGAAATCAAATCCCACAGTTATAGATATCACTAAATTGAAAATCAAATCCCACAATTATAGATACCGATAAACTGGAAACCAAATCCGACAGTTATAGATACCGGTAAACTGGAAATCAAATCCCACAGTTATAGATATCACTAAATTGAAAATCAAATCCCACAATTATAGATACCGATAAACTGGAAACCAAATCCGACAGTTATAGATACCGGTAAACTGGAAATCAAATCCCACAATTATAGATACAGATAAACAGAATCAAACAATTATAGGTACAGATAAACTGGAAATCAAATCCCACAATTATAGATACAGATAAACTGGAATATGATAATCTGATTAATCAGCTGACATAAACTGCTGTAATTTTATGATATCATGAAAACAGTATTTTATGTGAGAGGAATTTTAATTTATATTTAAAAATAGATAAATTTATCTTAGAGTTAGATCAACAAGAATGTAGATACACATATTTGCACTATACTGTAGTATACATGTCCAACTGGCAATTTATTTACAAAGATGTGTAATAGGCATATGAATTTACAAATTATCACTAGCTATCGCCAAATATCAAATGCTTAACTCATCGGCCCATGAAAAACAATGGACTCTTCTGTAAATCAATAACTTAGTCCAGTCCAAATGAGTCTTAAAAAGACACATTTACCTGACAAAATGATGTGAATGTGTCCAAGACCTTCCTAGAAAAGAGAACTTTGCCATATGATGTCACAATTGAAACATGACATGATATAACTTTTATATTGTCTTGCAATCTTTTCTCTCTCTTGAGTTTCGATCTTAAATAACAGACCATTTTGATTTTATCCGTGGAGAGTTTTGGCCAGTTGTTTGGTCTGTTGGTCTCATGCACGTTTGTCTTTGATTAAAAAAATTTGACCATAATTTTAGAAGAGCAATTAATAAAGCTTTGATATTATCTATGTGCATTCTCTTGTAACAAGACCTTGCAAATGCCACCAAAATATTTATCTTGCGACCCTTGCACTATCAAATTGGCTTGAGACATATATGAATAAAAAAAAAAAATATTGAGACCAAGGTTTTGACTGACTTTCTACATCCAATTACTTATTTGATTTAAACATTCTAAATAGATAATGAAGTGTATAACAAAACTATAACAGACACAAATTACTATGTCTGTTAATTTTCATTTTTTAAAAAACATGAATTAGTAATATATATATATATATATTCACTCAGTTTTAGAACACAGAAAGCTATTGTGAAAATGTCAGTAACCTCAAAAAAAAGACTTAATGAAACTAGATTCCTAGAGAATGAAATTGACACTTATTTATAGTCTAATGTACTGGTATGTTGGCCAGCTTTAAATAATACATAAGCTGTACAATTAGTAGTCATGCTGTTTAGATTGTAAATAAAACATCCTTGAAATGTGTTGCATATTGTAAGTTATGTTTTATCATGAGCTTCAAAAACCACAATTTAAGTTTGAACTTTTGACTGCATGTTTACAATCCTTAGTAGTTAAGTTTCATTTTGTATGTTAAGAGTGGATATATAAATGTATAATCAGGAAGTTTTATTTGTTGTGAATAGAGCATGTACTTGTCGTACTTAGGCTTAGCAGAATTAAAAGTGTTGTTTCATAGATTTTCATTTATGTTTTATCATAAAATATTTCTATTAACAGAAAAAATACTGTTGATTTATTGGTTAAAAAATTTATATGAATCTGACAACTATTATGACAAATCTGTCATTATCATACTAACTGTAAGTTCAGTTATGATTACATAAACCAATGTTCACTTATGATTACACACATAATTACCATGTGAATTTGTGATATTTGCAAAGGTTATGAATATTATGATACTTATGATGTAGTTCAGACTGTTTTTGTTGATAATGACACACTCACTGATGGTGTGAAAGGTCATATTACAGTCTAAATTCAGGGCACCTGCCTTTAAAGATAATTCAAACATAACCTATGTTGACCTGTTTTAATGAGTATACCATTTTATAAAGGCCACCTGTCTATAATGGTTACTGTTCCCTTGAATGGCCTTTATAATTATAGACAAATTTGACTTACATCTTGTGTGTCCAGATATTGTACAGCTACAGGTATGTAGAAAATGCTTTTGGTGATATGCTAAGATATCCCAGTATGTAGACTGACTGATTGCATGATAATTGTTTGATATAATTTTTTTTTCATTTTAGATTTTTCTTGGCAAGTTTTTACACAAAGTACGATGGGTTACATTTTCTTATAAATGGAGCTGCCCTCGCTTTGGGAGTGATACCCAAGTTGCCACAGCTACATGGAGTTAGGATATTCAATATCAACAAATGGTGACTCATCATAGCTACATTCTCATGCAACCAGGATCTATTGTGATTGATATTTAGTAACTGGTTCTTGCTATCCTTGTTTGTTTTTGTTCATAAACAAGGCAACAATTTCATATGTGATCTTGATGTCATTTGAACAGAATGAACAGAAAATGTCAAACAGGAGCATAATGAAGTATTTTTTGACATTGTCGTATGATTTCCATATTAAATTTAGATTTCATTGTTTGATAGAGGAAGTATCGGTGTAGCCATACAAATTGCTAAAATGTCTGAATATAGTGAATTTGATTGTTTAGGCCAAAATAAAATAATTTGTTCGATGTAATCTGACTTACCCACAAAACTGTCCAACCCATTTGTAAGACAAGACATTTTGCCTTATTCATGTTATTATCACGATAAGTTTCAAATTCCTTGGGATGTTTCTAGTAAATCATCTGAAATGAAAACAATTTAAATGGCCAGCAAGATAAATTCAACTTTTTTATCCATGTAACTTAAGAATTAGTTCTATGTTAGTCATCTGAAATGAAACTCAGAAAACAATTCTTTGTGTGTGTGTGTGTGTGTGTGTATATATATATATATATATATATATATATATATATATATATATATATATATATATATATATATATATATATATATATATTACATGACTCTTTTTATCATCTACTTTCTGATTGGGTCATTCATATATATATATATATATATATATATATATATATATATATATATATATATATATATATATATATATATATATATATATATATATATATATGCCCACACACACACAAACATCAATTTTTGCACATCTTTGTTTCCTTTTCTTTGTATTTTTGGTCTATTTTTTTTGCTATTTCTAGATGATTATGAAACTAACCAAATTTTGTGATTTTTAAATGATAAAAGTATGTTGAGAACTGTAAGTTTTGGTTAAACATGTTAAATTTGTTTACATTTATATACTAATTGTGCAAGCACTCTTGTTTGTGCCAAAAAATATATATATATATATATATATATATATAAAAAGCATTAAAATGACTAACGACACAGACAAAATCAATGTCAAATTTTCGGGACGACCTGTCTCTTCATCAGGACAAAACAAATAAAATAACATGAAAAAATGTACACATACACACTCTCACGCAAACATCCACTCACTCACACAACCTGAGAGTGAAAGAAATGCCACATATTACAAGTGCAGTGAGATAACGTAATAAATAAATGAAAATGGAAATCAAACAAAAGGATAACTAAACAACTGCTAAACTAAGCTAAAACTACCAAGAAAATGGGCATCAAACTAGATTTCACTGCACTTGTAATATGTAGTATTTCTTTTATTCTCCAGTTGTGTGTGTTAGAGTGTGTATGTGTATGTTTTTTCATGTTATTTTAATTGTTTTGTCCTGATGAAGGGACAGGTTGTCCGTATCATTAGTCATTTTAGTGCTATATATATATTCTTTTCCTGACTTGTATCTATTGCTTACATCTGACACCCTAGGATATATTGTGTTGTTGGTTTTAGTGCTCTGTGTGTGTGTGTGTATATATATATATATATATATATATATATATATATATATATATATATATATATATATATGTCTGGAGTATATATATATATATATATATATATATATATATATATATATATATATATATATATATATATATATACATGTATATACCTACTGACAGACTTCTGGATATCTAGCTCAGGGCACGTCAAACAAATAATTTTTTAATGTTGACCTAATTTATGTTGGTTTTATAATAATACAAAAATCTCCCATTTAAAGTACATTTATCCAACACATATAACAAGATCAGATTAAGTTTTAGAATTTTAATGAAACAATCACATTTAAAGTTTGGCATCAGGGAACAACTCAGCCACAAGGATTACATACATGTAAGACTTACATGTGTACTAACATACAATGTAAATTTGTACTTGAATACAATTGTGTTGTACCCTTGAAAAATGAATATGTTAAACCAACAGTTCCCTAGATAAGATTCCAGGGGGAGGTATAATGTAAACAAATAGCATGTGCGTTGAATCCAAAAACTTGAAATACTGACTGCATCCAACACAATGAATGTAATTGGCTAATTTTGTCACGTGATTAAAAATTATCCACATGATTAATACTATTTTAAACTCTTCAGTACAAAGTGAATGAAAACAAACAGACTACCTTACTTACATGTACTGTTGTATTAAATCTCTAAAGTATACCAAAATTAATTAAGAAAGGAATAAGATAATATACGTGTTGAATAAATAATGTTTAATATTACATATTAAATTACATTATACAGTTGTATTACGAGACTTCCTTATTTAGTTTAAGATGTATTTTCAGATACATGTTTCTGTGATTTTTTTCTTATAAAGGGATATTTATTATTTTACAAATACATTTCATGCTTTTCTGTCATCTATTGTAGATACATTTGAGGATATGTCTCATTATCACACATCAAAAGAAAACTCCATTCCTGCTCCTTCTTACTCAAAACTTGTGTATTACTCAAAACGAGTTAGTTATCTTGTTAAAACACATTGGTTTTTTCGGAAGTACGTTCATGTCTTGGACTTTGAATATTTAGTTAGTCTATACACTTACTGGTAGTGTATTAAACAGAGGCTTATTAGTTGCACAAGGAATAAATGGTTTCTTGTGTGGATGCACTACAATTTAGAATACTATTCAACATGCTCAACTAAATCATAAAAATTTGTGTGTAAAGTTGATTTGATTTGCGACAGTAGAAGATAAGACTTGGATTTTCTGTATCAGATTGTTGGGGTGTATCTGAATTTGACCAGGTTTTCATTTCTGTATTTTACTATTTTTATCTCTGTATCAGACTCTTTCTTTTTTGTATTTGACTATTTTTATCTCTATCTGACTGTTTCATTTCTATATTTCACTATTTTTATCTCTGTATCTGACTGTTTCATTTCTGTTTTTGACTATTTTTATCTCTGTATTTGGCCTTTTCATTTCTGTATTTGACTTTTTTTATCTGTATTTGGCTTTTTTATTTCTGTATTTGGCTATTTTTATCTGTATTTGGCCTTTTCATTTCTATATTTGATAATTTTTATCTCTATCTGATTGTTTCATTTCTGTTTTTTGACTATTTTTATCTCTATCCGACTTTTTCATTTCTATTTTTGGCTATTTTTATCTCTGTATCTTACTTTTTCATTTCTGTATTTGATTATTTTTGTCTCAGTATCTGACTTTTTCATTTGTTTTTTACTATTTTTATCTCTGTGCTTTTTCTCTGGCTTTTTCATTTCTGTAGATGACTGTTTACATGTCTTTAGATGAGTTAGCATGGGAGAATATGTATCAGTATATGGAGGTGTTTGGAAGACTGGATGTGTTAAATTTTGTGTACATTTCTGTATCTGACTGTTTACATTTCTTTAGATAAAAAAGCATGGAAGTATCTGTATCAATATTATCAGTATAATGGGGTATCTGAAAGACTGTATGAGTAAAACTCTGTATACATTTCTGTATCGATATGAAATCTATAATGCTGTTATGTGACCACCTGCATTTTCAATTTCCATACATCACAATTTCCCCAGACAAAGATAGATCTTTGGGACAAGTTCCCATGCATTTTCATGTGCATTTTTCCAGGTGAATTTCTGTTAGAATCTGCATATTTTTCTATCAAATTTACATAATCCTGTCAACAATTTCTTCAAGTTTTCCAGATTAACTATATCAGGCTGTTGTTTATCTCATTTGAAAGCATCAAATTATACTGTTTCACTAGCAGTAAAAATCTGATGTGTACATTATTTAACTCATCAAACTCTGAAAAACAATGGTCTCTTCTGTAATCAATGATTAGACCAGTCCAAATGTGTCTTCAGGGGTGAAGGAGTTAACATTCCAATGTCGGGTTGAAGACATTACTCGTCCAGCTATTACCACTGGTTAAAACTGTTGTGATTGGTTCATGTTCAATGTGGAACAGAGAAATGTAATATCGGCTCATGTACAGTGCAGGCAAACTTGCTGCATTCTCTCCAGATTTACAAGTTTCATAATCTTTGCTGTTTCCATAAAATGGCTAACGACATACAGCATTGACTGGAAAAGTCTAAATATTGTTTGTAGAATTGATAGGTTGAACCTAACAACCTTAAATATACACATGTAGTGTTCTGTTTTATTGTTCTGGACCAGTCCATTATAGTGTGCAGGGTTGAAAGGTATATTCATTGATTATTGGATGAGTGTGTAAGCAGTATGAGACATGTATTTTTGGGGGTGGGGGTCAGGGTTATCATATGTAATGAAATGATTTTTTTCAGATAGATTTAATTAAAAAAAAAACATTTTATGTACACATTATTTTTGCGAAGGGAAATAAATTTATTTGCTGAAAAAATCAGGCAAAACAAAATTGCTTTAAATGTATGTTAATAATGATTGTTGTTTGACTAGTAACAGCTATTAATCAGAGAACTTCATTAGTTAAATAGCCATGACTTAGATTTTATCCTTATTTATTATCAGGTCAAAGGTTTAGATGTCATTGACCTAGAAATATTACATCTACAACTTTGGTAGAGCAGAAATATTAAGTCTACAGTATTGGTAGAGCAAGAATTATTTAAATTTGATGTTTTGTTTCTTAGTTTTTGTTCTTGCTTTGGATTCTGTGTCTTTACTTTTCAATTGACCTAATGCCAAATGTCCAATACAACACCTTTTGGCAAACTTTTCAATTATGATGTCATAATTAAATGGTTCTGTAAATATTTGTGTGATTATGATGTCACAATTGAATTATGTCAAAAAAAGCACACAGAGAGTCATGTGTCAGAAATTTTTCGATAGATCAACTAATCAGTTACAATTTTTAAAACTGAAAGGCCACCATCATGTAAAAAAAAACTGTTAATAGGTGTAATCTCACAAAGATGACCAAAATTTCAACATCTTCTAACTAAAGCCATGCGTTTATATTAACTGTATGTGCATGGCTTTTCTTTTGAACAGTCTTTATATAGATTTGATTGGAGAAAGATAAACATCACATTACAGTGTGCACAATTTTGATGAATATTCATGATCTCAATATTTGGCAAACTTGTTTTTGTCTATGTTTTATTTGTGTTGGATTTTATGATAATATAAAATTAAATGAAATGAAGTATTGGATACAGGCAAGATAAATATGGCAGTTTGATGATGCAGGATAAGGTTATTCCTGGAAACATTATATCAGCAAACTTGTTGTATACAGCAATATTGTACTTGCATTATGTTCAAAGACAAGTTTTCATGTGTGATCTTTGTTGTCTAGTTGTATACATATGCTAATTTTCATTTTTTTTGTCTTTTATCCGATTCATATGTAAATACTCCATTTCTGTATATCTGTATATACAGCAGTTGTCATAAGAAATGCAGAATAATAAACATCTAATGAAAATGAAGATTTCTATTTTTTTGTTCAGCATCCTTCATTACTTGTTTGTTTGAATGGTGTTTTATGTCACACATGACAACTTTTCAGTTATATGGTTGTGGCCAGTTTTTAAATGGTGGAGAAGAAAACATGGTTACAATTTGCCTGGAGATCACCGGTCTTCTGCAAGTAAACTGGAAAACTTTCTCACAAAATTAGCTTAGGTTCTAGTGGTTCTCAGCCCTGTGATGACAAGAAGTGAGAGAGTTCATGGTTCAGAGTGTGATGCTATGACCACTTGGCCACGGAGGCATCTTTCATTACAAATTTCATCTTTCAAAGCATTGCAATTAACTTGGTAAAGCAAATTCCACTGACCAAATTTTGATTTTCAAAGATGAATACCTCCTTACTTCATCTGCTTCCTCACCTGCAGCCCCAATCCACTCATTTAATGAGTTTGTATTTTCCAAAAACAATTTTCATGAACATATATAACCCTATAGATTTCAGATATCATTCATATTGGGTCACAAAACTTTATTTTCACAACTTGGCTAAAATTTCAATTACCTTGAAAAAACATCAATTGTGCCATGTAATTTGAATATTTTTAATGCAGAAATTTATTTTATATATTTCATTTCCTGTGGCAGTCTCCCACAGACTTGGTGTTAATCTAGATGGCATTTATATCAGCTATAGGCCTAAATGAAGTTCCTCAGATGACATTACAAATAATGTGACTTCATTCATATAATGTAGTCACACCAATATATATTTCATTCATAAAAAGTCTCTACTGTTCTACCTTGTACTTCGCTGTTCCATCTTAATGAGACTGATCACATATATGGTGAAACGTTGGATTCCATTATTTTGTTTGTCAATATAAAAATTATGATCTGTAAATTTAATGAATGAATGCTTGATCCAAGTGCATTTATTGTTAATATGGATGTCATTTGGGTGACACATAAATAGAATGGTGACCACTTGGGCACATTTATTGTGGGTGCCATTCTATTTATCTGTCACCCAAACAGCATTCATATTGACAATAAATGCACTCTGACACCAGTTCATTTGTTATTTATGAGCCATTGGCTGAGAAACAGGTCCTTATAACAGTTTTGGGGGAAATCCTGATTTTTGATTTCAGAAATTAAACATATGTGGATTTAAAAATTTTGTTATGAGAATGATGGCAGGGGAGAGCAACTCTTTGTTTCCAGGGTGAAAAATCTACAAAATTAGAAACATTATGTTTCACTGAATTCCTTGTTTTCTTGCATTTCATTGGTCATGTCGTAAGGACCCTTCTCTCAGCCACTGGCTCATATTACTGTAGGATAAGAAAATTTTGTGGTGTTAAAATTTTGTTGTTCAAGAAATAAAACAAATTCGCTGACATTTAATTTCGTTATAAAACCTGTTTGTAAAGGAACCCTTTACTAGGTATGATTTATGTAGTTTTGTCGTGGTTTAAATTTTGGTGATAAATGAAAACAACGAAATTAAAACCACAATGAAATTTTCTGATTCTTTAGTATTTATGAGAAATGAAGAATAAACGTCTGTACGGTGAAGTTATTTATAAAGATTTTCTCAAGCCCCATACCTTCGTCAAATATTTTCCATAATTTAAGTTACCCTAGATTTCATAAATGTAATTCAGTACACCAAATTATTATTTTTTCATTTTACCAATAACAAACAAGTTACCTCAACTTTTATAAATGTCTCTCGTTTGCTCTAATGTTGGCATATAAGGGGTGCTTGCTGTGCAAGTAAACTGGAGTACCAATGAAAAACAAACATGTCCAACTTTGTGACCACCATACCATCTCATATACTCCCCTGTCCAATCCCATGATTCATACAGAGGTCACATGGTAAGAGGCTAGTGTGCTACCCAACAACCCAAATTAGTTTACATTTGAAGAAAGAATCACAATTCAATCCACCAAAACAAAAAGCCCCAATCTTGATGGCATAAAAATTACAATGTAAATTGTTTTTCTACCCCCTCCCCAGTGTTAAAATAAAAAGAAAAAAAAACAAAACCATTAAATACTTGTGATTGTTTAATCTTTAAAGCAGTAAGTACTACATTATTGTAATACAATGGGTTGTCTGGTCATTATAATCAGGAATGTTTTGATCACAAGAAAATGACTGTTACCTATAAAAAGTTATTATTCCTTATAAAGGCAAAATCACTGTGTATTGTGTGCCCACACTAATAAAAGTAATGATATATGTCCTAACTGGCTTTAAAGGTTTCATGCCATTCATGTTTAGAAACCAGGAAATCAACTTTATTATTTTCTTTAATTAACACTTTCATTTCAGAAAGTTGTATGGACCCTCCAAAACAAAAACAAAAATACTTGTACACACAATACACTAGCAAGATGATAATCACTAATTCAATCCATCCATATGTACGTCAAAACTATAGATTTCAAACACTATCAAGAACATGATTAAAATTTGCAAAGACTTTATAACATAACATAAAGACCCACAAATACAATAGAAGACTGAAATCCTCACTTGACCCTCTATAAGAATTACTGCAAAAAACATTAAAACAGGTGCTTGCTTCTGTTTTGCTACTTATCATATCAGTTGAGCAATTTAGGCTGTTAACAGCCTGTAGTCATTCATTTAGTTTTTTGTTCTATTGAAGTTGTATATCCTATTGAGTGTGCATAATACATTTCACTAAATATGTAGATGTCACCAGCTATATGTTATTTAACATCTCACCAAGAATCATTCACTTGGATGTAGATATCACCAGCCTTAGGTGAAGTACCACAAATTTTGACTAGTGCTATGGACTGACACCAATGCAGTGAGGGTTCTTTCATGTGACACTGGACCATTGCTTCAAGTCTCATCCACCAACTACAGGAGAAGTGTCACAATTTCTAACTGTGTTATGGACTGATGTCAATGCAGTGAGGGTTCTTTAATATTTGCTGTGTCATAGGGCCAAGTGCTCAAAATGGACACTTTCTTTTGATTAAATCTAAGGTATGATATTGTGATGGAAATTGAACCCAGGATCTTGTAATTGGCTAGTTGAAGGCTCTACCCACTAGACCACTGGGAGCAAGCTGGAAATTGAACCCAGGACCTTATATGTTTGTCAGTTGAACACTCTACCCACTAGACCACTGGGAGCAAGCTGGAAATTGAACCCAGGACCTTATATGATTGTCAGTTAATTGCTCTACCCACTAGACCACTTGGAGCAAGCTGGAAATTGAACCCAGGACCTTATATGTTTGTCAGTTGAACGCTCTACCCACTAGACCACTGGAAGCAATGTCTTTTACACTACATCAATGTGATGTATAGTTCTACACATTTCATCTATTAATTTTACAGCTAAAACATGATGCAGATTTGAATCTTTTACTGGATGTAGGAAGGATCAGCTTTCTATAAACATGACCATAAGAAATGAATCAAAGTTCTGAAAGTACAGAAATGAGGTGACCAGTGACACAGCTTTATGTAATGCCTATTAGATCTGCTGAAGTCAGTGTAGCTCTGGAATACACAGAGAAATAAAGTCTGATCATATGTCATCACAGGAATACCTTAAGCATGTATTATCAATTTTATCTCCTGTACAATTATTCATAAACATAATGGACACACTTTGTATCTTTTTTTAATTTGCAAAGATCTATCTTTAGAAGAAATTGGTGCATTCTCCTGTGAACACTTGTTTTGAGCGTATGGATAAAAGTAAACATATAAAGGATCACAAATCTTCACCCTGAGTTTGCAGTTCAGCACGGGTACATCTCCTATCAGATTTCAGTCGACTAAAGTTCCCTTTCATGTTCCAATGAGAAATAGATCATGATATTCACTATATTTAAGAAAACTGATATTGAAAATTGTAGTTATTCGGCTGTCAGCAATCCTTGAATTTTATACAAACTGAAGTCTGTGACATATTTTACCTTGTAAAA
This sequence comes from Atrina japonica, assembly GCA_030159075.1. Classification (NCBI taxonomy): domain Eukaryota; kingdom Metazoa; phylum Mollusca; class Bivalvia; order Pterioida; family Pinnidae; genus Atrina; species Atrina japonica. The sequence continues at coordinate 632,450 of BROG01000251.1, read as the reverse complement.
TGAGACAAATGATTTGATTGCTATTGATTAAATGATTTTACAGTAAACTTGTGATTATACTCTACAACAAGACACAGATGTACATGTTTTAGGTAAATAGATTGATAAGCTTAGAAAGTTCCTTCAATCTGATATTCTGTGATAGCATGACTGTCAAACATGTCAAATGACAAAAACATATAACTAACATATTATATAACAAAATAAATACTGAAATAGATGAAATCAAATTCTAAGTTTTGATGTTATAAGTTATTCCCAAATTTTAACTAATTTTTACACAAATAAATAAAATTATGCACATTTTGTATGTACAGAATAACATACATTAAAAGACTCATTTAGACATTTATACTAACACATTCGATCTTGAGGTATCAAAATAACAGACAGTTATTTGTACATATTTAATTTTCAAATGTATTTCAGTAATATTTTTTTAGAACTTGGAATGATCCATCATGAATGATTCTGTATAAATTTGACTGAGCACTAGATGATTTACTAGATGTTGGTTTTGTAACAAAAATGTCTTCCCTTCCCTTACCATATTAGTATATATTATTTATGTCCATGGGTGCACTGTGACCTTGACCCTGAAGATAGGACCTAGGGTCAAGATCACAATACATCTTTAAGTCATGACCAATAAAACATTAACTTTCAATGCATTCCAAGCAATTTTTGGAAAATTATAACCCAGACAAGATTTATGATGGACAGACAACCATAGCAGGACCAATATGTCTCCATGCCTTGTGATGACAATGCTTTTGTATTTTTCTATCAAAGATCTGATAACCATACTTTGATTTCAATATTGAGTACTCTGATTTGTCACAATACAATTCAAATACATCGCATTTCATGCTGATATATTTCTGTAGAAACTACATCATCAATATCTCCTATATTATGACAAAATCTTTCCTGTAAACTCATAGATCTATAAAAGATAGACAAAGGATAATGCATAATTTAAAATGTCAATTAATTCCCTCTTTGTCAAACTCGATTTTCCGCGGCATATTCAACTTTCTCTGCTTTTTCTATCACCTCATCTATAAACGGCCTTTCAGCGGGATTGACTTTCATTAAAGAAAGCACAGTGTCATGTATAGCACTTGAATATCTGAAACAAAAATAGAAAATTGTAGCTTAAAATTGTAGATGAAAATTGTAGATGAAAATATGAACTGGTACTGTACACCTGCAAATTTTGCCCCCATTATTTTCACCCTTTTACGACAGAAAACAAATTAGCCCCAAAAACCAGTCTCTTGGAAGAAATGAATATCAGTGCAATTTATCTGGCTTAAGAATTTGGCTTTCATTTAAAATTTGTCTTCTCATCTAAGGATGAAAATGTCAAAATTTAAACAAGAGGGAAAACTTCCATCGAGTAATTATGAACAAGAAAAAAAGAATATGTGAAGTAGCATTTATTTGGACAGCTACCATTCAAAGGATCAAGGAACTAGATGTGCTTTTGACAAGTACTAGGCCTTGTGAGTCAAGTCATTCATAAAGATTTGACAGTCCTATACTGCTGGCAAATACTGTCCAAAGTCAAGAACTCGGTGATAGGGTAACACAGCAAATACTGTCCAAAGTCAAGAACTCGGTGATAGGGTAACACAGCAAATACTGTCCAAAGTCAAGAACTCGGTGATAGGGTAACACAGCAAATACTGTCCAAAGTCAAGAACTCGGTGATAGGGTAACACAGCAAATACTGTCCAAAGTCAAGAACTCGGTGATAGGGTAACATAGCAAATACTGTCCAAAGTCAAGAACTCGTTGATAGGGTAACATAGCAAATACTGTCCAAAGTCAAGAACTCGGTGATAGGGTAACATAGCAAATACTGTCCAAAGTCAAGAACTCGTTGATAGGGTAACATAGCAAATACTGTCCAAAGTCAAGAACTCGGTGATAGGGTAACATAGCAAATACTGTCCAAAGTCAAGAACTCGGTGATAGGGTAACACAGCAAATACTGTCCAAAGTCAAGAACTCGTTGATAGGGTAACACAGCAAATACTGTCCAAAGTCAAGAACTCGTTGATAGGGTAACACAGCAAATACTGTCCAAAGTCAAGAACTCGGTGATAGGGTAACATAGCAAATACTGTCCAAAGTCAAGAACTCGTTGATAGGGTAACACAGCAAATACTGTCCAAAGTCAAGAACTCGGTGATAGGGTAACACAGCAAATACTGTCCAAAGTCAAGAACTCGTTGATAGGGTAACACAGCAAATACTGTCCAAAGTCAAGAACTCGTTGATAGGGTAACACAGCAAATACTGTCCAAAGTCAAGAACTCGTTGATAGGGTAAACACAGCAAATAACTGTCCAAAGTCAAGAACTCGTTGATAGGGTAACACAGCAAATACTGTCCAAAGTCAAGAACTCGTTGATAGGGTAACACAGCAAATACTGTCCAAAGTCAAGAACTCGTTGATAGGGTAACACAGCAAATACTGTCCAAAGTCAAGAACTCGTTGATAGGGTAACACAGCAAATACTGTCCAAAGTCAAGAACTCGTTGATAGGGTAACACAGCAAATACTGTCCAAAGTCAAGAACTCGGTGATAGGGTAACACAGCAAATACTGTCCAAAGTCAAGAACTCGGTGATAGGGTAACACAGCAAATACTGTCCAAAGTCAAGAACTCGGTGATAGGGTAACACAGCAAATACTGTCCAAAGTCAAGAACTCGGTGATAGGGTAACACAGCAAATACTGTCCAAAGTCAAGAACTCGTTGATAGGGTAAGATAGCAAATACTGTCCAAAGTCAAGAACTCGTTGATAGGGTAACACAGCAAATACTGTCCAAAGTCAAGAACTCGTTGATAGGGTAACATTGCAAATACTGTCCAAAGTCAAGAACTCGTTGATAGGGTAACATTGCAAATACAGTCCAAAGTCAAAAACTCGTTGATAGGGTAACACAGCAAATACAGTCCAAAGACAAAAACTCGTTGATAGGGTAACACAGCAAATACTGTCCAAAGACAAAAACTCGTTGATAGGGTAACACAGCAAATACTGTCCAAAGACAAAAACTCGTTGATAGGGTAACACAGCAAATACTGTCCAAAGACAAAAACTCGTTGATAGGGTAACACAGCAAATACTGTCCAAAGACAAAAACTCGTTGATAGGGTAACACAGCAAATACAGTCCAAAGTCAAGAACTCGTTGATAGGGTAACATAGCAAATACTGTCCAAAGTCAAGAACTCGTTGATAGGGTAACACAGCAAATACAGTCCAAAGTCAAGAACTCGTTGATAGGGTAACACAGCGATTACAGTCCAAAGTCAAGAACTCGTTGATAGGGTAACACAGCGATTACTGTCCAAAGTCAAGAACTCGTTGATAGGGTAACATAGCAAATACTGTCCAAAGTCAAGAACTCGTTGATAGGGTAACATAGCAAATACTGTCCAAAGTCAAGAACTCGTTGATAGGGTAACATAGCAAATACTGTCCAAAGTCAAGAACTCGTTGATAGGGTAACACAGCAAATACTGTCCAAAGTCAAGAACTCGTTGATAGGGTAACACAGCAAATACTGTCCAAAGTCAAGAACTCGTTGATAGGGTAACACAGCAAATACTGTCCAAAGTCAAGAACTCGTTGATAGGGTAACATAGCAAATTTAGCTACAGCAATATTCACTGTTGTCTGCATAAATTTTACTTGCAGACTTTATGTAATTTTTTATCTCATACATTATATACCAATAGAGGACACCTCATTGTAAAACAAGAGGCCCATGGACCTTAACGGTCACTTGAGTATGCACATTTTTTGGTCTTTAGAAATCATTGTGTCAACTATGTGCTCTTTATACTTCATAATAGATGATGGATATATTGATTTAACTATCATACAATACTGACAAGTTTCAATCCTTTTATAGGATAGTAAGTTTAATCATATGAGATGTAATTTTGTTATATCCAGATTAGATACAGAAAAATTTAAAACATCAATCGCTTTTTGTGCCTTACCGACCAAAATGTTCACATATTTTACAATTATGGTAAAGCTTTTTGCTCTTTCTTCATAATGCACAAAAGTGAAGATTTTCTACAATTATGTTTATTTTCACAATATAACCATTTTGGCCCTGCTCTAGGGGCAGTACTCTTGCCCCAAAGCACATGAATTTCACAATTTTGGTAGAAGGCTTAATGCCTCATCTAACAAGGTATAACTGTAACAGCACTCGGTTACAAAGGTCTCCCAAACCACTTCATCTCTTCATGTAGCCCAGTCCATCTAGGTGATCAGAGAAACTTAAGTTTCACCATAACATCCGAAAACTGTAATATTCAACTTGTTTAGTCATGAGGAGCACGAAAACACATGTTTAGCGGTAAGGTTCACATGTATTTTTCAGATGATTTAATATTTCTAAAATAAGGGGTGGGGTATGGCCCTGGGGACACCCATAAATTTCACCCTGAAACTTGTCGTGGCATGGGTAATAAGAAAATATATTTGAGAATTGAGATTTCTGAAATCAAGGGGTTAGGAATGGCCCCAGGGACCACCCCAAATTATCACCCTACAACGTGTCTTGTCAAAAGTAATAAGAAAATACATGATTTAGGGGTAGGGATCTCAGCAATTTTTTAGATAACTGAAGATTTCTGAAAAAAGGGGAAAAGGAATGACCCTAGGGACCCCCAAATTACCACAATACAACTTGTCTTGTAATGAGGAATAAGAAAACATATGGTTTAGATGAGGGGACTTCAACAGTTTTTGAGATAATTGAAGATTTCTAAAATTCAGGGGCGGGTAATGAACTGGGATTCCCCAAAATACCTCCATACAACTTGTCTTGTCATGGGTAATAACAAAATATATGGTTTAGGGGTGGGAAGCACAACTATTTATGAAATAATTGAATATTTCTGAAATAAGGGGGTGAAGATGACCTAGGGGACCTCCAAAATATTACCATAAATCTTGTCTTGCCATGAGGAATAAGGAAATATATGGTTTAGGGGTGGGGACCTCGATGGTTTTTGAGATAATTGAAGATTTCTGAAATAACAGGGTGGGAAATGACCCTTATGATCCCCAAAATACCACAAAACAACTCGTCTTGTCATGGGTAATAAAAAAAAATATATGGTTTAGGGGAGGGGATCTCAACTATTTTTTAGATAATTGAATATTTATGTAATAATTTTAATCAGGTTTTCGATGTTGTTCTTAGAATGATGAGTTCTATAAATACAGAAATTTTCATTTTTTCACTCAGGGTGCTCTTTAAGTAACCTGCCAAGTCTAACCTGTGTTCAGTGGAAAGCAGTATCTATTGCATGTGAACAATATTTTCAGAAATAATTGGGTTTTTTTTTTTGGCATATGTGCCATCTCCTTAATATTCATAAAATATTCTATATTCATTCAAAACTTCAACAAATTTTATTCCATCTGACAATACGATAACTGTGTGACCTACAAAGTAATAGGCTACTATAATTTTCCTGTAAAAGTAAAATTTAACTGCCCACTCCACTGAACCATACTACATATGATTCCCTAAATCAAAATTGTATCTTGAATCTCAAATAAACAAAGCCTGCACTAGCCGGGACACACATTTTGATGAAATAATTTTCTTTTATTTTCTTGTATGTCTGTCATTGTTTCATTGTCAATATACATATCACCTGTAGCGTTTGTTTCAATGCGTCAACTTTGATATGTCATGGTACATTGGCCAAGTTCTCCCACTGTCATTGTTGTTGTTTGTTGTATTGTTGTTTAACGTCCCACTCAAGAATCTTTCACTCATATGGAGATGTCACCAAATGCCGGTGAAGGGTTTCAAATTTTGGCCTATGCTCGGCACTTACGGCCATTGAGCAGTGAGGGTTCTTTAACGTGCCGACACCTACTGTGACACTGGACCTCGGTTTTTACTGTCTCATCCGAAGGACAGGAAATCAACCTGCCGCCAGCTGGACTCGAACTCACAACCTCACGATCAAGAGTCAAGCACGCTACCGACTGAGCCAGACCAGCTCTCTCCCACTGTCAATTAATCTGTACTTTTCCTATTGGCTGAAACTGCTGTGTGCCAAGAATGATAAAGCTGAGACTGCATTGGAACAAGTTAAAAATGGGCCGAGTTCATCTGATATACCCGACACATGGACAATGTCAGTAACGATTGTTTTGAAATGATAGAGAAGACCAACTTTGCCTGATTTAGGTATAAAATAATGATCGATGTATGAAAGTACATGCAAAGAGTAATAAGAATAGAATATATATTAACTGCAAATCGCACTATGCCTCTTTGACAATCGGTAATCTTCGAAAATATTACCAAAAGTAAATTAGCAATAATCAGCGTGATGGTCAAACTGATGTAAGGGGTTTTACATTTGGCAAGACTGTTCCAAATATACACATGCATTTGGGATATGTGGGATCAAATATTACATAAAATGTGCATGTAAAATTATGCTACGACGACAGCTCATATCACTTTAACATAAAAACCAATGGAACTGTTTTACCCAGTGTTCTCCGGAAATTGTACATTGCCACTCTGAGTTGCTAAAGCAATACTGCCTCCTTGTGCAAAGGCTTTGTCAAATGGTGACTCCATAAATGCCATAGCATACAGCAGGCAACCTAGAGACTGAAAAACAGATATCAAATAACTATACGAAGAAAAACAAAAGAAACTGAGTTTATTATTAGTAATGACACTACAGCACCTATGGTTATATGTTAGGAAATTTCACATTTTTCACTTATGTATGCCCAAAATGTCAACTACTATGATTAAAAATTTGATTTCAATATTCAAAAATTTATCATCAAAACATGGTTAATCTTAAATTCCTATTTATTTTGAGAGAATTGCTGGAGATACCCAGTTTGGCAATTATTTGTTTGCAAATGATTAATTCAACCTTACTGTCTGTATATGCATACAACATTGGACCTTACTTTATTTTCACAAAACATATAGGAATACAAGAACTTCTATGCTGGTTTATATATGTGTTAGTGTACATCAATCTATGTAATAAAAATGAAATAATTGTTTTGGAAAACACAACCCCTTTAAAACTCACCCAGATATCTGTGCGTTCATCAATGCTGGATCCAATATCAACATTGAACAACTCTGGTGCTCTGTAGAACATTGAACACCTTTCAGCAGCCTCATCCTTAAAAATAGAATTGCAAATCTACATATAGATGTGACCAGAAAGAACAACTCCATCTGCCACTGAAATGCAGTGTCTCAAAACAGGTGATCTCTCAAAAGAGGTTTTATTCAAATGATTTTTAGACCAAGTGATTTTCAGAATGTGGTATTTCATGAAAGTGGGTCAATAAAAAAATTATCTGTCTTCAGCTTGGGTTTCATTATTCAACCCAATAAGAGCCCATCAGATACCACTGACAGTGCACTCACCTTTTTATACAAATGTACAGGGTCCAGAATTTTCTTTAGCATGATCATCAGTTTCAAAGAAAAACACAAACAAGTAATTTATTTCTCATCCTCCAACAAAAAAGTGCCTTTGTTATCAGGAAAGAAAATAGTCTTTAATTTCAGATTGATCCTTTTTTATATGCTGTAGCTCTTTTCTACAGACCTGCTGGGAACTATATTAGAGCTAATGTACCATTGCTGGTCTTGGTCAAAAGATGGGTTGAAGTGGTCCTAATGGGCACTCCCATTTTTCAATTGTTTTTTATTGCCTAGGGCAATTATTGGGTGGAATACAATACAAACACATTTCATACAAATGGGAACATAATAAGACACGGGAATCTATGTACCGTATTTTACGGCCTATAGGTCGATATTTTTTTCTCTCCAAAGTTGTGACCTTGACCTATTCACCGCATCGACTTATCTTAAAAAAAATAGTGAAATATTTAACTTGTATCTGCAATCCCTCATTTTAACATCGTAATTCTACATTTTCCACGGGATAATCTAGGGGCCTACTCCAAACACCCATTTGTATTTACATTTAATAGGACTATTAAATGTGACCTCGTGTGTGCGTAATGCACTGTGTTCATAATCAAGTGACAAAATAATGATCTTTCAAGTTACAATATCATTGGGATTCAAGACTGTGTCAGAAACTGCATAATAAAAATACATTGTTTACATTATATTTATACCGGACAGTTTATACTTTTGAATGATTCCCTTATCTCGGCACCCCACTGTGAAGTTGAAGTCTTCATTCAGACTTTCAGTACACTACAAACTGTGTTCACTGGAATGTGACCTTCAACTGATAAGGATAGCGCGGCAGTCTTTGAAGTTGGGAAAGTTTTGGAAAAGGTGTTACATAAATTAATTGACACTAAAACTTGAGTATTTAATTGTTTGACAATTGCAGCTGCATAATAATTTAGGCCAATGTAAGGATAAGACAAGGATTGAGGTCGCTTGTGTAAACAGCATAAAGAATTTAATTATGATTTGACAGGTAACATAATGGCGATATTTGTATACATAATCAGTACACACGAGTAATATAAGTGATGTTAAATATGTTAAAATGCAACTTCTATGCTTTTTAATCACTCCTATTTAATAATGTACTGTAAAATAGGCCTATCACTCTGATTATTTTAGTAGGCTACCATCGTGTTAGCACCAGTTATTAAACATAAACGATGCATTTTTGTGTTCTCCCATTCATGTTTCCATCTCTGCTGACATCGACCTGTCCTCCACTTCGACCTATCTTATACTTAAACCTGGATTTTTGCCAAAAATCGGCCATTCGACCTATCCCCCACATCGACCTATAGGCCATAAAATACGGTACAGATGTTCAGTAATTTGTTAGCAAAGGAAAGGTAATAGCATCAGTTTAAGGGGGGATGCTTACTGTGGGAAGAAACAAAAGTAGCTGAAGAACAGAGCTGGTGATTGCCATACCATCTTACAAAAGAAAGTAAGACAAACCATTGTGACCTCCTAAAATTAAAAATGCAATTTGTGAAAACAGACTTTTGTTAATCAGTTCATAACCATTTTCCTGACTTTTTATTAGTATTATCATAAAATAAAAGACAAACTCAATCATGTAATAATGAATTTCAGACTTTGGCATGAGTCGCAAAAAGATTTATCAGCCCGCAGAAATGTATACTGACCATGCTGCAAATAAAAAGTGATTACTGTATACTTGGAAATTTTCACTCCTGATTAGGCCATGTAAAAACAAATTCTGGTTCTCAGACAATTAGCCTTCTAAAACGGGCAAGGTAGGTAGGTATTTTATTTTTATTTTCTATTTCCAAATTATTGTTTATATCGCTTGAAGGCAAGAAAATAAGAAGACTTAATGTAACAAAAAATGTCTTTTATTGAGACCTTCAATAAATTGTAACAAAAAGTTGTGTGATTGTCTTGTTCACTTGGTTTTAAAACTGAAATATCATCAAAAATATAAAATAGCTAAAATATTATATATATATCAAAACATAAAAATGTTTTGAAACTACAAGAAAATTAATTGTAAATGCATCATTATAATTATCATCAATCATTATCATTACTATTTTACAAAGCTGTACAAAATGTAACAACTATGTGTCTAAAAATCAATGCAAATTCCCAAAGTTTCATTTTTGAAAACAATAGCTATCCATTTTTATGTATTTCATTAAAACTTTTATTTACAGTAACTAATTTTACTTTTATCATTCACCTACATTTAATTCATATTTTAAAACTTTTATACACTATATAGTGTTAATACATGTATCATCATTTTAACAAACACATCCTTAAATTCAGTTCCGTTCGGTATCGGTTCTTTCATTTAAAACCCAACTTCCACTTCCTCCATAAACTGCTAGCAACAGCAGAAAACACACAATGTGTTCTGTGACATTTTCGGGCATGAGGTAAAGATTTACATGTTGAATTGTCAATAAAATAATTATTTTAGTTTCTAATTGGGTTTTAGAAATGCATTTTGAACTAGAAATAGAAGGAAATGGATCATTTTCGAAACTTAAGCCTTTTGAAATGACTGACATTTTTACTTGCCACACGGTGGTGATTTTTTTATGAAATGTGAATAAAATGGTTTCATCGGCGATTTCTTTTTGCGCACGGCCGTGTCTGAGAACCAGAAGTACTATTTTACTTGGCCTTAATGTTTGCAATTTTTGTCCTTAGATGAGAGGGCGAATTTTAAATGAAGTGAAACTTCAAATTTAAATAATTGAAGAACGGACATACACACCATCCATTAGAATTAGGTTATTTAGAGCAAAAAGAAGATTTAATTTCTGTCGTAAAAAGGCGAAAATGATCAGGGGGCAAACATTTTCAGGTATTTCAGTATTATTTTTGTTGATAAAACTTCATGCAGGTCCTAGCTGTAACAGTTATCCTTAACTTACCTGTAAAGCTCCTACAAGTCCTGACTGAAAAAGTTATTCTTAACTTACCTGTAAAGCTCGGGAAGCAGACGGATTATTGATATCTACTCTTGCTTTGTTTGTAGATCCTAAATCCATCAGAACAGCACTGCCATCATCTGCTATCATTACATTAGCTGGTTTTATATCTCTGATTTACAAATAAAATATTGACAAAATGAAATATACTAGATATCAGCCAGTGGCTGAGAAAAAGGTCCTTATAACCTAACCAGTGAAATACGAGAAAACAAGCATGTGTATTTCTAATTTTGTAGATTTTTGCACCAGAAACATAATGAGAGCTTTCATCAGCGCTCATTCTTATATTGTAGTTTTTAAAATTCACACATGTTCAAGTTTCTGAAAACATAAAAATCGCAATTTCCCCAAAGCTGTCTTAAGGACCCTGTTCTCAGTTATAGGCTCAATTATATAAAGTTTGTCTAACAATAATAATTTGGGATTACGATTAACCTACAAACTCGAAACATACTCTGAGAAGAACAAATGTTCACAGAAACAATGTCTATTTTTTAAAAGATCCCCAATTGACCTATGACCATACATCCGACGTAGCTCTCCATATGCACTATGTGCCGTCATTCGATTGTGATAAAAAATCACACAAATGTTTGAGGGGCCATTCAAATGTGACATTATAATGGAAAAGTCTGCCAAAAAAGGTTCTGTGTTAGGCCTTGTGTGAGATACATCAAGAAACAGAATATATTTGACTTTGAAACATAAGAAAATTCTTATACAAGTTAGAGACAAAGTAACAAATACATTTGACTCCATTTATAACAAAGATGAAGGGAGAGAGATTAAATCTTGTTATAGCCAGATTTCATTATTCTGATTTATAGAGAATAATGTAAGAAATACACAGGGAATAGATATGTTCTTGTTATAAGATGTATATCATTATAAAGAGTCTAGTTATAAGTGGAGTTGACAGTTTTTATTTATTCTAATATAAATCACTTTCATCATCCCAAAGAAATACCGTATACCTGGAAATTTTTACACCCGTTTATTTTTTTTTATTTTCACCCTTTCGTAAAGAGGGCAAATTTAAAACAAATGTTAAATTTTCAAGCTAAATAGTTTAAGCATAGACATATATAAGAACCATGAGACTGTGGTAATTAAGGGCAAATTCAAGACAGGTTGAATGTTTTTTTTAGATAAAAGGGCGAAAATTTGCAGGCACTTGTACACAGTAATAGATAATGATGTTAGCCTTTATGTTATATACAGTTGACCAGAGAAATACAATCTCCCTGAACACAGACAAAAATTTGCAGGTACTTGTACACAGAAATAGATATTGATGTTAGCTTTTATGTTATATACAGTTGACTAGACCAGAGACATACAATCTTCCTGGACACACACAAAAATTACCTATGAGCATATGGTGGATTATGTTTGTGAAATTCTCTCAAGCCTCTACAAACATCCAAGAACATTTTCCACACTTGATTTTCCGGAAGTTTTTCAGCTTTTTTATGTAATCTATCCATTATATCCTGCACAGATCCACGCTGAAATTGACAAAAATTTTTATTTCACATGTTGATGTTTGGTAAGTAACAATGTTAAGAAGGAAGCTGATCACCATAGTAACGTATCTAGAGTTAGGCAATTATCATAGTGAGAGTGTAATGTTCTCTACTTAATAGCATTGTTAATACAAATGTATCCATGTACTAACCTTTAGACCTCCAAGTGAATAAGTAACTGTAAGTAGGGCTATATTGTATGTACAAAAGTGATATCATGACAGAATGAAAGAATTGCCATATATGGACGGGTTGCAAAATAAGCATCCAGATATAAGAGTGTGAGTGCGAGAGAGACAATGTGTGTGTTGTTGCAAGGAAGACAGGCTCCAGAACGGCAGTTAGCATACAGCTGTTAATGTTCAATTACACTTGTTAATACAAATGTATCCGTGTACAAACCTTTAGACCTCCATTACAAGTCGCTCATTTTTCAAAGAAAGTTTGATTTCAATTTGATCAACAATCGTTGACTAATAAATTCAGGAGTTCCTTTTGATTCAATATTTACCAGATTTGCACATTATCATCTGAATTTCCAGACAATAAAAAACAATCGTGATATGTGATTTTTACATAATCCAAACTTGCAATGCTTTTCCAGTGAAGTGTCAAAAATTTTAACCTCTGCAGTGGTCTTGTGCCAATTTTAACCTCTGCAGTGGTCTTGTGCCAATTCACTGATGGTTCTTTAACCTCTAAAGCCCAATTTGGTCTCAACCATTTCAAAGAATGGTAAAGTCCAATGCCGTATATCAGGAGTGTATGATTTGAAGAAAAAATTTAAGTATAACACGCCACAAATTAACAGAAATCATTGTAAACCATTTACAGGTTACACTAAAAGGAATGACCATACCCTGCTGGTTACGATAGCAATAATGAAGACTTAAAAATAAAATTCATCGAGAATGAAAAGGAGGTTACGTGATTTGTATTTGTTGTAACCTCCACGTAACCTGAACAATCACTCCCATGTTGTTTTGTGGACTGTGTAGTTTTAACTTGATCACTCCTGACAAAGGACAGTACACCATTCTAGATATTGACTTGGGCAATTCTAAATAAGGCCACAGGGGTTGATGGGTTAACATGCCATGATGTGGAACCTCAGTTTTAAGTTTCAGCTAAAATAACCCAAAACTTACACTTCTTATGGCATTGGATCTGTAACTTTTCTTTTTGATCCAAAACCAGGAACCTGGGACCATCCACTTGTGAGTCTACCTATCTATCACTAGAACACAAAGAGACAAGACTATCCAGGTTTTTTTTCCTGCTCTCCAGAAACAGGAAAGGCCTGTACTTTTCTAACTGATAATTTTGAGATATTTTTCACAAGTTGAGGAAAATCTGACTGCATTAGAAATATATCTGAAGATAATTTCTTTGATTTTTTAATGTTTGATTTATTCAAATTTATAAAACTTGCTTTGTATCTTATTTGCTGAAGAAAATTCAGCTACATTTGTTTTTATTTTCTTCCTTACATCTTTTGAATTAATTACTACAGAAAATACTCCTTATCAAGATAAAAATTGGGAATATTGGGCTAAAATTGGGAAAAATGTAACATTTTGCCATTGGGAATGGGGCCTTATACAGGACCTGCACTGACCCTATAAAAATACCTGCTATGTTATACATACACTATAGAAAGGCATCACAATAAAAACTTCACTGATGATGTCCAGTGTTTTTGAGTACTTGTTTACTTTGACCATTGATGATTCTTCTAACGGCACAATATTAACATGTTTAAAGGCCTTCATTATCTCAACTTCTCTCATGGCGACTTGCTCTTCATCTTTGGAATGGCACGTGATACGCTTTAGGGCATAATCTTTGTGAGTGTGAGCATCTTCTATTAAGTCAACATAGCTAAAACCCCTGAAAATACAAAAAATTACTTGATGCTATCACCTCTATTCTGCTTTTATTTTCATTTTAACACACATATTCTTGAGAGTTCAACAGAAATTGATTTAGCTTCATGTTGGTATTAGTGATATCTAATTATTTCTATTTACATTGCTGTATGCTTGTAGCTGTCAATATCAATATGATGAATGGCAGAGTAATACTGCAGTTTCTCAAGGCAGGCTCAACATCAATGGAATCTTAAATATTATATAGTGGAATTCCATATTTATAAATAGATTGATGAGGTTTTGTTGAAACTAACTACAAATCATATTGTATAATTTCGAAAGGCAGAAGTAAGTAGAATTATGTGGTATTTCATTAATGATTATTCAAACTAGATTTAATTTCATTTACACCAAAATATTTGACTTTTCTGTAAAAGTTTAATTCTTGAGTTGGACTATATTTTACACAAAGTGCAAATGCAACCTCCATGACCTCTTCACTGCTAACAGGATAGCCTTCGAAGAAAAGTCAAAGTAAACCCATAATAGGTTGTTATTACATAAAAACCCATAAAATTGAAATAATTGTTTTCAGTAAACACAGCTAATGTCCCTTTAAGAGTAACACATCCTAAGAATTTACCCTTCTCCAAGTCTGGATCTGATGTAAAATCTTCTGTTATTGATGGAGAGTGCCTCCCGGCCACATATACAACCCATCTTCAGAAGGTATTCCAGTCCTAATCCATTCATTAATCTTTTGACTTTATTTTCCCTATACAAATTACTCACATTTTCTTACTGTGAATCTGTAATGTCAACAAAATCAAATCTAGATCAAAGACAATCAAAGCAGTATCAGCAAGATAAAACAAATAATAAAAAGGGCGAACGATTTTCACAAGATAATAATGTAAATATGGAAACTAGATTTTGTTACATGTAAACAAAAATAAGATTTGTGTCATCAAATTAAACAATATGATCTATGTCAACAAAATGACAGGTAGATTTGTCAACAAGATGAAAGGTAGATCTGTCGAGATGAAAGGTAGATCTATGTCAACAAGATGACAGGTAGATCTGTCAACAAGATGAAAGGTAGATCTATCAAGAGATGAAAGGTAGATCTATGTCAACAAGATAACAGGTAGTTCTATGTCAACAAGATGACAGGTAGATCTATGTCAACAAGATGACAGGTAGATATATATCAACAAGATGACAGGCATATCTAAGTCAACAAGATGACAAGTAGATCTATCATTGTATGTCAACAAGAGGACAGGTAGATCTATTTCAACAAGATGACAGGTTGATCTGTGTTAACAAGACGACAATAGAGATATGGGAGAAAAATACTCAATCCCTACCTTGAGGGTATGATAAAGGAATCTCAATCCTCAGGATAAGATTCTTGAATGACAAACCTGATGCAAGCCTCGGATTGAGATTAATTTATCATACTCTCACGGTAGGGGTTGATTCTATTAATAGGTATGCCATATGATTTTGAAATGTTGCAGACATATTTAATCTTATTTGATATTCAGAAAGGAAAATGGTGTTTAAACTGTTTTAATATCTGTACAAATAAAAAAGTTATTAAGACTATAAAATCTCAAAAATGGCCTTTTTTGAGCATTCAGAATACCAAAACCCCATTTTCAAATGAAAATATCTGGTATTTTATTTCAGATACAGATTCCATATTTCATAAATGTATCATTTACGTTACACTTTCCAAAATTCTAGAATATGAAAGCCAATTTCAGTTGAATCTTGAAAATATGATCACATAAAAATGCCTACAAGCACAATTTTAACATTGTGTCCTACATGAAAAAAGTCCAGCTAATTAATATGCAAAAATACAATAAATTAATCAAATGTGTACATAAGTGCATGAATTTCACAGCATCTCAATAAAATTGGTTACTCTTTCAAAAGATGCAAAAATTTTGAAAATAACACTATATTTTCACTTGTAGCTGTTGCTATAGAAACAACTTTACTCATTGGAAAGATCTATTGCATACTGTAGCTGTAACGTAAACATCTACCACTAGACCCTTTCACGATAACTGCTGTCCCGCAACTTTGAGGGAATAAATGATACAGATACCCGCAAAAATAGACGTTGTTATAGTAACTGATTTTTTTTACATCATTTTTCAGGAATCTGTATCATATATTCCCTCAAAATAACAGGACCGCAGTTATAGTGAAAGGGTCTATAATCATATCTGAACATAAGTTCTAAATAATATTCTGAATACCTTGTTTCTTAATAAATACACTTGTAATTAGATCTAAAACTGTAATAGAATCAGAAATAGTTTTTAAAAATCCCTCACTTTACTTGGCCTACTACTAGGGGACAATTTAATCTGCACAAGGACTTGGGAAGGAGTTTAAAATTACGCTGATAATTTAAAATAATTATTCAGATTGTTCTATTTTGATTTGATTCTAAAAAATTGATATATGCTGATACTGATCCATATTAAATAAAAACCTTTATCCCATTCTTATGAACTATTTTCTTTTCAGTTTTTGTCATTTAAACCACTTAAAAATGCTGCTGCTGTAAGATTTCCTCGCTTATCATTATCGGCTGTAATATCTAGAGCAGTGGGCATAACGTCAGCATGTACGCTGGCCTATATAGACTTCGTAAAAGGAACCAATGTCAAGGTGGATTTCAGCGCATTTCTGCTACTGAGCCAAGTAAAATAAGAAACTAAGACTATCATCAAAAGAAAGTTTATGACTTTTCGATCAAAATGATATGCAGTACTTTGTTCTTATCAATCAATTTAAGTATGCAATAACGCTTTGAAAATTTCAAAGTTGTCTTTCAAGCTATTAATATAAATTTCGAAAGAAGTACCGACCATATTCTTAAAATACGATACTACAGCTTTAAAATCATATACATATCACTAAAATCCGGCGGTTGGCTCAATGACAGAATTAGCGATGAAAACAATGAACGAAATAAAAAACAACAAGAAAATGGCATCAGTTTTTAGTCTCTGTAACGCATATAGCGATGTCGGCAATTTTAAATACACATTATTAATTAACAGCATTTAGGTTGATTTTTGTTCCATGTTACGAAATATGTAGAATTTATTTTAGTCCAGACCAGACATGGGTCAGCTGAATGAGATTACAACGGAAATATTTCCTGTTATATACTGACAATCGCTACTTGGTAGGCACCTATCCGAAACAGGAATGGCAGATAATGGCATACCTACATTTGTACTACTAAACAACAGGATGAAAAAATGTCAGTTATTTACAAAAATATCAATGTCAACAAGTTGGAAGTAGGTCAAATGTCAACAAGCTGGCAGTAGAACAGATGTCAACAAGCTGGCAGTAGAACAGATGTCAACAAGCTGGCAGTAGGACAAATATCAAGAAGCTGGCCGTAGGACAAATGTCAACAAACTGGCAGTAGGATAAATGTCAACAATTTGGCAGTGGGACAAATGTCAACTTGTTGGCATTAGGACAAATGTCAACATATTGGCAGTAGGACACATGTCAACATATTGGCAGTAGGACACATGTCAACATATTGGCAGTAGGACAAATTTCAACAAGACGACCGTAGGTTAAATGTACAACAGTATATCAATTTATAGCCATAGGGCAGCTCGGAACTAAATTCCTGAAAGCACATTTTTACTCAATTATAAAAATGAAATTTGTTTCAGTATTTGACATGTTATGTTATTAAGTTGTAACTACATGTAGGGACGTGACATTTAATGCTTACAACCGGTAAAAACGAACACAAATCAGAAGTGTTATTTACAGGCATATATGTCCAGTTGGCAGTCTGTTTTTCTCTTTTAATTTTCCAACCCATCAACGTAAAAGGAATGTTTTATACCCTGTTTACAAAACATCGACATGTTAAGGAATAATGCTAAAAAACAATAATACGGATTTGCATTTTCCATTTCAAAGATATTTTAGGAAACTTTACTTTAAATTTTTCTTTTATGGAAAAATATTAAAATAAGCTAATAATTACGATTGATTTATTCTCTTTCAATAAAAACACACATTTATTGTTTCGTCCGTCAGATATATATCAGAAATAAATAATTCTATTCCATTTTAACCCCGGTTTACAAGAAATCAAAACGTTTAGGAGACAGAGATGTAATATAAACAACCGGAAGTAGAGTAGAAGTCAACATGGCAGACCCAAAATATGCTAATTTGCCTGGGATTGTGAGTTTCTTTTATTGTATTTAGTGACATCGGATCAATGAGTTAGAGTAACAAGCTGAAGACTTCTCATCTGCTTGATAGACTCTCCAGGCTGAGTAGCAGTTGATTTTGTGTGCATATGTAATTTTGCAGTCTTGGGCTGAGTCATCCAATTTCAACAGACACCCCCCCCCCCAATCACTGAATCAAGCATCACGAAATCACATCGATCCATTACATTTAGATTTACATGTATGCAAACAAGTTTTGCAAATTTGACACAAATTCATAACATGAACTAAGCCATTGCCTTGTAGCGAGCGCAGCTTCGTCACTGTACCATCGTAATGTAACATTAGTTAAATAGTTTAAATGCAGCCATTGAATGTATGTACTGTGCTCTTTTTCTACCCCCTTACCATAAAGTGCTCACTTCACTCGGCAAAAATCATGCTGGCATTGTTGCCAAATTAAAGGTAAAAAGTATTTGGCATTGTTTTATTGGAACAATAAGATCTTGTTAAGCCATCTAGGCTGTTACTAATCTGCCTATTACAGGATCAGATTGTCATATCTAGGATATTACTTATCCAGCTATAGATAATAATACATAGGTAAACCCATTTAAAGGGCGAAAGCATTCATCAACAGTTTTACATGTTCAGTTAATCCCTTTGGGGAATCTGTCGTGTTGCCCACTATCGGGGGCAACACGACAACATCCCCAAAGGTATTAATGTTCAGTGTTTTTAACACGTAGGCCTAAATGTCCCGGTCATTCACTAATTGTTTTAAACAAAATATTGAGTGGCTGACTGTTTCCTTGGTGTTAAAACTTAAATAGAATCTATGTATAATTTATTAGTCATGAATTAAATGCAACATTATGTTTTTATGCTATATATTTTACTCTATCCCAGAGTATCCATCACTTCGTGCAGTTCACATTACCCGAATAATGGATGCGCTTCGTGATCGGGTTCAATGTACACCACTAGTTGTTAAGTCCTAGTCTCAGTCTGCAAAATGTTTGCAAATAGAGTACTTTATTAAATCATTTGCAATGCGCTTGGAAGGAATTCCGCCATTTTGTTTACGCCTTGCGCAATTTCCCAATGTGAGCAGAATATTTACAATTAGTAGTACGGGTCCCCAGATGTAGTAGGAATCAAAATGTGAGCTTCTCTATATATATGAGGGCTTCGCCCTCATTACGGGATTGGGTTATCCACAAACCCATTGTACTTAATCACGTGTATAAATTCAACCAATCAGATTAGACATTAATGGCAGCCATGTTTCTAGTAACCCATATACGGAGCCTCGTTTGCGATGTACCGGTCACCGGAAGACCCTGACCGCAAGAGGGTGCTGTACTTATTGGACTTGACTCAAGTTGTAACATTTCTACAATAAAGAGCTCGCTGTGCTCACATAATATGAACTAAGGCATTGCCTTGAAGTGAGTGCAGCTTTGTCATTGTAACATTGTAATGTAACATTAAAATTTAAATGCATCAGGTGGTTTATACTGATACAGACAGTGTTTTCCATCCAATGTATGTACAGCTCTTTTTTACACCCTTGGCCTTACCATAAAGTGCTCACTTTGCTCGCTTAAAATCATGCTGAAATTGTTGCCAAATTATAGGTAAGGCGTTTTTTGGTGTTGTTTGGTGTTGTTTTATTGGAATAAGATGTTGGTAAGCCATCTATCTAGACTGTTACTAATCGGGCTGTCATATCTAGTCTGTTACTAATCTAGCTATTATAGGATCGGGCTGTCCACAAACCCATTATACTCAGTAGCCATGTTTCTAGGAACCTGTATATGGAGCCTCGTTTTTGATGTACCAGTTGAAACTTTTTGAAGCCCATAGGACACACCTGAGGACTGTGACCATATGAGGGCGCTGAAGTTATTGGACTTGACTCAAGTTACAACATATCTACAATAAAGAGCTTGCTGTGCTCGCATATTAATATTCCCAATTGTGTCACCAATGGCATTTTTCAAAAATTGATAGAAAAAGGCCTGTATGTACTAAGTCCAGTAAGGCAATGCTTTGAAATCAAGTGCAGCTCCTTGTTTTACAAATCAGGGAAACAAAAGATTCCTCTGGAGTCTATTTGATCTCACAAGGATAACAGTTTTCCTGCAAAATAACATCACATTTTAATTATGATGTCAGACATTCGGAACATTAACAATTCAAGCAAAATTTGACGAGAAAAAATCAAAATGTTTTTGTTTTGTTTTGTGGAGAATGACTGCATTTGAGCTGCACCCTTTAATGTGTGAGCCCAGCAAGCTCTTTATTGTAGAAATGTTGCAATTTCAGTCCAATCAATAATTACAACACCCTCTGTCAGCCTTCCAGTATCAGTACTCCGGCTCCACATACAGGTTCCTAGAAACACAGCTGCCGTAAATAAATCTTATCTGATTGGTTGAATTATACACATGGTTGAGTACAATGGGTTTGTGGACAGCTTGATCCCATAATAGCTGGATTAGTACGTTACAGCCTAGATATCACAGCCTGATCCTGTAATAGCTAGATTAGTAACAGCCTAGATGGCTTACCAATATCTTATTGTTCTTATAAAACAATGCCAAATATGCCTTACCTATAATATATATGTATATTTACATTTTGGCACTTCTGTATATCTACATTTTGGCAATCCTGCATATCTATATTTTGGCAATCCTGTATATCTACATTTTGGCAATTCTGTATATCTACATCTTACCAATCCTGTATAATCCATTCAAAATTCATGTTCTTGGAAACATTCAGCTAAGACCTATTCCATTGTACTTGATACAACTCTTAAAGGATTCATGATTAAACATCATTTAACAGGACATTTGTGTTTTTTGTTAATGATTTTTTTCCTTGCAGGACTGGGAGTCACCAGATGTGTATGCAACCAGTGACCCAGAAGATGACCAAGCTCTCAAAGAGGAACTTGTAAGTTGTACTGAGACCCTTTACATACATTTACTTTTACTTGTAGAAGAAAAACATAAAATAGAATACAACATTAACATCATGTTAAGAATAGATCATGTGATTTATGATGGCAAATGATTTATTCATACCAAAATACTTTATATAAAGACAGTAAATGAAATTATTACTTTTTAAATCATTTCATATATAGAGAAATTACATGTACATAACATACAGAGAGATTGTTTCATTTAACTAGTAAGACAGAAAAATAATTACCACTTCCTATATATCATATACACAATTTGATCAGCAATCTGTCAGTTATTGTATCAAGTTAGAACACTTGCTATACATCATGTATACAGTGTGACAGTTGATCAGCAGTCTGTCAGTTATTTTATCAAGTTAGGACACTTGCTATACATCATGTTAACAATGTGACAGTTGATCAGCAGTCTGTCAGTTATTTTATCAAGTTAGGACACTTGCTATACATCATGTATCAAGTGTACAGTTGATCACAGTCTGTCAGTTATTTTATCATTAAGACACATTGCTATACATCATGTTAACAATGTGACAGTTGATCAGCATCAGCAGTCAAGTTAGGACACTTGCTATACATCATGTATACAATGTGACAGTTGATCAGCAGTCTGTCAGTGACACTTGCTATACATCATGTTAACAATGAGACAGTTGATCAGCAGTCTGTCAGTTATTGTATCAAGTAAGAAGACTTCCTATACATCATGTATACAATGTGACAGTTGATCAGCAGTCTGTCAGTTATTGTATCAAGTTAGGACACTTGCTATACATCATGTATACAATGTGACAGTTGATCAGCAGTCTGTCAGTTACTGTATCAAGTTAGGACACTTGCTATACATCATGTTAACAATGAGACAGTTGATCAGCAGTCTGTCAGTTATTTTATCAAGTTAGGACACTTGCTATACATCATGTATACAGTGTGACAGTTGATCAGCAGTCTGTCAGTTATTGTATCAAGTTAGGACACTTGCTATACATCATGTATACAGTGTGACAGTTGATCAGCAGTCTGTCAGTTATTGTATCAAGTTAGAACACTTCCTATACATTATGTTTACAATGTGACAGTTGATCAGCAGTCTGTCAGTTATTGTATCAAGTTAGGACACTTCCTATACATTATGTTTACAATGTGACAGTTGATCAGCAGTCTGTCAGTTATTGTATCAAGTTAGGACACTTGCTATACATCATGTATACAATGTGACAGTTGATCAGCAGTCTGTCAGTTATTGTATCAAGTTAGAACACTTGCTATACATCATGTTAACAATGAGACAGTTGATAGCAGTCTGTCAGTTAATGTATCAAGTTAGGACACTTGCTATACATCATGTACCGGTATACAATGTGACAGTTGATCAGCAGTCTGTCAGTTATTTTATCAAGTTAGGACACTTCCTATACATTATGTTTACAATGTGACAGTTGATCAGCAGTCTGTCAGTTATTGTATCAAGTTAGGACACTTGCCATACATCATGTATACAATGTGACAGTTGATCAGCAGTCTGTCAGTTATTGTATCAAGTTAGGACACTTGCTATACATCATGTATACAGTGTGACAGTTGATCAGCAGTCTGTCAGTTATCTTATCAAGTTAGAACACTTGCTATGCATCATGTTAACAAAGTGACAGTTGATCAGCAGTCTGTCAGTTATTGTATCAAGTTAGAACACTTGCTATACATCATGTTAACAATGAGACAGTTGATCAGCAGTCTGTCAGTTATTGTATCAAGTTAGAACACTTGCTATATATCATGTTAACAATGAGACAGTTGATCAGCAGTCTGTCAGTTATTGTATCAAGTTAGAACACTTGCTATACATCATGTTAACAATGTGACAGTTGATCAGCAGTCTGTCAGTTATTGTATCAAGTTAGGACACTTGCTATACATCATGTTAACAATGTGACAGTTGATCAGCAGTCTGTCAGTTATTGTATCAAGTTAGGACACTTGCTATACATCATGTTAACAATGTGACAGTTGATCAGCAGTCTGTCAGTTATTGTATCAAGTTAGGACACTTCCTATACATCATGTTAACAATGAGTTGATCAGCATTGTATCAAGTTAGGACACTTGCTTGACATCATGTATACAATGTCTTGTCAGTCTGTCATTTATTGTATCAAGTTAGGACACTGTCAGTTATTGTATCAAGTTAGGACACTTGCTATACATCATGTATACAATGTGACAGTTGATCAGCAGTCTGTCAGTTATTGTATCAAGTTAGGACACTGTCAGTTATTGTATCAAGTTAGGACACTGTCAGTTATTGTATCAAGTTAGGACACTGTCAGTTATTGTATCAAGCACTTGCTGTATACAATTGACAGTTGATCAGCAGTCTGTCAGTTATTGTATCAAGTTAGGACACTTCCTATACATCATGTTAACAATGTGACAGTTGATCAGCAGTCTGTCAGTTATTGTATCAAGTTAGGACACTTCCTATACATCATGTTAACAATGAGTTGATCAGCAGTCTGTCAGTTATTGTATCAAGTTAGGACACTTCCTATACATCATGTTAACAATGTGACAGTTGATCAGCAGTCTGTCAGTTATTTTATCAAGTTAGAACACTTGCTATACATCATGTATACAGTGTGACAGTTGATCAGCAGTCTGTCAGTTATTGTATCAAGTTAGGACACTTGCTATACATCATGTTAACAATGTGACAGTTGATCAGCAGTCTGTCAGTTATTTTATCAAGTTAGAACACTTGCTATACATCATGTTAACAATGAGTTGATCAGCAGCCCTGGGCATGTAAATTCTTGTATCAAATTAGGACACTTGTTTATTGTTATGTAATAGCAGTACTCTGGAGTCTGTGTTGCTTGTCCAGCTTGGTTAGATGGCCAGTCAAAAATATACAGAGTTACAAGGTTTTACTACTGCATGTCGAAAAAGTACAAATGATGTTACTAAATGTCAATTGAATATCCAATGAACAAAATTTTGATTTTATTCTCAAAAATCAGGAGGAACAAAAGAGTGATGCTGTGGAGATCATTCCCATTGGAACTAAAGATGCAATGGACAAGTTCAAGGGAAAGCAGCTGAAAGCTGATGGAGTTGGTAATATGGGTTCCAGATTTTACTGAATAAGCTGTATTTCCAAACATTTTAGATATATAGTTTGAAAAAGTAATAATAAAAGGGCAAGTGTATCCTGACATTTACCATACCATATACAGTGCTGCAGTCAAATTATGATTGCCACGGATTTTACTGTAATGGCTTGTCTGCTAAACTACCATTAATTGATATGTACTTAACTGTCTGTACAATGTAAATCCACACTTTAAATATATGGGTGTGGGTCAGCAAAAATGCTTCATCACTACTGGGCTATAATACACTTTATGGCCAAGATCCATTTAGAACAAGTGAACTCAATATCTTATCTCTCAGCAGGTTTCAGATCCAGTGTTCAATTTTGCGCTTCAGTTTAGAATTACATTGGGTATCTTACATATGGATTTTAATTTGGTTGCATATCCATTAATTTGTATGCGTAAAATATGGAAATACACAGCTTTTCTGGAGCACTGCAGTATAATGATTTATATCTATGTATTAATGTGTAGCATATTTCAGGTTCTGTAGTATTACACCTGTTCATCTTGATTAGGAATCCAGTTTTCTTTGATTAGGAATCCAGTTTTCTAAACAATTTATTAATGTTTTTCAGTTAACAGCAAACATTTTTAATACTGTTTACCTGCCAATTTTCGTCCCTGGGTTTTTTTTTTTGCCTTTTTATGGTAGAAAACATTTTCATGCTGTCTTAAATTCGTCGTAAATTGCCGCAGTTTCATGGATGACATTGTTGTCCCTGCTATAATTATTTAGCTTGAAAATTTTGCTTTCAATTTAAATTCATCCACTAATCTAGATGTGAAATTGGCAAAAAATTAAATGGCAATAAAAATTTTCAAGTATACAGTTATTTAAAAATCAGTCAGATTTAATGAAATCCATAAAGGAGCAATTTGAATAAAAACAACTTGCTAAAATAAAGCCTTTTAACAGAAGTGATAAAATTTCTTTTTTTTTCAGATTTTACTGACAAGATCAGTCAGTCACAGAGAATTGGCTACGATACCATTAAAACAGAATATGAAATGGTATGTCTTTATCTCCAAAAGAAAATCATAGCTGCTGAATGAAAACATCCTTTTGCTGCTTTGTTTTACAAACCAATATTGTATTTTTAACTTATCAACCCCTGAAAAACAATGGACTTTTCTGTAAATCAATGACTTAGACCAGTCAAAATGTGTCTTTAGTGTTGATTGAGTGCATGTATTTGAAATCTCTTAATATTTGTTTTAATGGAAATACAAAATAGTTAAAAATAAAAACATTTTTTTTATATTTCAAATGGTAAATAAACTCAACAATGTTTTAGCCTTCCAAAGGTAAACTGGTAAACTTTGTCAAAAATTAAAACAAGACTTAAAAAACAATAAAAACTGAATGTTTATGGTATAAAATAAATTATTTCCACCTTTAGTACTGTTGAGATAACAAGTTTTATTTTGACGCAGCTGGAAGATGGCGCTAGTAAGATTGAGACACCTCAACAAAAACTACAGCGATTACAACATGAGATAAGAGAACTTGGTGAGGAGGTACACAGAATTCAGGTAATTCGTAATGTTACAATGGAAAAATGTTCTGTTCACTATAAACGCATAACAAAATGATCACAGAAAAGTAAGAGATCCCCTAGAATTACATCATTGATTTTTTTTGGGAGGCAATATGTAGGTAGGATTTGTTTGTCAATCAATTTGTATGTATATAGATATTATGCCTAGGTCACACATTCACAGATTTGACACCAGATTAGCAACGGATACGATCTGGCATCATTCGTGGCAATCTGCATTGGTCTGTAGCTTTCCCTATTGTAGCCGTAGTCATACGTAGTAGTACTTGTATGTCCATGACAATTTTTGAACATGTTCAAAATTTGACCACATACGTTTGTTTTTGTTTGATTTGATTTTGTTTTTGTTTTACGCCATACTCAACAATTTTTCAGTCATATGATGGCGTCCAGTTTTTATTGGTGGAGGAGAAACCCTGGTTACCCGGGTAAAGACCACCGACCTTCCGCAAGATAACTGGCAAACTTTCCCACTTAAACCACATACGTAGTAGTACTTGTATATCTGTGACAATTTTTTTACATGTTGAAAATTTGACCACGGATCAAACAACCATAGTACATCCTTACCAAACCATATTAGAATGTACTGACCCATATAAGTCCATATTAAAACCGTATCAATCCGTACTTATTGGTAGGCCCCAGAGTTGTCATTGATTTCTATAGTTTATTATTGTGAAGTACGTACTATTAAGGTTACAACACATATTGGCTAAGGTTACAATACGGTTTGTTACAAATTTGTCATGGAACAGCACAATCTCATTAAGTTGCATTTCGGATAGGTAGGGATTAGCCAGGTTCCTCAAGGTCTTTTATAGTTTACTTCGTTATATCACGACAAAATACAGAATACTCTATGTGTACTTCTTTTAGCGGTATTCTAATATTAGCACCTTTCATGCTCAAGTCATTGCACTTATTCAAAGGCAGCACTAAAAATTTCTTCATCCTGTCATTCTGTATACTCGACAAAGCCAATGAAATTAATTGCGTGAATTAAAGATTGTGCTAATGAGTCATTACCCTTGAGAGCCCTAAAATATGAGTGTGCTAATTTAAATACACATACAGTATTATGGTCCATGACTGTTTATTACAAATTAATACAGTATATTTCTGTACTGTCAAGACTGGCACCAAACTGACGCCAGACTTCTGTATAAATACTCCCTGCTTATAGGGCCCAACATAATCCATGTCTTGCTGTAGAGGTATAAATAACATTATCCAGCATGAACAATGAACAACTGAAGCTTGCAATTAATTGGATGGAACTGGATATTGATATGGCACAGAACACTAAGGCAGTGGTCAAGCTACTTGAGGACAGATGTAGAGGTAACCAGAGGCAGAGGAGATGGTGAACTAGGGACTGGCTTCTCCAAAGACCCATCCATTACCAGTACGAGGCCTTCATGACCACACTTTGGGGAAAATCAAGGTCTGCGTCACTCCGTGGCGGATCATACTATTCTGTATTAGACGGTTCCTCTTTGTACTAACTCTTACTTATACAATAGCATACTGTTGTTCATATGCAGTGCACACGCCTTGTTATGTCCTTCCGTATTAAACCGTGTCATGCTGTAACAATCCGTATCACTCATGTTGCCAAATGGCCCCTTTCCTACATTGTCCTTGGTAGATACATCAGTACCTGTAGTCACACTGTGCATCCATATCGTATCCGTATCGGACTATGGAAATTTGCATATCTGGGGTCATTCATGAGATTTAATCCATAATGGAACCTGCGAGGTGATTGGTTAATGTGTGACCTAGGTATTTGGTATCCAAATGATCTCATCATGGTAGGTACATAAGAGGATCTGTGTGTCTGTATAAAGATGTTGGGTATTGATATTTCTTATTATCATATAGAGCCGACCTGGCTCAGTCGGTAGCATGCTTGACTCTTGATCGTGAGTTCGAGTCCAGCCGGCAGCAGGTTGGTTTCCTGTCCTTCAGATGAGACAGTAAAAACTGAGTCCTGTGTCACAGTAGATGTCGGCACATTAAAGAACCCTCACTGCTCAATGACCATAAGTGCTTAGCATAGGCCAAAATTTGAAGCCCTTCACCGGCAATTGGTGACGTCTCCACATGAGTGAAAGATTCTTGAGTGGGACGTTAAACAACAATAAACAAACAATATTATCATATACTCCCTACTAAATGTGACGATTTTGCATGTGATACCATCAAAATTGCCATCCATATAAGTAGGGTGTGTGGTATGGATTCCAGAGGTGTGATAACCACAATCCATATCATCCATATCAGAATAAGGCTTCCGTTTAAAACATTAGACTGTAAAATGTCGTCTGGTAGCCAGAACATCCTGTGGTTTCTCACAAAAACAGGATTATGGTACTGGACTATCTAATAAAGAAAATAAAAGAGTCATTGAAATATTTTAAATGATGACACAGAGAAGATATAAACACTCATGATAAAAAGTTTATAGTATGGCCATTTTCATATCATATCCCATACAAGCCCTCAGCTTGGGTCCTCCGGACCTTCAAGCTGATTTGGGAGTCTCAGGTTGATATTGGATATGATATGAAAATGGTCATATAGTAATATATATTTATGGTCACCAGATAAAAGATATTCACTTGCATTATGAGCCTCCATATATGGTCATACCTTTTCACACCTTTTTTAATTGGTTTGGTTTAGTATACTACCAAGATCTGTTCCCAGCTGTATGTGTTAACCTCTCCCCGCTCAAAAATGAAATTCAGAAATTACAGATATATGCAATTTGTGTTTATCCAGACAGCAGACCAATCACTATCTCTGTTCTATTTTTAGGAAAATGTTAAACAGGAGACCACATCAGAGAAGATGTCCCCAGTGGCAATTAGCAAACAGCTTGAGTATCTACAGCATCAGTTAAGTGACCTTCACCTTGAAAAGCTATTGGGACCTGATGCAGGAGTTGACCTCTCTGATCCCCAAGGACAACTTCAAAAGTAAATTTTAATATTCAGTGCTATTTTAAGATAACTATGTAAGACAGTATGTGCAAGTCTTCCTACTTTTAGGATGTGTTGGCAATTTTTAGCTCACTGGGACATACCTCCCAGCATTGCTGGCATTATTTGTGGACAAAAACTTTGATCTGGGCTGTATAATTTGAATTTTTTTTAACTAATTGAATAGTGTTTTACACCACATGCTACAATTTTTCAGTTATATGTACTTTGGAAGAGACCACCAGCCTTCAGAAAGTAAACTGGCAAACTTTCTGACAAGAATCAGCTTAAGTTCCAGCAGGGACACACTGACCAGAAGTGATAGACATCATGGCTCAAAGTGTGATGCTCTAACCACTCAGCCATGTGTTGACCTTGAACTATGTCAGATAGAATTTTGATATAGTCCTTTTGATATCCAATGGTACCTTGACTTTTGACCTAATGACCTTGAACTTTGAATTTTACCTACTTTTTAAAAAAAAATAGCATTGTCTCTATCTTTGAAAATACTAAGAGATGAACTTTGAAATTTTACATGTTCAATCCTTATGGTCTACTGTATCATTTGGTACCTTGGCCTTTGAACTCAAGACTAGCTAACACAATTTTACCTTCTAATTAAAAACCTTTAACCTTTGCTAAAATTATTTATATCTGTAAATAGGTAAGTTTATATGGAAAAATTACATCATACAGTAGGACCTGTTTTAAGAGACCCTTGGAATGACTCACAACATGCTGTAAAATGAGTACATATACCTGCAGGAAATGAACTTTCAAAATACAAGAAGTAGAGAATTGGTATTTGATATGTGCAATTGTTAGGATCATTTAAGTTTAGCGCTTTGAACACTCATGGCTCGGGTGCTTGTGTATTTATTTTCATATTCACTTGCCAATTTTAGAGCACATAAATGTGAAGTGCATTTGTTTGTGCACTAAAATCACTAAGATAAATTTTGTTCTTAATTGGTTTACAGAAGTTCTTTTTTTCTATTTCAAGACGTTTAATGTCACAACTGACATCATACAAGCCAGCCGAGGGCAAAGGTTCAAGTCCACAGAAGTCAACAGGTGCCACTGGTGACTGTGTTACTTACGAGTTGTACTACAGACCAGAACAAGCTCAGTTCAGCAAGAATGCTAGGGTATGAGACTTATAGTTTGAAGATTTTTCAGTATTTCAAGAAAAGGGATTGGTATAAGTAACTACATCTACATCATTATGTTGGTCTTCTCCTTATTTATAGAAAGAGTAGACTTGTTCCTGTGATGCATTAATATCCCCCTAACAAACACATTATCATTTCCTTTCTACCAAAAGAGCTTATCAATTTCACATTATTAACAGAAAATAACTTTGGAGATCTGGACTTAAGAGACTCAGCTTTCATTCAGAATATATCAGTTATATTAACTTCAAATTCAAGTTTTAGTACAATTAATTCATTATTCAAAATTTCCCAATTTAAAAAAAAAGAAGAAGCATAACTCCCTAATGGGTGGAGGTAGTTATGAAAACTGCCATCAGATTTGGTATATTTGTGACATCAAGATACATGTATTATAACACAATTGTCTTTACAGCTGGCAAGTTTAGAGGAAAGATTAGAGAGATTAGAAGCTGCAGTGGGACAAAACCCAGAAAAATTAGTAAGTAATTAAAAGTTATTTATATCTGTAAATGTGGTAGGTTTGTATGTAAATATTACATTATACAGTAGAACTTGTTTTTAGAGACCCCTGGAATGACTGACAACATGCAGTTAAAGGACTACATAAACAAGCAGGAAATGAACAAGTTAATTTGTAGTCTTTTAAGATGTCAATTGTCTTTTATAATGCAAGGGAGATAAATCAGACATCCTTCAGATCTAACTGTAATGTTGTAGATTCATTGAAATCTATTAGTTTTGGAATTAAAATACTTTAATGTAACCCCTTTCAGCCCTCTGTTTTTGGATTGGACAAATGTGGGGAAAGAAATGAATGAGGATAGAATAATTATAATTTGAGTGGACATACAAAAGGAGCTCTTACCAAATATGGTCTTAAGAATGAAAGAGTTTGTCAGATGATTCATGTTGTTTTCAGTTTAGTATTGATATTATTTCAATTCTTGTCTTATTTTGTTATTTTTCTGTTAAACATTTCACTTTATACCAGGAAATGTTTGTGCCTGTTTAATTTTTGCCTTAGATGATAGGACTAATTTAAAGTGAAGGCAAATATTTCAGGTTAAATAACTGAAGCAGGGACATATATGCCATCCACATGACTATAATAATTTGTGCGGATTTGAGATGAATGAGATATGTTTTCTGTTGCAAAAGAGGGAAAATTAGAAAAAATCTATTTTAAATATTATACTGGTCACGGACCAGTAGTCGGCAAGAACCAGTGGTCAGCTAGGACCAGTAGCCGACTATTACATTATTTTGGCTATATAGAACACAATTTTTTTTAGATTTGTTTAAAACAGTGGTACAAACTAAAGACAAAATCACACTATAGCTGGCTACTGGTCAACGACCAGTAAAGTTTATTAGTTTGAAGAATGATAGAAAGGAAGGCATTGGTGTTTTTTGTTTGTGTGTCCATGAATAAACTCATGTCAGTAACCATATAAAGCTAGCATAAGTCTTAACCAAATAAATGTTGTTGAAACTCTTGTGACTTATAAAACATATTGTATATAATTCAAAATGTGTTTATCTCAACAGGGAATCCTTACAACTGATACAAATACAAAGAGTTTAGTGGTAAGTATTTAAAAAAGATCTTGGCTCATAAATACAACATTATTATATAGTTGTCATACATTTCTGTAATAGAGAATTCTTTGGTACTGATGGTTAATTTTATGACAAAATAGAAGATTGAAATCTTTTTCTTTCTTTCTTTTTAATAATTTAGATGTAAGTACAAATCTATTAAAGAAATGACCATAAAATGATACATTCTTTGATAAGGTATTTTCCCCATTTTTCAAGTATTGCAAAGTTATGAAAAATTACTAGTTTGCCAGATTTATAGGACTTTATATGGCTTAACTTTTGAGCAGATATTTTGTTTTTCCTTGTGTAAATATTATCAGCAATCAACTATTTTTGTCATTTTGGCTTGCTAATTTTGTCAGTCATAACATTTCCCATTGTTTCACATAACTGTATTTTTTTATGATTTTAATCGTATCTGTTAGTTCTATCATCTGTATAATTTTCTGTTGTTTTACATAAATTACAACATTTTTATTTTGTAAATCTGATCAGGAAGGATCTATTGTTTTTCTTGCTATCTTGTCAGAGACTGCAAGGCAATGAAATCTTCTCTAGCAGGAATGATCCTCTATCTTACATTTGATATTTCACATTGGGTCCTGTGTGAAATATACATGCTACATCTTCCTCCCAAGGACCACTTACACACTCACCCAATTTTGTTCCTTTCATGCCAAATGGTTGAAAAATGAGACCTGCATTGCACTGGGTGTGAAGGTAAAGAATTTATACCAGACCAAAATGTTTGATGAACATTCAGTCTGTACCAGATCAAACAGACATTTACAATACTGAATGTCTCATCTTGATAGTAGTCCAAGCATCTGCAGAATGGGAAAACAAGGACCTATAAGGGAGAATTTTAAGGTTATATTGAAAAATAAGGAATAATGATGGAATGCTGCTTTTAAAATGAGATGCAATTTATAGCCAACATGCATGCAGGTGCGCACATGCACACATACACACACACATACACAACCTGCCATTAAATATGGCAAATACATTGAATGTTACATGCTGATCTGATGTATTATTGAAATGTCCAATGTCTGAAAAATAAAGCCTCTATTTGGAAACAGTTCAATTTTGGACACAATAATAACACTTACTGGGGGACTTAGTTTGGCATTGGAAATAAGGGAAATAAATATATCTTACAATCAGTTTTTCGCTTTTAACATGTTTAAAGTAGACCAGCAATACAGGCTTGGGTGAGCTCTAATTTATATGGGAGCTGTCATTATCCATTAATTATTCTATCACACAGGGAGCAGTTGCTGCAGTCAACTCTAAACTGTCGTTGTTAGAAGTATCAAATTTGGACCAAGTAGATTATAGATTAGCAAGTGTATTACAGAAGCTAACGCAAATAGCTGAAAAGAAAAGTGCACAAGAGGATTTAGAGAAACAAAATAAGGTAAGATATCTATGTGTTGCTAAAATTGGAGTTGACAATTGCTAAAACAGCTAGATCTTTTATGTATCTTTGTATGCACAAATGTAAACAAGTGTATGAAGCGATCAAAATAAAAAAAGGAAAACATTTTAGTGAAGAGCGAAGGAAAGAGAATGAAACATTTTATTTTTAATTTTAAAGTTGAAATTGAATATTTCAGGTCACAGAACTGTATGATTTAGTGAAGAAATGGAATTCTACTGCAGAGAGTTTACCGCAAGTAGTTGACAGGATGGTAGCCCTAAAAGACCTCCATGAACAAGGTGAAATATTTATATATTTATTTTTAGATCACCTCAGGTCACTTACTGTGATCTAATAAGTAATGAGTATATTCTTATGATTTGATCATGCCATTATGAAAGTCACATGACTGACAGTGCTTAAAATGGGATCTATCTCGGAATTGATGTATTGTCTAAAATGACATTACTTCACAACCCAGTATCACACAAAATTACTTCAGTATCCAAATTTACTTCAGTCTTTGCTTCAATTTTTGCAAATCATAAACCATACCAAATTTCAAGATTGGAACAGTTTCTAATTGAAATAATTTTCTTTCAGAATACTAGAACAAGATACCACGATTCTTTGTACAGGTTCTTTTGAAGTAATTCACTTAAAAAGATACATAGTATAAGACTTAGTTAGGGGTATAGCAAAGTATGTAGAGATTACTCCTGGCTAAAGAGTTGTAATTAAATATTAATGGGCGAATATTCTTTGATACTACATAATAAAGAGAGATAGGAAAAAATCAATTTCCCCTGCAATACAAGAAATACTGTGTAGAGAAACATGAAAAAAAATGATTTATTGAAAAAAAGATGAATTAAATCAACTATAGTAGTGAAAGAAGGACAAAGTAATGCAAGATTATATCTTGTATGGAGAACAAATTAATTGTATTGTCATACAATGCTGGGTATTAGATTTTTGTGAAAAAGGTGAAATTTTGATAAATCATTCCCTGAGATCTGAAAATCAAATATTGGATCAGATTGGTATGTCCTCTATATGATAATTTTGACTATTATTTTACAAAGGAGGAGAATAAATTGTAATGAGAAAGAAGGCAACCATAAGATGCCCTCCTCTCGGGGAAGCTAAACTTGCCCTTTTCTTAGGTAAAATAAAGATGCCATAGGCAAGTTAAGATGCCTTCCTCTCAGGCAATCTAAAAATGTCCTCCTCTCAGGCAAACTTAAGATGCCTTCCTCTCAGGCAACTTAAAGGTGCCTAGTTTGTGAGCTTCTGTGGTTTCATAGTAGGATGGAATCTGTATACAAGTGTTTAGAAGAAAACACCATCTTATGTAGACTCGCAACATCTGTGTTGCAGGGTATTTGTGATCTATGGTCACACTCTTTTACATACCTAGGTCAGGATTGAATTTTTCATGATTGCTCTTCATTGAAGAACAACTGCAAGTATAATCTTAGCCATTATGTGCTATCTCTGCAATACATAATTAATGTCATTTTCAAGCATCAAAGGCACTCATAGGTAATTTATTGTTATGTGACATGAAAGATTTTTTGTCCATTTCTCTATCCCTCTTTATCTTGTAAATGACTTAAGTTATGTACTATAATCTAGAATTGTTTAACACAGATCAATAGGTCTTTAAGAATTGTTTCTATTTATATTTAAAATAAATATTTAATATCATTTTCTGTGGGTTTTAGTGGTTCATTAATTGACATTGCCAATGGATTTGTAACTCTTAATAAAATTTCTGTGTTGAAATGTCATATTGAATTACATTAAAACCTATCAGTGAGACACAGAAACACAGATTATTTCTAGATCACTTATCTCTTTCATTCTGAAGAAACAATCATTCAAAGTGATATTGAGTCCATTGTTTCTCATGAGATGAATGATTAAGGTAAACTAAAATAGAGTTCTAGATGTTCAGGTCTATAAAATGTATTTTGTTTAGCTATGTCAAAGTTGGTATCACAATTAAAGTAATTTTAGAAATTAGAAAAAAAAATTAGGGGCCATAGTTTTTGGTCTGTGTTTTTCGGTTTCTCATTCTGTCTACCAACCTAGCCCTTTGGCAGTTTGAGTAACATATTCATAAATACAAAACTATTGATATTTTGTTTACCTTGAACATGATTGAGTATAAAAGTTTCTGTATTTACTATTTTTATATTTTTAATGTTAAAAATTTTCCCAACTTTTTCTATGTTTGCAAACATAGCTGTGAATCTATAAGCAAGAACCAGAGACAGAATAGAATACACTGGTGTCTTAATTAAGAATGTAAACAATCAGTAATCACCTAAGATGGCTATACAGTAAAACCTGTGTTCTGCAGACAGTTACCAGACTAATCAAATTGTCCATTATAGAGAGGTGTCAACTGAAGGATGACCGTTCACTTCTAAAACATCCATATGTGTAATTAGTGCAAATCATTCTAGTGGTCAACTGTCATGACACAATGCAAGGAAATAAATATCATGCAAAAACATAATAAAAGATTGTAGGAGTGTTAATCAAAATAGAAGTCAGGAAATACAGCTTAGTGAGAAATTGATTGTTGCTATGGAAGTTGATCATAGGAAGACTCAGCTAGTTCAAGGTTAAAAATGCTGAAATTATGCATATTGGGGTCAATAACTGTGTCTGTTGTCCGAGTAAGGAAGGTGGAGGGAGTATGAATAACTGAAGGAAAAATTAATGTATCAAGATTTCGTGTTATTTTGAATAATTTGTATTGTTTTGAGATCAGTTGGAAATATGATAAAGTATGTGTTGACTGGACGGGATTTCACTGTGTTCAGGGATTTTTTTTTATTCCTTTTTATCTTACACTCAAAATTTGTAGCAGTTATGCATATATATTGTTTGTCTCTCTTTAATTTCAGCATTACAATTTAGCCAAGCACTGTCACATCTAGATACAGCACAACAAGAAATTTCTGCTAGTTTAAATGCCCATGGAGATATGTTAAAACAGGTTAGTTGAATTCTGTACAATTTGTGTCAAGCAACAAGTCTTTCAAATCTATGATAGTGTCCAGGTGTCAGTGATGTAATATTGTAAAGGGGTAATGATGGGTGATATTGTAAAGGGGTAAAGATGGGTGATATTGTAAAGGGGTAAAGATGGGTGATATTTTAAAGAAGTAAAGATTGATGATATTATAAGAGGTAAAGATGGGTGATATTGTAAAGGGGTAAAGATGGGTGATATTGTAAAGGGGTAAAGATATAAAAATCTCAGATACCAAAGTATAAATCAATAGGATGTCCAGGACATAGATACAAATCCGGTAAAAATGGACAAACACGGACCTCTGGAAACCAAGAGGTGGGATCAGGTGCCATGGAGGAGTAAGCATCCCCTGTCGACCGGTCACACCCGCCATGAGTCCACAGTCAAGTCCAATGAAACACGTGGGGTGATATTGTAAAGGGGTAAAGATGGGTGATATTGTAAAGGGGAAAAATTTATGATATTATAAGGGGTAAAGATGGGTGATATTGTAAAGGGGAAAAATTTATGATATTATAAGGGGTAAAGATGGTTGATATTGTAAAGGGGTAAAGATTGGTGATATTGTAAAGGATAAAGATGGGTGATATTGTAAAAGGGTAAAGATGGGTGATATAGTAAAGAGGTAAATATATGTGGCATTGTACAAAGGTAAAGATGTGGGAAATATATTATTTTACCACTTCAAAATTTCTTGACATTTTATTGGTCAGTAAGCATTGTTTATTTTCAACAATTTCAAATTATGTAGGTGTGAAGTACAATGTATTTTCTTTATTTGAATTTCTGTTAGGTGAAAATATGTAATTACTTGTGAAGATAAAATATGTTTCATTTTTTCAAGTGCTGATTTTGATGTGATATGAAAAATGTACCAAAAGATTAAGATTTCTAATATTTTCATGTAGAAATAGTTTATGTTGTTGATAAGACAGACTAGGAGAGAAGAGTTCACATGTTCTTGAAAACGTGTGTCTATAAAATGTGCCATTCAATTGGCACCTGTTACAAAATGTACATCTGCACTATTACCTCTTTCTTTTCAGCTACAAAGTAAATTCAAGCAAAACACAGATGCCATAAAATCTAATTGTGAGAGCATAGAAGGTCGAATCAAGTCAATAAAGAAATGAGAACTTTAAAACAACAGAGACACAAGTTTATATTACTAGGACAAATTTAAAACATTCATTTCCCCCCGCTTCTTTGTGCATTCAAGCTCCAATGAATTGTTTAGATATAATGTTAGAACATAATAAACCAAAAAGTTTTATCGTTCCATTTTATGATGATTTTTTCTGTGCTTTTTTTCATTGTCAAAGATCATGAATGGTAAAATTTGAGATGTATGAATTAGAAAACATATCCATATGTAACCCATGTCACTAGAATTGATGTTGAACTGTATCTGATTACTAATCTGCATTGTGTAAAACGGATATAAACAACTTTGCGTGGCTTCGTTTGTAAGGTTGTTTCACATGCAAGCGGGAGATCCTGGGTCTGTTCCTGGTTTCAAGTCATACCTGAGAATTCTTAAAAGAGTGGTAGTAACTCTCCCTGCAACTTTGGCTCTGCATAAGAAAGAAAAATCACACGTCATACAAACTTATTTTTAACTAATATCCTGTTGTACACTGAAGAACACTCACTGTCTATGCATTAGTCCATAGCACAGGTCAAAATTTGTTGCACTTCACCTATGTGTCATGTTATTACATTTAAGTTAAAAATTCTTGCGGGTATGTAAAACAGCAATAACCCCCCTTAAAAAATTCCCTATATAGTGCTTGAATGACATTGTGTTGGATTCCTGTCTTGTAGTATTTTGGGGGCAATAATGTTCAGTCTGGTATTTATTTAGTAATTAATATCACTTCATTTCAACCTAGACTTTGTAGATTATGATATTGAACCGTGTGTGTAAATTGTTGATTTTTTTATCATTGAGTCATTGCTTTTCTTTTTCTGCACATTATCTATCTATATAAGGATCTTTTAGCTTGACATTTGAGTCTAAAAATAGTATTTTTCATCATTTATCTGGATTACTTTTAAGTGTGAGATCAATTTTTTTATGATGGACAGCAATATTGAGGATTTGGGTGCCATAGACTATGAACACACAGTCGTATTGGGTATGATGCAATGTTATTAAACACCCTGTAACACCATACTTTGATTGTAATTGACCTTTCCATTTATGTGCGAACAATTTTTAAATTTGATGATGTCACAATACTCAAACACCTTGTTGATACGTCGGACAAACATTGAAAATGCATTGTGATATCAGTAAATGTGACTAACTCCATGAAAATGTGATGTGTCAATTCTGTGTACTCCATTTCATATGAATTCCAGAGTAGACCCACAGTGATATGTAAATCTGAAGTGAAAACCAGAAACCAGTATTCCAGTATTTTTGACTATCATTTGATTTGTATTCTATTATATATTTGTCTTGGTCTACAGTGTAGATTTTTCTTTCATTCCTTAAGTTACCTTAAATGTATCGCATCACCTGAAAATAAATCAATATAATTTAATTACTGTTTATGTTTAGTTCTGGAGTAAGTGTCTGCAAAAGATGTTACCCGACTACCTGAAAATCTGTGAATTCTCCCCTACCCAGCTGCTCATTTTCTTGCTGATTATTGATGGTAAAATGAAGTCAC
This sequence comes from Atrina japonica, assembly GCA_030159075.1. Lineage (NCBI taxonomy): Eukaryota > Metazoa > Mollusca > Bivalvia > Pterioida > Pinnidae > Atrina > Atrina japonica. Next base: position 593,657 of record BROG01000251.1, on the reverse strand, counting down.
AGTGCATACTATACTGTAACTAGACTTGTGGCCAAATATTTGGTAATTTCATATTCCAATATTTGTCATTTTCTGTTAATATGCCAATTTGAACAGTCATTTCAGCTCTTACAAACTGTGTATTAAGCCATCATTTTCATGCAGAGTTACTTAGTGAAAAATTTGTGCAATATATTTCGTTTTCAGTTGAAGTATTTGATTATAATTGTATATATCAGTAAATCATGTATATACTAGTCTTGCATTTATTTTGCCAATTTTTGATGGAATTTATATAAATTTGCTGATAAAGCATTCAATAAGCTATGAAAAGTGGTCAGTATTTAACTAACTTCATACACATGGAAATGTTCATAAAATGAGGATATCACTTTAGTTGTAAATACAAATCCAATCTAATTTCTTCTGCAGAACCGTTTGGCATATTTTCTGATTGAATAAAGTCTTTTCAACAATTTAAATCTGAATGTATAATATTTCTGAACCCCACAATAGGATATACAATATTTGGAAGTAAGGCTATGATCTGTATCTAATGCTGAAGAATTAGTGAAGTTTGAAAATGTGATGACAAGTGCTCATACACAATTTACTTTGAAATGAAGTTTTTTTAAAAGTATATATTTACACTATCAGCTTGCCGCTTTGTTGATGACATTAAAATCCAGTCTGCTTTCCAGTTTCCCATAATGTGTTTCAGATTTTACTAAATGTTGTACTATATATATATATATATATATACATATATGTGTATGTATGTATATATATGTGTGTATATGATTATTACGATGTTGTATAGGTTAGCAGTCAGGTTGTGGGGAAATTTACCTGAGTAATATGTGTCTACATTAGCTCTGGTAATGCATTTTCTAAATTGTTAGTTATATATAAATGATACTATGATTATTCATAGGAAAAATATGTATATGAATATTCATAGACCTAGTGTTTAATGGTTTTAAAATATTAAACCAATTTGTAAGTAACAAAATAATGTAAAGTAATTCAGTCAGTCCATATTGGACTGATAGAGAACGGACTGATGTTAGACTGATCGAGAACTTACTGACGTTAGACTGATAGAGAACTTACTGACGTTAGACTGATCGAGAACTTACTGACGTTAGACTGATAGAGAACTTACTGACGTTAGACTGATAGAGAACTTACTGACGTTAGACTGATAGAGAACTTACTGACGTTAGACTGATAGAGAACTTACTGACGTTAGACTGATAGAGAACTTACTGACGTTAGACTGATAGAGAACGGACTGACGTTAGACTGATGGAGAACTTACTGACGTTAGACTGATAGAGAACGGACTGACGTTAGACTGATAGAGAACGGACTGACGTTGGACTGATAGAGAACTTACTGACGTTAGACTGATAGAGAACTTACTGACGTTAGACTGATAGAGAACGTAGTGATGTTAGACGATAGAGAACGGATTGCCATTGTATCATCAAAGATTGTTAAATGTGGCGTAAAATAATTAAACAAACAGAATACTTTTAGGCTAGAGGTGAAATAGCCACTTGAAAAAGGAGTATTTAAAAGCTTGGTGTAATTTTTATCCCTGTGTTTACTTGATATAACATTGCTATCTTGTAAAACTGTTGTATCATACATATACAGTTTGTCTTCATTTTGAGATCTTATGTATAGTGTTTCTCTGTATAAATCTTATTGGTGTACTTCAATATCTGTATTATACTTGTATAACTGATAATACAGGGATTATATCATGTAAAATAAAAGGTGCAGACAGTCTCTTTATCGTTTGTTGTTTTTATACCAGCTGGACTGTATATGTTTCTTTTCTTACAACCGATTGTTGCAACACAACAACAGCAACAACAGTTAGACATTTTAATATGATTTCTGTAACACTATGAGGTTCGGGGAGAAAATCCTTTTAGTAACATTATTAACTTATATAAATTATATAAATATTATTAACTTATAAATATAAATTATATAAATATTATTAACTTATAAATATAAATGTAGAATATAAATAGAAGTAAGTCTATGATCTGTATCTAATGCTGAAGAATTAGTGAAGTTTGAAAATTAGCTAATTTAGTTACATAATGGAATTCATGTTTCGAACAAACAACTCGCCAACACATTTTAGTTAAATTAATTATAAGCATAAAAAAATATATAGGAATTAAATTTCGGCAATTGTTGCAGCTTCAGGGTCAAATAGGTCTATATCTGTCATCGTCATCCTTGGTAAACAAATTTTGTCACATTTGATTGTAATGTTAAATAATATGATGTACTGAAATTTTACTAGTTATTATGGTGTAAAAAGGTCATGGCAGGTGAAAATTTGACTGATTTTGATATGCACAGCACCAGTATTCCTCCAGTTATTTGTTGGAGAGAGAATGCGGGGAAAATCGATTTGGTGCTGTGACCTGGGTATTAAGGTAACACTTCTACTCTTCTCAGTACTTTATTAATTTTGACCACAATTTGTAAAACTTTTCTTTTTTAACAAACTCTAGAACTTTCACTATCTACTTTTTAGACATTATATATTTTATATTTTAAAACCATGGACATATGTTGGTTATTTTATATTTTTGATTGCTTGAATACACAAAAAAATCATTTTTAATCAAACTTAACATTTAAAACTTTGTTTAGGCAATATTGTGAAACAGATAAATAAAAACTTTGTTAATTTAGAAAACAAAGTTTAATATTAACTTACTTATTCAGATACTGCAATAACCTCGGTAATTAAGATACTGTAAATATTCAGTTTAAACAGTCAAAATTTTACAGATAATATAAGTACAGTTGAAATATTGTAAAATTGGCTATAGTAAAAAAAAAATCTTACTTTGAAACCTATTATACTCTGTTGAATTAGTTATTATCAATTTTGTTTTATTTTTTCAAGTATTGTTAGTCAGAACTTTGTTACTTTAAATACATTTGAAACTGATAATTTGAATACAGTAAAAACTTTGTTAATTAAGTTGCAGTTTAATTAAATATTTTAGTAGTTTAGATACAATGGACAAATGTTGGTTAATTACTGTAAAACCTAGCTTTTCAAAGTAACTTACTATATAATATAAATAGATTTATAACAACAATTTAGAATTAACTTAGATTTTCGAGAATTAAAAAATTAAAATGGCAGAAAGTAGAAGTGAAATTAAATTAGGAGATATTTCCCAAGAATCAGAAGATATAGAGGACCAAATGTATAAACAAGATTTAAATGAAGCTAAAAGGAAAAGCTTAAATCAAACTGAAACAGAAAATAATAAATCAGATTTTTACAAATTTTACAGTTTGTCATCCAAACCATCGAGGAAACAGATTTAGACGAATTAAATAAATGAATTACCCCAAGAATTAAGATTTATGATTTACAATGAGTATGTAAATAAACAAAACGAAAGTACCTATTAATAACGAAATTCTAAAAATAACAAAAAATAGCCAGAATAAACAAATAAACAACCATTTATCGTACAAAAAACTCTGAATTAGGCCATCATGAGTACAGTCATTAACAAAAATAAGAATAGTCGTAAGAAAAATTCAAACAAGAAACTAGTTAGACTTTAATTAACATATCATCTTAAAATAGGGATAAAATATTATTTGTAACTAACAGACATATAAAAGCCAAACCCTTACGCAGGCTAAGCAAAACATCGAGTTAATTTTTAAGGTTTCCATTAATGGGGTTAGCAGCGATTTCAAAATTTAGGTACACATGTTGACGGATATCAAGAATTCCCATTTGAACATTCTTCTTGGACCCCTTGAACATCCTTTTGAACAAAACCGTAGAGATGCAATCGACAATATGCATCCAGAAAGCAGTGGATGCTATTTTGATTTTGAGAGTAATACATGGGTGAGGCGTAAACCGATAGATTTACCAAAAAGGGTATAGGGCTAAGAATTGGTCTACTGAACAGCTGTCCTCTGGAGACAAACACTTAGATTCTTTTTGCGGAGAAATAAAACAATTACCTATATTAGTTAAAAACCAAATTTTAAAATACTATCAATATATTCAGGCCGAGCGTTTAAAGCCGTTAGTAACCGAATTAAAAAAATGTATTCAAATTCAAAGAGTAACAAACATTAAAATTAGGTTAGGTATAGGGGAAAATTCCATGAAACCATCATTAATAAAGTATATTATGGGTAAAAAAACGGTTTATGACTTAACAAGAAATTATATTTGTAAGATTTTATCGGATAGGGTTTGCTAAATATGCAAAATTTAATGATAATTATTCTGAAGATGAATTAAAACAAATTATAGGACTTTTGAATGTTTTATTAGAATTAAGATATATCCCATTTAGAAGAAGGAGTACATTCATTTATTCTCTTCCAGAAAAAAGACAACAAACATAAATCCCATATTTCTTTTCACCGTCTTTCCTATCATTTGTAAAAGAAAATGTCATTTTTGAAATTAATATTGTTTGGGAAATATCACCAAAACGTTCCTCAGCATGCTAAAATAAAGATTTCCAAAACAATAAAATCAGTTAAAGAAATTAACATGGATAACTTAATCAACAAGTTTAAATGAGAAGAAATGAAACCGATGTTAGAAGTTCTTGGCTCAAACAGTTTATATTTTCTCATTCCTATAATGATAATTTAAATAGTTTTAATATGTAGAAAAATACTTAGAGGTAAGTGCAGGTGTAGGTGTTTCGGACTTTTGTTAAAAAGAAAAATAAAGGTAAGTGGTCAAATGATAGGGGAAATGAAGAGTTGAGTCTTCCACAAAGTCAGTCACACAGTATACCAAGCAATCAACCACAAACAATCTGTATATCAAGAGACAATCAAATAAGTGACATTCTGATTTTTTTACAAGATCATTTCCATCAACGAACAATAGACACAAGAGAAACACCCAGTGAATTTGTGAACATGATCGTTAAACAAAAGAAGTCAAACGCATATCCAGACAGAAATTATGTCAAATGTATATGGCAGAAAATATAACGTTAAACCAGTAGTTGAACAAGATGAACTCAATGACGATAATTGAAGATGAACTACCCAATAGAAGATTGTTAACAGATGTTGAAATCGGTGACCACGATTGGTTTCAAGCGAGAAACCCGATCACAAACTCTACTAGAAAATAACTTCAACTATTCAAGTAACTAAAGGAAAAGAAAATCGGCCGAGAACTTTATTCGACTAGAAGGAATTTATAACAATCAAATTGAAAATAACGCAGTGTTATGCGAATTAACTGCAAAAACAAAAATGTTATTATAATCGACAAAAATCATTCCAGGATGAGTCAGGAACATTATTTAAGGACGATTTATATATATAAAAAAACTGCATGACATCATATATAGCATGAAATATATTATGGTTTCACATTTACATGTATATATATATATATATATATATATATATATATATATATATATATATATATATATATATATATATATATATATATATATATATATATATACAATGGAACCTCGCCTAAAGACCACATCGCATAGGAGACCACCTCACAATTAAGACCATGAATTTCCAGTTTCTTCATTAATACAGAATCAGTACAGAACCTCACTTAAGAGACCATCTCACTAATCAGATCACTTTGAGTCAGTCAGCTAGGTGGTTTTAAAAGCGAGTCTCCACTATATATATATATATATATATATATATATATATATATATATATATATATATATATATATATATATATATATATATATATATATATATATATATATAATCCAGGTCAAGATCTATATTATTGGACATCATTCATGGACATAAATTCAATTTTCTTATAATAATACTTACATGAAAGTGATTATAAAGACTGAAATCCTGATTTCAATTTGAACTGGATAGAATCATTGTTGTTGATCCATGTAATGAACTTTGAAACAAGAACTGTTTTACTTGTGTGCGAAATGACAGTCAGAATACAAATTGATGTGGACATTTATATGAGACTGTGTGAAAACATTATGTAACTCTATATAATCATGAATTAATTATGAATTTATGATACGTACAAGGATAAAATGTTGCATGTATATGATGGTATGGATTGAAATGTTTAACACATCCAGGCCACACCAAGGGGAAATAAACCAATTTTCAATAAATTTTAATAAAGTAGCTTTAGAAAAGAACGAAATGAGTAAAATTTTGGTGGATAGTGACGAATATAAAAATTTCAGATACCAAAGTATAAATCAATAGAATGTCCAGGACATAGATACAAATCCGGTAAAAATGGACAAACACGGACCTCTGGAAACCAAGAGGTGGGATCAGGTGCCATGGAGGAGTAAGCATCCCCTGTCGACCGGTCACACCCGCCGTGAGTCCACAGTCAAGTCCAATGAAACAAGTGAGGAGTGTATCCTCGTCACAATTGGTACAGACGTCTCAACAACCGCCAACGAAAAGGCAACTCAACATTTCACTTAGTGAAACAGAGTAGTCGCAAACAAGACTATTATACCGACCGTAAAATTTGCGGAACGTTGACATTAAACGCGGTTTTCGATATCCCTGTGTCAATAATTTGTAAGTGAGTAGTTTACCTCTGTATATGAAATCTTCATATGTTGTGCACGAATGTAACACTATGAGGTTTGGGGAGAAAAAACTTATAGTAAAATTATTAATTTATAAATATAAACAGATTATAAAATTAGATGTACTACATGTGTTCGAGAAATACGGACAGCTTATTTAGTTACACAATGGAATTCATATTTCGGACAAACAACTTGTGAACACATTTATCAAAGTTAACGAGAAGCATCGAAAGCAAATATAGAAATTAAATTTCGGCAATTGTTGTAGCTGCAAGGTTAGATAGGTCAATATCTGTCATTCATGGTAAACAGGTGTATTCCTCCTATTCCAACATTTGAGAAATCAGAGGGGGAAAAGGGAAAAACTTTGTTGGAATAGCAGGATATATATAATTAAGTTGTTAAAACACCAAGCTAGAATACCTCAGGTAATCACAGATTTGAAAAAAATACGAGAAAAGTGGTCACAAAATGAAGAAAAGTTTATTTCCATATACATTGTTATATATTTATTGTGAATCATTTAGTAAGTGTAAAAGGAAAGCATCTGTATCAAAATTTAAACAGATATCGTCTTGAGCATTATAACTTTGGTATTATGTTTATAATATTTATAACCACTAGGTCGTTGCCACTGCTGGTGGACCGTTTGAGTCCCCGAGGGTATACATAAACCTAGTACCTGGTATTTCGATACCAGCTGTTCATGTTATACTAAAGTAATATTTGATACCGATAACATCATTTAAATTCGAAAATTTTCTAAAGCTAAGATAGTAATTTTTTTGCAGCGGTTACTCTTAGACGGAAACAGAAACGATATCGTCTTGAGCATTATAACTTTGGTATTATGTTTATAATAATTCTAACCATATAAGCACATAAAACTCAATCAAAACAACAATTATCATATTAATTATAATGATAATGTTATGAATTGTATTCACTTTATATGATGAACTATACATGTAATTGTGATATGAAATTAAAAAAAGATGTGTAAGAGAAAAAATATAAAAATTTCACTGAATACCTAAATTTTACTAATTACTTTAGTTTATTTAAATACCCAAATTTACCATGAAATTGAAAAGTGTGTTAACTAAATAGCTAAACTTGACTAAATATACTTAATTTACCATGAGATTGAAAAAATGGACATTAGCTGTGTTTTTTTTACATTTAAATTGGTATACAATAACAAAAAGATATATACGTAGGCATAAAAATTCTTAAATTCTTATGCATGTTTTGTGAAAACTGCTTTAGAAAACCATTTTGGCGGTTATTCACTTGTAACTGATTAATTCAACCACATTGTACCTGACCTGCTTTTCACAATATATATAGGAATTGTATAAGATTTTTTATGCCTGTTTATAGCTTTTATTTGTTATTGTATTAAAATATTAAAATTTGCCTGAATACTTAACTTTGATTAAATTTTAAAGAGAAAAAAAAGTTTAAATTTACCTGGATATCTAAATTTACTTGTACAGCACATGCATTTTAATTAGCGTTTTAATGCTAAAATAACATTCCTCCCTTATAAAAAACATCTATCATTCATAGAATGTTGGAATAGGAGAAATCTGATTTTTTCAAATGTTAGAATAGGAGGAAGACTCCGCCAAACAAGTTTTGGCACTTTTGATTGTAATGTTAAATAATATAATATACTAAAATTGTACTAGTTATAATGGTGAAAAACAAGTTTATTAAGGTGAAACTTTGACAAATTTTGATATGCACAGCGCCAGTATTCCTCAGATTATTTGTTGGACAGAATGCGTGAGAAGCTTTTAGAATTATGGTGTTCTACTATGTTCGGAATTGACAAAATCCTAAAGATTTATACTTTGGTATCTGAGATTTTTTTATATAAGCACCAGGGTTTTAGAGCTAACCAGCAAGCAAGAGACCGCTATTGTGTTAATAGCTACTGTCGCCTGTACATGTTTCTGAAGTCATCACTTGGTGCAAAATAAAACATACGAACACAGCTGACTTATTATATTCTTGTGGGTTACATTTCTTACACATAATCATTTGATTGTAGTGGTCTAGTGGTTGAGCGTTTAAGTGGCAAAAGGAACGTCCCAGGCTCGATTACCTGTACTGTGTGTCCCTACTGTATTAGCAGAAGGTCACACATCCAATTTTGTGGCATTCCACCTAAGCTGATTACGCCATCATATAAATGAAAAATTAGCAAAAAGGCATAAAAACAACAACAACAACAACAAAAATTCAGTCATTTTCTTTATCAATCAGAATGCATGGAACTGTCATAAACATTGATGCTGGATTGTCATCTCCATTTTAGTGAAAAGTTCTTACTGGATATAAATATATATTAATTATTACACTTCACTAAAACACAGTCAGAGATTGGTCGAGAGTCGTCACGTGTCAGGGAGACTACACTTTATGTTTCCCTCGCGTGCGTCATGTTTCCCTCATGCGAAAACCCTTGCAGCTTATTCGACCGTCTTTATTGATTTTGTATACCGGTATGATAAACATTTGTTGCCCTGGTTGTAGAGAGACACGAGGATCGGTAAATATGACTTGCCTTGGGTAAACAAATCCTCATGTCTCCCTAAAACCAGAACAATACATGTATAAACAAACACATTGGATTACAAATATAGGAATGAGTATTTTGTTTCTTACACTTATCGGCCCATTAAGCACCCAGGGCGCTACAAAAATCGGGAAAAGGATTCGGCGCTTAATTGAGACCATTATCAATAGTCAAACTGACTTTTAAAAAGTTCATTTTTATAAGGCACATTTGAAAATAGTTGAAGTTATTACCAATGATACCTATGACATTCTTCTGTTGCTTGTGGGACTACAGATAAACGGTTACATACGGTTTTTTACAAGCATTCTTAAAGTATTAATGGATTCCTACCTAAGAAACCACAATAACAACACATTAGCCAGCAGGATACAGCAAACACATGCATTGTGCATCAAATGATATGGAGGAGGAAACCTAGACTAGCTTTGCAACCACAAGTGAAACATTGAAAATTCTCAAATGAAATTGATCTACATTAGAATTAATTGGTGTACGCAAATACGAATTGGAGTAGACTTGTCTATAAATCCAAACATTGGAAACGGTTAATTGTCTATGTATAACTCATATATAGATCAAGTATTGGTATAGATCTGTTCAGTAAGGATCATTTATCTCTAACTTTTCAGTTTTGAATAGGAATTGATTTGTAGCAGTCATCTTAGAGACGAGATTGACTGTAATTCATATCCTGAGTGGTTAGAGCATCACACTTTCTACCATGACACCTCTCACTCTTGTCAGCACAGATTTCAGCTGGAGTCTACGCTAATTTAGTCACAAAGTTTACTTGCGGAAGGCCGGTGGAAACCACCTGAGTACTTTGTAATCGGATTCTCTCCTCTATCATTCAAAATTGGTCGCCACCACTTAACTGAAAACTGTTGAGTGTGGCAAAATTCGAACACACTAACTTTCCTTTGAAATTTGTATTTCAGTGTCAACCATCTTCTACACAACACTGTCACATGTTCATGTGCTTCATCTCCTTTCAAATACAATACTATCTGGCATGTCATTACCTGCGACGTTTCTATTGTTGAAAACGAAAGCTTCAAAAATCTTATTTTAAGGGGCCGTAAATACCGGGAAGCCCGTTCCTTTAATTGGCGTCAGAATTTCAGTTTAGTTACGGATTCTGTCGAAGATTATGCCAGACGATGGGTCAAACATGAAGACGTAGAACCAGACACTTTGTCTGAATGGCTGAAAGCCATACGATGGTTGATAAAATCTCGTATTCAAAAAATTAAAGGGACTATGAAAACACGTTATCTCTCTGTATTTAATGATCCAGAAGTAGTAACTGAACTGGTTAGTTACATGACCAATATGTACTGGTACCAGCAGACAAAGTCTCAAATAATATAACTTTTATTTGTAAGGCACATTACTATAATTGTTTATTAGAAGAACTTGTGTTTAATACGAATTCTGTAAATCCTACATACACACGTAGCTCACTTTCAAAGGACGAGATCCTTCAAAATCACGTGTCCGTATTACGCTCATTTGATCTACCTACAACGGATACCGATTTCGAGCTACCACATTTATACTAGATACCTAAACTTCATAAAACCCCATATAAGCAAAGATACATAGCAGGATCCAGCAAATGTTCTACCAAACCTTTATCTCTACTCCTTACCAAGATATTGACAACCGTTAAGGAGAAACTTCAACAATACTGTACAGTTGCTTATTCCAGAAGCGGTGTAAATCAGATGTGGATACTTAAAAATTCTAAACAGCTTTAAGAAAATTTGAAGGCACACAATTTTTCTCGAATTCATTACACTACTTTTCCACATAAAAAATTAAAAGAAAAACTTTTCAGCATCATAGAAAACTGCTTTTTCACTAAAGGTGGTACCCGAAAATTTAGATATCTAGTGATTGGCTCACAGGATACTTATTTCGTCAAACACCACTCTGAATCTACACATAAATATACTGAAGTTGATATAAAACACATGCTGGAATTTCTGATAGACAATATATTTGTAATGTTCAGAGACGTGGTCTTTCAACAAACTGTCGGCATTCCTATGGGAACCAATGGTGCCCCTTTACTGGCCGGCCTGTTCCTTTATTCATACGAAGCAGACTTCATTCAGAAACTGCTGAATCAAAAGAAGAAAAAGTTAGCGGTGTCCTTTAATTTGACAATTAGATATATCGACGACGTTTTGTCAATTAATAATGACAATTTTCATACATATGTCAATGCGATATATCCCAGCGAACTAGAAATTAAAGATACAAAAGAATCAAGCACACACGCTTCATACTTAGACATTTTACTTAATAAAAACACAGACGGGAAATTAGCAACTAAGCTATACGATATACGATAAACGCGACGATTTCGGCTTTCCCATCGTAAATTTTCCACATTTAAGTAGTAATATCCCTCAGTAACCCGCATATGAAGTTTATACTTCACAAATGATCCGATATGCCAGGGCGTGCACAACATATGAAGATTTCATGTACAGAGGTAAACTACTCACTGACAAATTATTGACACAGGGATATCGAAAACCGCGTTTAATGTCAACGTTCCGCAAATTTTATGGTCGGTATAATAGTCTTGTTTGCGACTACTCTGTTTCACTAAGTGAAATGTTGAGTTACCTTTTCGTTGGCCGTTGTTGAGACGTCTGTACCAATTGTGACGAGGATACACTCCTCACTTGTTTCATTGGACTTGACTGCGGACTCACGGCGGGTGTGACAGGTCGACAGGGGATGCTTACTCCTCCATTGGCACCTGATCCCACCTCTTGGTTTCCAGAGGTCCTTGTTTGTCCATTTTTACCGGATTTGTATCTATGTCCTGGACATTCTTTTGAGTTATACTTTGGTATCTGAAATTTTTATATGTCTACTAATATATAGTAAGGGTCAGAAATATCTTAGTTGTTATTAACTATTCGAACACGTTTCCCTGTTTACAAACAAAGTACAATTGAAGAATAATCGAAATTCCATTAAAATACGTCAAATTAGATAAAATAACGGTTTCAACATGAAGAGCCAAGCGGGATGGAACGAGGTGTCCGGAAGGAGACAGCGTCTTCTACCAGCATGCCACAACCGTCGCAAATGTTACATGGAAACCTCTCGAGATCGATGAAAATGTCAAGTTAGGTGAAAATATTATCAGTTAGTTTTAGGAATGATTGGCAATAGGGGGTCAATGTATATGGTCATGCTCCAGAATACTATACATTCCTGTAAGGGGAACTTCATATTGTTTAACAAGATCCTTGTATCGACCATATTTCCTCACTGACGATTTCAAGCATTTAACGATGTAACTTTGTGTGAGTAGTTTCTTGGCGAGTCGTTTGACTCTGAGAATAAGACATTCATAAGAAGAGCATGCACTGGCATATCGTATAAGTTGTGAAATGAAAACGCCATAGGCAGGAGAAAATGGAATATTACAACTTAGGAATGGGAAGTTCGTGATATGGAAATTGAAATCGTCGCGTTTGTCATAAAGTGAGGTGTGACCGTCCTTTCCAATCGACAGGGGTAAATCTAAGTAAGGAGCAGACACTTGTATTGCTCACGGTCGTCCCATCTCGAGTTCAACAGGATACATCTGGTCGAGATAATTCTGAAATTTTGAATTATTAATAGACAGGACGTCGCCGATGTACCTGTAGGTAAAACTGAACTGAGATGCTGTTTATTTCCTGTGTAACCTATAGAATTAAAATAGATTGTATTATGAACTGTGGATACATGGTTTGACTGTAATTAAATATACTTTATCATTTTCGTGAAGTTCCGTGTATCATTTTTATCAAAATATCACGAGTTTTCAGAATTATTTTTTGTAGTTTTGCTGGTTTTTTTTGTCTCGCGGAAGTTTAAAGTTATTGGTTATAAATAAAGTATAAAGTAAAATGTTATCATATTTAAGTTGAAAACCCAATTTTTACACTTACTTTTTGCTTAATATATTAATCATACTTCTGTTCCAGGTCGAGTATCATGATCAGATTCCGTGGGGAAATTAAACATTATTGATTACAAAGGCATAACAACGATTCGTGCGTATACACAGTAGTGCATTACTAGATTTCCTCTTAAGAACATTTTTTAAGAATCGATAGCAATGAAACAACAACCTCTCCGTCTAAATGACTGAACGTGTTCGAAGTGAATTACGTTATTTACATGCTTACTGGTTTTTGTCGGTGAAGATGTAGTATTTCAATTACATTTGCGTTGTCTGAGCACCCAAAAGCAGACTAAAACAGGCAATCAGTACTTTTATATAAATATTGTATCAGTGAAAAAATCTGATCATTCCATGTTGTATCTTTGCAAACTGAATACTTTGATACTGAAACTTAGGATCGACTTTGCACATGTCATGTTAAGTCATATTTTCATAATTGCAACTAATTGTAAATCTGAAAATTTTCAAATTGTCTGTACTGACTGTGACGAGGATTTCTTCATCACTTATTTATTTGTAACGAATTGTACTGTGGACTCGTTGCGATATTGACCAGTCAACAGGGAATGCTTACTCCTCCTTGGTACCTGATACCACCTCTTGATCTTCAGAAGTCCCTGTTTCTCATCGTTCACCAGTGAATTATCTCCTAAAACTATATACTAATACGTCAGTATTTCTGATTTTAATATCTGTTGTTTAGTTGCCTTAAGTTTGATTAAAGGTGATCTTTCTTACAACTTCCTGTGTAGGGTCAACATTATATTTACACTTGCAATGTTTATTGTTATGACGTCATGATACGATAACTGCATATGATTCAAACAACAGTATAGATAAGTAAAAGTCTGTAGTTTGATATTTGTTCGAGTTTGTGGAGTTTATATAAAGAAGTCACAAAACAGCTTATATGGTGTAGATCCTTTCATCTCCTTTGCAAATTAATTGCAATGCAATTTTAAATCAAAGCATATAATGCTATTTTTCATATAATAGAAATACTTTATAAATAAAAGAACAAAAGATATAATTTTATCATATTTAATTGCAGGGCAAATCTAACTGCGGACGGGTGTCACTGCTTAGCAGGGTTGTAAACTTCTTCTTGGCCCCTGGTTTCTTTATATATATATAGAGTAAGCATCCCCTGTCGACCGGTCACACCCGCCGTGGATCCACAGTCAAATTTAAATGATATACATGAGGAACGAATTATCGTCATGCTTCTAAACAACAGCCATCGAATAGGTAACTCTACATTTCACTTACTGAAGCAGAATAATCGCAATCAAGACTATTATACCGAACGTAAAATTTGATGAACGTTGACATCCAACGCGGTTTTCAATATCCCTGTAAATAATTTGTCAGTTAGTAGTTTACCTCTGTACATGAAATGTTCACATGTTGAATAGGCACTGGCATATCTGATCATTTGTGAAATATAATTCCAGCATCTTTTTTATATCAACTTCAGTGTATTTATGTGTGGAATCAGAGTGGTGTTTGACAATATAAGTATCATGATTTTTGTTATTTTGTTATCTTATATCAATCTAACAAATAAAAAGCAAAAAACAAAATTTGTGAAAAAAAAGAAAGAAAGAAAGTAATTTATTTGTAAAGCTGTTTTAATTTTGCAGATAAATAAACCATCACGCAAAATTTGAATGTGGATGAAAAAATAAAACAGTAATTATGATATAGAAATGACTACTATCACATGTCTTCTGGGAAGTTCCGTGTACTTTCGAGTAAAATGGCGAGTTCAGATTCTGATTTGATTTTGAATGACGTTTTATGCCACACTCAACTTTTTTTTTCAGTTATGTGGTGGCGGTCAATTTTTATTGTGGAGGAGAGAACCCGGATACAATGTACCCGGGTAGAGACGACCGGCCTTCCGCAAGTTAACTGGAAAATATTCTCACAGCTTAGATTCCTGACAGGAAGTGAGAGACTTTATGATATAAAGCGCGACGCTCTAAAACACTCAGCCACGAAGGCCCCGCGGTTCATTGAAATAGTGGGAGATCCGGTCCTATTTTCGGTACTGGGTTATTCCAAAAACTTTTAACAAGGAGAGAAAAAGGGTTGCGTTCTCTGCTCTCTACGGAGACTTAAGTAAAATTCATGGACCCACATACTAAAAAACTGTTTGATGATTTCACTCTTCCACAGCTAATTGTAAATTTTGATTGGCCGAGAAAGCCAAGTTAAAAATATTCCATGACATAAAAATATTGTAAAAGGGGCGCTAGCTGTGTTTTTTTAAAGTATATTTCAACAACAACAAAACAACCTACCTATAACTGTGCAGCTTATATTTCTAATCTTTGTGTTTGTAGACCTACCTATATTTGTATGCCTAGCTATATCTGTGCAGTTTATTTTACAATCTCTCTGTGTATTTGTATGTTTCCCTATACTTGTGTAGTTTATTTTTATAATCCGTGTCTGTGTGTGCTTGTAAGCTTACCAAACTCTATAAATCACAGAGCTTTGGTTCTATTGAACTTCTTGCAACAGTATAAATCAGATGATACCGATCTAATCCCTTTACCTTTTTCCGGTGTAGATCGATGCTTTTGATTTGAGTCTTAGTGCGAAAAGGCAGATTTCCAGGGATATACTTAACAGTTAATTCTAACAAAAGGAAAACAAAATCTTGATTTAACTGTTTTATATGTGTAAACTTGTCGATATTCTGGTCTTTTGAAGATCCATACATATCAATACTGTATGTCTTCTGTCATAATCATACAGTAGTACACAAAACTGATTTTTATGTTTGGCAAGTAAGTTTCATGTGATTAATTTTTAATGTATTATTAACTCCACATTTTATTAGCTACACATATGTGCAAACACCTGTAAGGCTGATGAATTCTGTAATCTAATAAAACGTATGGCCATAGATATGTTCTTTATTATCGAACCTTCTTTTCTGAAATGAATGATGAACAAAAATTATCACATGGACTTTCTGACACTACTTACTCAATCAATTAAATGTTTTAGTTGTCGTTCAGTGACGTCGTATTTTGTCAGTCTAAAGTCAATAGGTCCACTTCATTATTAAACAAAAATGTTGGACAATGAAATTTATTATCATGATAAAAATTAATTTATTTAAATTTCATTAAACTATTGATTTCATGAACATTTATTTTCAGGCAGTTTCATGTTACCGGGTCTAAATAGATGAATCAAAATCTGTACTAACTAAACAATAAGTTTTTTCCATGTCGTTTTATTTACATGTATTTGATATATGGGTTACCTTAAACTTTTATTTCGGATTCCAATCCTCCAACACTAAACATCTGTCGTTGTCGTCGACATTTTGCAGTTTAAAAAAAAAACTTCTCTGAAACTGCTGGGTCAGTTTAAATGAAACTTCCCCACTAAGTAATTGCTGGTCCCTAAAAAGAATTATGTCCGATAGTGCCGCTCTCCATCAAAGATGGCTGTCATTGCTATGAAAATAATTTCTTTATTTTTAAAGTTTTAAAAAATGAAGTTCAGTTACATAATTAAATTATTTAAACATATATTATGGATTTTTATCACTTTTTAAGTCCAAATTAGTCACAGATATTGAAAAACTTTATGTCAGAATTTGTAGGGCCGATGTGAATAAAACTTGGTCTGATTGGTGTTTGAGTAGTCCTCTGTCAAAACAGTGTCTGCTAACCCCGCCCTTCATCCAAGATGAATGTTATTACTATAAAAATAAATATTCCCAAATTTACCAAAACATCTTGATGTACATATTTTAATCAAATTTGGGTAAAAATGTCATGTTCTGAGCTTTTCAATACTTGTAACGAGTTTTTAAAAATAATTTTTACAAACTTTGTGCATGATTTACCTCAAATATCCTCTTGTCTGAATATATAAAGCCAGTATGAAAAATATTGATCAGTTTGATCCTTTGGTGGATTTCTTCCAAAATTATTTTCGGCAGCCCTGTCTTTCAATTAAGATAGTAACTGTTGCTATAAATAAATTTATTTGATTGATTGACATTGCCTTAGTTATGAACAAGCAATCCTTTTAAATGTCAAATCTACTTTATTGTTAATCAAATCTATAGAAACACCATCCATATTAGCTAGTCCATATATACTGATAAGTTATTGTTACACGGGTAGCGCGAATCGTTTACGGCCTCCTTTGCAATTACTATGTTTCAATAAATGAAATGTTGAGTTACCTATACGATAGCGGTTGTTGGGTCGTCTATACCAATTGTGACAAGGATTTATTCCTCTCTTATTTCATTTAAATTGGACAGTGGACTCGGGTGTGACCGGTCAACAAGAGATGCTTACCCCTCCATGACACCTGATTCTGCCTCTGGATTTCCGTGTTTGTCCAATGTTCACTTTATTTATATATTGTCTCCTGGACATTCTAAAGATTTATACTTTGGTATCTGTGATTTTATACACTCTAGACTCAGGTTGACTGAGCATTATGTAAGTTAAAAGTATATGTTGATAATAGACAGGTGAGCAGGTGAGTCATACAGGCTCCCGTTCAACTCTGTTTAACCAAAATTATTGCAGCAGACAAAGTCTCACGTTTATAATTGAATAAAAGAACTAATATGAATCCCTCAGAAACTAATTGAATGAATTTCAAATTAATGGTGTTCCGGTTTGTATCACGTTTAACACACATTTATTGAATTCACATCAGTACTTTGTTAAAATATATTACACAATAATCTTACTTAGTCAAACGTGTGAGTTCATATATAAATCATGAATGCCACATAAAAACAACGTATTGTGAGGACAAGGCAGACAGATACAGCGATCCTAATTAATTCTGGTGCACTGTGAGCAATCGTAGAGCACTGCCTCATAAACGTACTCTAAACAAATTTCCAATCTACATTCAGTAATTTTCTGAGATTCAGAACTTTGCATTGTTTTGTTGTTTTGAATTTTTTACCCATTATAAGGGAAGTCTCACAAATCAAAATGGGGCTTTGATTTTAAATTATTTATCTCTGATGTAATGAGTGTGACGAATAAATATTTTTTCAGTCGGGGTCTGATCCGATACAGTACACCGAACTCGAGACCTTCTATTTGAGAGCCGACTTCTAAGAATGATTACTATTTTGTTTCGACAACTAAAGAGACAACTACAATGTGATATAGGTTTACCACAGTACATTGACACTCGGTTACAAATACAACGAGTCTAAATTAGATCATATCAGGGATGACAGACTTCTTGTTAGCACAAAATATTAGAGCTACAGTAATGCCTGAATCATAACAAAATAAAATGCTTTACCTGTGCATCCCTTTGCTAGGGAAATAGACAGTAATGTTTTGGTTAATGACAGAACCCGGATAAGCCGCTTTATCTTGGTAGAACCATACGTCATTGACAAATAGATGACTGCAATGATACATTTGAATCTTGTTTGATTTTGATTTTTTGAGTACGGATCAGCTTTATTTTTCTGGTAGTTAGTCTTCTTTATTATCTAAACTAATTAAATGACAACACGCAATCACGTTCTCTAAATAAAAACCAAATAGCACACGTTTCATGCGTTTTAGATTTTAAAAATTGCATTTAAATGTGGACGCCATTTTATGCGAGGATCATTCTAGATATTTACGTATGACTTTATGTACAACTAATGTGAAAACAAATTTGAATAATGAAATAAAAATATGATGTGAAACAAACATTAATTTGACAATTTGTATTCGGTAGCAAAATCGTTAGGAATATATTACAGATAAAGTAAATAATTAAAAGAAATGCAGGAGGTTGGAAAATAAAAAAGTGAATAGATAAATTACAAAAATAAATTTGAATAAACTGATAATAGACATCGATTTAATATACGTAGTTTTAAATTTTTTTTCTGCAGTTTAATTTAGAAACTTCTTTGATTTCCAAATTCATTTTAAGTAATCATTAAGTGGATGAGGTGATACTATTAAGATTTCTTACAGTTAGAAATAAACACATTTACAATGAAAGCTATAAAATACGATCACCAGAATGAAGCATGATTAGCGATTTTTGTATAAGTGACGTACATGTCTGTTGCTTAGAAGTCGCGGATACTAAATGGTTTTTTATGGATGAGGCTAACATGCTTGGTGGCTGACAATGGCTTATGTAATTGTATTTTGAAACACTTCGGAGAATAGGACCATTTGGTAGTGGGACAATTTTTACAGTTATTGGCAAAACGGTGACTTTTTGTGTAACAATAATAACAAATGATGTCTGTCATTCAGAAATTTGGGACAACATCAAAATGTTTTGATTAGAAAGGGAACAGCTATATAGTATCGGGTAATTCAAAGATAGTTCTAAACATTGCTCATGCTTACAAAATACTATGGAAATTGTATATAATCATAAAGGGGCGTTAATTGCGGTTTTAAATCTCCCTTTTAATACTTAGATTGATAAACAATAACAAGAGATATACACAGTCACAAAAATTCTTATCTTCCTTTTTATTTTGTGAAAATTGCTTGAGAAACCCAGGTTTGGCACTTTTTCGTTTGCAATTTATTAGTTCAACCTTACTATTTCTTTATAAACTCTACACTGGACCTGATCTTGATTTAAAAAATACAATGTATATATAATTTTACAAGATTTTTATGCTTCTGTTTTTATTTGTTAGTGTACATCAAGTACAAGTAGTAAAAGTAGATAAAATCGAAATAATTTATTTTGGTAAGTACAGCTAATGTTCCTTTAAACTCACGTTTCGATGACCTGTCTTTGATCTCATAAACGACATTTATTCTTCTGTTATTGTTAAGGAGACATTTCAAACACAGTGGAATAATGGCAATAAAAAGGCGCTATCATATCAATACAGGGCAATACACTGATTAAAATGGTCTTTGGTGTGCAGATCACAAGTACTTTAAGATGCAATGAAACTTATTGGAATCCAACATCATATTATAGAAGGCTAAACATGTATATTTGAATAAACAAATGTACATGTAAATAAGTTTCTTGCAACATCCAGTTTAAAGATAAGTTACAGATGGGCAGAGTTTGTTAGTTTGCTCGTTTTGAAAACAAATTAATCAAAATATTTCTTAAACCGATTCTAATAAAAAAAAAAACCACTTCGTTCAAAAGCATTCAGAACAGTGCATTTTATATGTCATCGAGCCCGGCATATCTTAGTAGAATCGATACAAGCATATCGGGATATCCTCGATACAGATATATCGTGGTATCATCGATACATGCATATCGTGGTATCATCGATACAGACATATCGTTGTATAAACTATACAGGCATATCACGGTATCATCGATACAGGTATATCGCGGTATCATCGATACAGACATATCTATGTATCATCGATACAGACATATCTTGGTATCATAAAGAAATAGACGATTTTATACACGACACACATAAAAGATTCTTTCTCCATATTTGGAGAGCTTTAAACAGAATAATAAAATGTTAAGTAATTTTCGTAAGCAGCTTATAACCAACCCCCCAAAACACATAGATCGGCATAACTGTTTCAGATACTAAAGACGACTGTATTACCAGAAACACTGATGTTTTATTTGGCCTAGGTGAAGTCAGTGATAGAATTCTACTTAGCAATATGTTTCATAGAGATAACATCAATTGTCACTCTTGGGCAGCCATGATGAAACATTAAATAAGATGTGAATAATAATAGCTTAACATGATAAAAAATTTGGAATTCACACTGAAACTGTTTGTCAGTATGAAGAAAGATTTTTCCTGATACCAATTATGTACACGTACTTTCATTATAAAAGTCCTTTGACATTTTAAATTTTTAGAAATGTTAGAGAATAATAATGATAAAATTTTTCCATTGGCTAACGAAATATCGTTCACTGCATTATCTGAAACATTGCGATCCCAACCAAGCTGAACGAGATCAAGAGTTATTGTTATTATTATGTAAAGAGTATCTTGCTAGAAAGGCCAGCTCTCATTTAAAACCATAATTACCCAGATCCTTGAAATTATCTGAATTAAAATGAGATGGGTCCAGACCCTCACTAAAGAGACCATCTCACTAATCAGACCACTTTGAGTTTTCCATCATTGCTACAGCTTCGACAGATATTTTAACATGCTTGGTAAAGTTCCTCCAAGTGATTGACCTAGAAATTACGATAACGTCAGATAATTGGTACATAGGAGCTAAAACAAGGGTTGCATTGATTGATTGTGGTTACTTACAGCTTTTAGAAAATTCACATATTTTACATTATTATAAAATCAGGCAACATCTCTGCAATGTCTAAATCCAATTCCACATAGAATATTGGAAGTAGACATTTACGGCTATTTTCCCACCAAAAGTGATTTTTGAAAATAAAAACCTAGTTATGGTTATCCAGATACTCATATGGTCCATACCATTTTCGTTTATTGTAAGTGATTGAATTTTCAGTTTTCAATACATGTATAAGTATAGATGACATTTTAATATGCACCAACAGTGCTCCTCTATCAACCAATGTGTCCCTGTGCAAGCGACGCTTACTCCTCCATGGCACCTGATCCTCATACTGACAACCGTGTTTGTCCTATAACCAGTTTCATTTGTATATTGTCTAACGAACCTTTTGTTCCGTATTTATATTCATAATTTGTATAAATCTATGATTTTTAATTTCTTCATGAATTCTCTTCTAAATATAATTAAGTGTAAAGGACGAACACGAATAGATGAAGACAAATGGCCTGTATTCAGGTAAATAGAATTATACATACATACGATATAAACAAGGAATAATAAAATACTCTTGTAGTTTAATTACACACACAGCTTTTGTTAAAACTCTGGATAGCCTACACTGTAACATCGACATTATTCACAGGCTTTAAGATCATATTGGTAAAACAAGAAACGTTGTGCACACTGTGATACTCAACGTTCTGTACACATAACGTGACAACTGCTGCGTCGTATGGATATGGAACGTATCTCATACAGTGACTATACGATACTGTAAAAGTTTCCGTTCTACAGTCACCAATGCTCTTTGTAATATTGGTAGGCTGATTATGTTAGTGGTGTCTTTTATTATCTGGTCATAGAAACTTAGCAACCATAAGTGTGTGTTTACAATCAACTCACTAAATTCTGTCAAACTTTTGTCGAGTTACATGTTCATGAAATATTCATTATCTCAAATAGTAACTTCATGAAAATATTACAAGGAAAATGGATCACAATCCCGACAATTTTGTTATGAAGCAGGAAGTATCATCCATGATGAATTCTGAGCTACCTCAAAAAGTAAATACGCATATCGTTATTCCTGTCTCAAATGAAAATACAGGAATCAAGGAGAAGGTTTTCAACTTTTCACAGAAATGTGGACACAACTTAAAAGAAAATCTCATCCTGGTTCTGCTATTGTTTTCTGTAATTTTGGGTGTTGGAATAGGATTCGCTGTGCGATTATCGGGAACATTTACGAAAAGGGAAATTATGTACCTCCAGTTTCCGGGAGAGATGCTTATGAGGATGCTAAAAATGTTAATTCTACCTCTAATTGTTTCCAGTCTCATTTCTGGAATTGCAGGACTCGATGCAAAAACATGTGGGAAAATGGGACTCAGGACTATTGCTTACTTTGCTACAACTACTATCATGGCTGTTATTCTTGGAATCATTATGGCGGTAACTATTCAGCCGGGATCCGGGGCAAATCCGGACAAAATGTCCAGATACGGAGAGGCCGCAAGATTGCACTCCGCTGACACATTTCTTGATTTAATAAGGTAAGTTACTGAAACTTGGTATTCATATTCAAAGTGTAGTAATACAAATTGCTTTTCTATTTTGTCTGTTTCACTGATGGAAGTTAATTAATGACCTAAGCTATAGACAGAGGCCGATGCAACGAAAGTTTGTGTGCATTCCTTAGACTGCTTTGATACAAAACTTGCGAAAATTTTCGCAATTAGCACTAAAACTTAATCCTATGGTTCATATTTTTCTTCATGGGTTTTATATAGTTTATATTTACATTTCCTGCAGCAGTATCCCGTTGACTCAGTGTTAATCTAGAGGGCGTTTATATCAGCTATAAATGGAGTTCCTCATATGGCATCACATAATGATGTAGCCTCATTCATTGTATGACGTGCCACCAAGATTTATCATTCAGAAATTCTGTTATACCTTTAATATCATCAATCAATTATAATGCGACCGATCAGGTATAAGGCGGAATATTCGATTCCATTATTTCTTTAAAATTTTAAAACTAGCGAGCTCCATTCGATTTATCTGTCACCCAAAATGGCATCCATATTGACAATAAATGCACTCTGTGAAGCGTTCATTCGTTAAATATAAGGATTCACAAATCATCGTAGACGCTATATCATTTTGTAATACCCACAATCGAATCCAGGCCTTTCTGCGTGCAATACGAACGCTCTTTTACGAGATTATCTCGGGTGATGATAAATCTTTGAAAATAGACAAAACCCGGATGTAGTATTTTATCTGGGTAGACCAATACAACATATGTCACAGCGTTAATGTTGGGCGTGGTTATAAAAGCATGAAGTGAATGAACATGCAGGCAGAAAAAGTCAGAAAATAACGAACAACCTATGTTTGCGTTACAATTCAATATGTTAAAACGAGTAACTATATCATACCTTACATACCCAAGTAGAATTTCAAATTGTATGGTAACTAAAATTTGTAAAGCATGCAATAAATTTTACTTCATCCCGAAGCAATATTTTGATTTAATAACTAATAATGTTATTTATGTTTTATAATTATGATTGTAGATTTCGTATTTTTGTTTTTAAAAAATTGTGGTTTGAACAGTGTAGATAATGCTTGAACATTTGATATACTAGTATTTATGCTTATAATTCATTAAGCAATTCTTTCCTGGTCCGGAGCCTATAATGATCTGACATAAGTAATTATCCTGTCTTATTCCCGATATAATTTCCAGACATCTTAAAATTGTATATTTTTCTAGATTTCAACTTCAAACCAGTATCAATCATGTGTCAGCTGGTTTTGACATGTACTTTGCATGACAGTTTTTGTTATGAATGGTTCTGTCTAATTATACCTAACACTGACAAAAGTCGATAAAAATCTTTGTTACAAGTTTCCTAAAAGCACAAACAATACATTCCCCGTAATCAGTATTATATATCCGTCTGTTTATGATTAGTTGTGGTGGAGTTTTATCTCATTAACTAATTGAAATTCAATTCCATTATTATTAAATTTTAATTATCAACGGCGTCAGTTTTATTTTCATTCGTGCAGTATATATCGTTATATATATATATATATATATATATTTATTCATTTTCCCTTTCATTGTATAATAATAAATATATATATCTGCTATTGTCATCGGGTCTCATTATTGAATTCAAACATCAAGATATTCCATGGTTTTAGTGTGTGCGTGTGTGTGTGTGTGTGTGTGTGTGTGTGTGTGTGTGTGTGTGTAAAAGTAATTAATGTAAGTCCAGACAATAAAACTCAGTCACACATTTGATAAAATAATTCAAATGATTTTACCATATCATATAATGAAAATTGTTTTGCTTGCGTTTTTATTTCATTGTCAGTATTTGGACAAAATATAAAACGCCTCTCGTTTCGTAAAAAAAAAACTGGAGGGAAAGGAGTTTTTCCATTTATTTCTACTTTCAACAGATTACTACATATTTTATCATGGCTGTAACCTAACTGCGAATGTTTAAAGACACCACATAAGCTTATTCAAACCTTATTTTAAGCAAGAACATTCGATTGACTTCATATTCTTCTGGGGTATGGGTTTTATTGTATAATTCCACGAAACAGTGTAATTTTGAGCCATGATCAATTCCCAGTTGTAAATAAACCGATGTTTTCGAAACTCGAAATGAATTCTTTATTGCATAACGAATGTAAAGCGTAATCATTATGTCTTTAGATAGTCATTTGGAATTGTTACAAACAGTAGTATTCCAAATTTGAATAAAACTTTGGAGTAAATGGCGACTTTTCTTTTTAGTGTATTACACAGGCCTGGTTCCAAGACGAGTATATCATTAATGGTGTTCTTATAGAGATGGCGACACATTCATAGACATAGAAAATGTTTTATATCCAATATTGTTTCATTTAATATATGAAAACGCCACCAACCACAGGAAAAATTAAACAGTTGAGCCCTGTAGACTTATTATTGTTTGACACTAAGTTAATGACTATTTTGTTGCTTTCCAATGCGACACACTCTTTGTAATTCGTTCAGCTATACAATTCTTGCTCAGTACTATACAAAGTGTTAACTGAGAATGGGAATTTATCAGACAATATACACAGATATTGAAAACTTTAAAATCAAAGAAGCTCAGATAGAAGAGATCATGCTGTGAGTCCACAGTTAAATCCAAATCCAAAATTTTAAAAGTAATAGATAGACGGACGCTACAGATAAACAAACCCCCAGGTATGACATGCAGATATACAGAACAATAACCCGTATAAGCAGGAACGGGTAGGTATGGAAACTCCTCCAGGACAACTGATAACTCCTCAGGATGTTCTTAGGTCTGTGATGGTCTAATGTTCATTACATATACAGTGAAACTTGTATATAAAGGCCCCCTTAGGAACACAACAAAACTTTATAGGGAGGTGGTCTTTATATAGAGATTGATTTGTACACAAATGGTTCTATTGGGGACACCAAAAGAAAAAAAACGTTCTTTATGACCAGGTGGTATTCATACACAGGTGGTCGCTAAAGCAGGTTTTACTGTATAATTTATCTATTTTATAACGATTAGCAAAAAAGATAATATAGCTTATATAAATGTCTCTCGTTGTCTCCGATGTTGGTGTGAGGGGTACATGGAGTGAGTAGAAGTACTAGGAGATCATCGACCATCTCACATACTACTCTTTGGATCGAACCGGGGTGGCGTTGGTGAGAAGCGAATGCGCTACCCGGACACCTCATAATATATGTATTTTATTTTTGGTACTTCCTAATTGGTAACACATTGGTAACTATACTTTTTAACAATTTACACATTAGCCAAATGATAAAACAATTTTAATTTCAATCTAACGGTGTTCGTAGCGCCTATTATTGCTTCAAATATTCAAATATCAAAACTTTAAGTACACGTACATCATTCCAAGTTAACGTGGAGAAGTATGGTTGACCTTTACATGGTGAAATGTGATGATTGATACTAACACAATGAAGTGATTGTGATCTTTTCATTTGTGTCAATAACGTTATCAGAATATCAGAAGGAAAGAAATAAAAATCACATTGTCTGAAACTCTGATTAATTCCTCTTCAGATTCAACAAGAACCTATACATTAATTATTAAAACCCGACGATACAACATCTTCTTCTATTCAAATCAATAGAGATAGACTAAAACTGATTATTCTGCAATTTCGTAGTCTCGACATCGTTGACACTAGTCACATTGCTACCGTTATATGAAGCACTCTAATTGATTTCAAGGGTACAGTCCTGACATCCAAAATCTTGACGCGTGATTGTTGTCTTAAGTGCTGTGTCAATATCTGATATATGTTACTAGCAATATATAAAAGACGCAGACACCAACGTATTAAACGTCCGTAGGTCCAAGAGACAGAAATAGGTTGAACAAAGGACAAACACCGACTTCCGGGAGATCCAGATATGAGATCAGGTTTCACGGAGGAGTACGCCTCTCCTGTCGATCGGTCACATCTGCCGTGATTTAAAAATCGAGTTAAAAAAACAAGTAAGGCTTCAACAACTCAGCATTTCATTTCGTGAAACATATTTATGCTAAACACGGTCACTATATCGACTGTTCAGTTGAAACAACCGGACTACTGTCCTTAACCAATGGTAAGTGCCTTAGGATTGAGATCCATTAGGTGATGTGCAATCAACAGTATATACAATGCAAACATATAGAAGAATCGAAATCGAAACTCCAAATGCATTAGAATACGACAAATTTGATGTCTAAACATGAAGAACAATTGCGAATTACAACTAGGATTGGATTAGGTATCCGGAAGGTGTCAGCGTCTCCTGTAAATGATATTCTGTAATACGTAAAAAGTACCAACCGGGCTTTTTATGTTTTTTTTACGTATTCCAGTTCGCCCGTTCTGACACAAAACCACTTTTTAGTCCCTGTTGGCAGAAATCGCATATTGGTCATTGCCTATTCGAACACATTTCCCCATTTCTAAAGTAAGTAAAACTGAAGAATAATCTAATTTCCAAATCCATTAGAATACGATAAATCGATATATGTTTACAAAGGTATCAACATGAAGAACAATTGCGAATCCCGAATGGGGTGGAAACAGGATTCCGGAATGACTCCAAATTCAGTGTTAACATGTCACACAAACATTGTTTTCAGTTACCTGTGATATAGCAGTACAGGTACCGATATATTAACGATAAGGAAGTCAGGTATCCATTATGCAGTGAACAATGGACAAGTCAAAACTAAAAAAAGAAAATCCAAAAGTGGGTTCAGGTGACACGGAAGATTAGTACCCCCTGTCGACCTGCAACACAAAACACATAAACTGTTCACAGACAGTAAAGACGAACAATTTATACGTCAAAGTTCCTTTAATGATACTTGGAAATTACAAATTATATCAACCGTAAAAAAATGGTTCATTAAATAAATGATATTCAACTCGAATACATTTTTTATTTTATAGCCAGTTGTGTGTACTACCTACATAACAGTAAAATGTTATTAATATGGTTTGACTTTATTGTTTTATTGCAGTTATGTTTAAATTAAAATATCGAGGTACTGCATTTATTACTGAGACTAAAACCATTGAATCTTTTTGATAGCATAGGATTGATATTTAGTTTCTGTACATACGGTATGTAAAGTATATATTGATTTTAGATCATATGTTATGTGGCAATTCTCTAGAGTCAAATAGAATGTCTTTGTCAGTATCCAAACAATGCACGCACAATTTAATATTTAAAATATCGACTATGAAAGGCGACTTTAAATTTACAGTGAATAGAATTGTAATGGTAATGATATATGTTACAGAAAACGAATACTCTTATACATACATCAATAATGCTATGACCCAGCGAACAGGAAACTTTTGTCGCCGGTACTTCTAAAATTAGATAATTTTCCGACAAAAGTTTATATTTTGATCACAGAGTTATGTATGCTTTAAAAGTGAATGTAATGAGAGAGAGAGAGAGAGAGAGAGAGAGAGAGAGAGAGAGAGAGAGAGAGAGAGAGAGAGAGAGAGAGAGAGAGAGAGAGAGAGAGAGAGAGAGAGAGAGAGAGAGAGAGAGAGAGAGAGAGATCACAATGCTACAAATTACCAATGTAATATTAAAAAAACTTCCTTACACCTCGAGTCGTATGCCCTGTAATTTTTATTGTATGTTTTGACAAGAGACATAAAGATTAAATGTAAGTAACGCTATGTAGCTAAGCATATTTGAAAGATAAAATGATAAGTAACGCTATGTAGCTAAGCATATTTTAAAGACAAAATCATAAGTAAAGCTATGTAACTAAGCATATTTATTTGATGTTCCATTTGTTTAGTTACATTTTGAAACCACTAGGAAGGATAGCTGTTTCATATGCCACAGATGTCGTAACGTGACTGCCGACATTTTGCTGAAATAGTGTGCCACTGAGGGCTACATTTATATTGCCATTAAGAAATATTTATTGTATATCAGAAATTCCAGGGTCATTTCGAACTACTTCAGAGTGTATCAATTAGAGTTGTTGTGTCCTGTGATAAGCTGTTCTTATATCGGGAAATGGATATAATAATAATAAATGCTAAACGTCGTCAGTGCTGTTACTTTCTTATCTGAAAAAGGTAGATGATATAGAGAAATTGAAAATTTTGACACAAAATTTGAAAAAAATGTGACTTAAAACCACACAGTTTCCCGTTGACCGTCGTACGTATCTTTGTAAACTGGGCTGATAAAGGTTTGATAGAATGTTTTCTGTAACCTATTATATATATGATGTTTGGATTTTTTTTATAAAGTAGTTGTCCAATACAAATATGGTAGATCGAAGCCATAATCTTTTGTAGCTATATCAAAAAAATATAATACTTATACATAATTATGTAGAAATTCGTCCTTTCAATTCAACTTTATTTATTTTACAACAAATATCAAGCAAGTTTATCAAAAGTTTATATTAATGTGGCACTGTTGATGGCATGAGGGGTTCCTTGCTGTAGGAGGGAACCTGAGTTCCCGATGAAAACCCATGTGTCCGAGTTGGCGACCAACATACCATCTCACATACTCCATATCCATCGAACTTGGATTGGATTGAAGTGAAGCAGGTGCTTTAACCACTGCTATACTTGATCATATCCGTCCTTTGAAAGTGGAATATGTGTATATGTGGGGTTACCGGAATTGGCATTAAATCTATCTTCTTTTAAAAGACAATTCTGATAAGGTACTTATGTTGCCATAAATAATATGATGTTTTTGATAGTTGATTGTAAGATCAACGTCCGTGATTTGGTTTGCGGCTAACAAGTACAATCACATTGACATTTCTACACTGAAGATTTAAACATTTACCATGTATCTGAATTAAGCATTACTTCCTATAAGACATTATACAGTAGATACTGTTATAAGATCAGCTCTACTTTAAAGATGTTCATTCGTTAATATATTTGACTTCACAAAACACTGTACCAGTTGATATTAGTATTCATAAGTGGTCAAATAACATCACTTTCCTAAAGTACAATTCGAAAATAAATTTAGATGTTAAAAGCACAGAACTGTAAATTCTGTTAGCAAGTGACATCGGTGAATGACAGGCCGATGATAAATTTTGACGTTTCATTACCGTAATTCACCTGGGAGTATTGTTTTGATGGACCGGCATTCCAAAGATAAACATTCATCGTTGGTCGAAATATCATTTTGAAGCCAAGAAAATAAATCAACAACCGGAATGTGTAAAAATTTGATTATTAACGCGACGTCTCTTACAAAACTTATTACTTTTTTATTCCCAACGAACATGTATACACAGAGCCTGGGACGGTTGATTGAAAATGTTTTGCCTTAGATCATTTTAGCTTGGAACGTAAAATTCAAACCATACTCAAGCTATGTGCTTTTATTTTGACGTAAAAAGTTGGTTTGCAGCCAAAACATCAATCATTATCATCATCATCATCATCATCATCTCCTTCTTCTTCTTCTTCTTCCTCTTCTTCTTCTTCTTCTTCTTCTTTTCTTCAGTATTATCATCATCATCATTGTTGTTGTCATCATAATCGTCCTCATCCAGTTTTTATAGTTGAACATATTCAGTGCACAGTGCACAATATATATATATATTGTCACACTTCCATGAGAGTTGGAAAAAATCAGTTCGTCGTGTGTTTACACAGCAATTATCAAGTGTTTTTCGGCCGTCGAACATGTACTGTTACATATTTTTGACGATTTAATTTTGGCCATTTTACTAGGGTGGCCAAATTGTCCGAAATTAAACAATAGACAAGGTATTCGAATTTACGATAGTGAGTTGTAAACAGGATATGATATACAATAGCGATTAAAGACATGTCAAGACGAAAAAGTAAAATCGATATATTGCCAAACCCGTTATACCGCCAAATTTCTTGAAAACAAAAGGTGGCAGTATATCGGGGGTGAACTGTATCTCATAGTACTATACATAACCTCATTCATTTAAGATCCTTTGATTCCCTTCGTAAATGAATTTGAACTGTGATCTTGAACTGCGAATCAATTACCTTAAAACCATGTAAATATTATTCACCAAAGTTTCTACACGTCACCAGGTATATGTGTATACAGAAATCTGAAATTTTCAAATGTATATGTGGTCTTGACTTTAAATCTGGAATTTATCTTATTCTATGCATACGAACTTGACCCATGTTTTTCAGCCACTAGCCAGTCATGTGAAGGGACAAATTTGAAACCAAAATGTAAAACCGGATTCTTTGGGCATTCCGAAAATCCAAACCAAAATCAGTGCAGCCGTTTTGGCTGTTGGGGTGCAAAAAATAATTGAAAAAAGAAACAAACAAAAACACGAAATAGAAGAAGTCGGATTACCCAAAATCTTATCTTTAGTACACCCTGCAGAGTAATCAAACATTGGAGTCAATACAGTATTGTTTCACCTGTAAAACGTGGCCAGTTGAAATGAAATTTGATGACAAAAAATTATCGATTTTTTTTTCGGTGGCGTTAAAAATCAAACCGCTTGTTCATTAGAAACAACGTGTAGCTACCTTGTTGCCATTTGGCAAAGAATTATGGCCAGTATGTTAGATTCAAATTCTTTTGTTTATGTTAAGAAAAAACTTGAACACACAGTTCCATGCGAACACAGATCAATACGAACATACAGATTCACATGAACACACTCAGATCAATGCGAACAAACAGATTCATACGAACACACAGATCAATAAGAACATACAAACAGATCAATGCGAACACACAGATTCATATGAACACAAATCAATACGAACATACACACAGATACACACAAACACATTCAATACGACCACACATCGATTCATACGAACACAGATCAATACGAACACACATCGATTCATACGAACACAGATTAATACGAACACACATCGATCAATACGAAAATACAGGTCCACGTGAACACTCAGATCCATACGAACACAGATCAATACGAACGTACAGATCCACACAGATCTATATTAGTACACAGATCCATACGAACACAAAGATACATGTACACTGACATTTACACACATGATCTTCACAAATAAATACCATACAATTTATGTATATATGTGCAGATTTACACCAAGTTATAAATTGTACATAATTAAAACGTTATATATAAATGTTATAAAGAGGATTCTGAATACATTTTAATGAGTTTAATAGACAGGTTTAAGATATTAACATTTCTGCGGGATTTTTAAAAATGAGGCCACATGATGAAACCCGGCTTTAAAACGTATGAAAACCATAAGTAATTGAACGGTATATTTGTAATTGTCAAATATGACGTTATAGTTTTATTGGTGTTAATCTTTTTGTATAGGCATGGGTTGTAGTAAGATTAATTGGACATTATTATATAACTCACATGTAAAAGTAATAGCAATTCATTAAATGAACAAATACAGTCTACATACTTTTGTCCATGACAATACATTTCAATTAAATGATGATGTACATGTATATTTGAGAATTTTTATTATTAATTTACCCGACTATTAGTAACAGTATAGTGTTTGAATGCTTTTCCTAGATTTACCGCAATGACTTAACGCAATGATTTCTTAATTGCCATTCGATTGTGAACGTAAAATTGCTTTCCGATCATTTATTTTTTATTTATTTTTCGTGGGATATTCCGTAGTTTAAGTGGGGAAAGATAATTGATAATCACTAATGGAGCAGTTTTGAAATAATACTGAGAACCATTTTGTAAAACTAATCCAATATCAGGTAAAAATCAATTACACAAACAGATCGTGTTTCTCTGGTTACAATAATTACCACAGCAATCAATATAGGTGGATATCAAAGCTAATATGGATGGATATTGAAGACTACAAAGTTATTAAGCTTGATATAAAAAGAAAAAAAGGTATTGAAAGCGTGTATTTACGACCTATTATTCGAGTTAGATCTAAACCGAGATGACGATATATATATATATATATATATATATATATATATATATATATATATATATATATATATATATATATATATATATATATATATATATAGTCGGCCTGGCTCAGTCGATAGCGCACTCGACTGTCATGAGGTCGTGAGTTCAAGTCCAGCCGGCGGCAGGTTGGTTTCATGTCCTTCGGATGAGACAATTAACTCGAGGTCTCGTGTCAAAGGTCGTAAGTTTTTAGCATAGGCCAAAATTTGATCCCTGCACCGGCATTTAGAGTGGGTCTCTGTATTAGTGAACGATTCTTGAGTGGGACGTTAAATAACAATATACAAAGAAATATATATATATATATATATATATATATATATATATATATATATATATATATATATATATATATATATATATATATATATATATATATATACATATATATATATATATATATATATACATATATATATATATATATAATGTTACATTTATGTATTTTATCTATATACAATATATCAAAAAGAGTTCTACACATAGAATATGTAATTATCATAACACTTACAAGTAGGTCTTTAACGAACTAAAACAAGAATGACAAGTAATAAAATTGCTTTTGTTAATTGCACCATGAAACCATGTTACAGTCAGTCGTTATACCTCGGCAGTTATCACTCATTTAAAGACAAAACGGGATGCTCGCTCCTCAATGGCACCTGATCCCTCTCTGGATTATTCAGAAGTCTGTGTTTGTTCAATGTTCACCGGATTTATGTATTGTCGCCTCCTGTACCACATGATAATATAAATTTTCATATCTGTGCTTTTTATATGATGTGACATTGAAACATAAAGCGCCTTTTAAAAGAGAATGTTAGGTTGCTTAACTATATCGATTTTTAAATAAGTATTAGCGCATCACATAGAGTGACATTGGAACAGATAATGTTCAGAGATCGATAAAATATGTTTACAATGTAATCAATTGCATCGTCCATTATCAATCAAAGCAGCTTATTTTGGCACTAACGATGAAGCCCAAATCTTCGTTTACCGCATCAAATCCCATAAAATACAAAAGCGTTATAAGTATCGATTATTGTTAGTATTGTTTTCTATTCCAGTATATTGAGCAGTGTAATATCCGAACCAAGGATATCCGGAATGTTTTCATTAAAAAGATTCGCAATCTAGTTTATATATTTCACAAAGCTTAATATAAAACAAAAGCGTGAACAAGTAATGCACAACAAAAGCGTGAACAAGTAATGCACTAATGTTTGTTTTGGAATGATTTACAATACGACTCGATTCAAGTTTTTCGAAAAAAAACTGATAATCGTGGAAATATCGCCTGGATCAAAACAATAAATGTGTGTCCTTTTATGTGGGGTAATGCTTCGGATCTTTAAAAAAGCGATATAAACTGTTCCAAGTGGATAAAATCCGGATAAAAATGCTACTTCAATTTTTACGATGAAAACCGTAGTTTTTTTACACAGTGGTACAAAATTGAAAGCAAAATGCAAGAATACCAATGTGTAAATACAATGTCTATATAAAGTGAAAATGAAGAGGTAACTACATAGATACGAGCAACTTATAGACATTAGAGATTTCCGGAAAAGTATTTCTATGATGTGACGTTAATAAGGCCGCAATAAAACAAAGAATATTAAATATCGACTACAAAAGATATAAACATTATACCAAAGTTATAGTTTTGCCAGAATGTAAATGCTCAAGGTGATCGTTTCTGTCAATAGGACTTCGTCAGTAAAACTTGTATTTAAAATAGAAGTAGAGGTCCGCAACAAACAAAGGTGGGGGGGGGGGAATGTTTTAATTACTATTTCAAGTTAAATTTTATCTGCTTTACAAAAATTAAGAAACAAGTAAACATACTTGATCAATTCTAGGTTTGGCACTTTCGGAACAAAAAGATTCTCTCTCTCTCTCTCTCTCTCTCTCTCTCTCTCTCTCTCTCTCTCTCTCTCTCTCTCTCTCTCTCTCCCTCAATAGTATTTCAATTTCACAAACTGTCATGTCGTTATATCTAGCAGTGATTATTTTGTGTTGTTGTCTCGAATAAATGTGTTGTTTAAGAATTTATGGGGTTATGAGAAAAAGATTATTGCAAAAAAAAAAACAATTATTTTGCAACAAAGTTTATGGAATTGTTTTAACTATTGACGTGTATAAATGCAGACTGTATATAGAGGTAGAATAACATTAAATATAGTACCAACGCCATAGTTATAGTTACGTCCAAAACATCGTATGTTTGTGTAATGATATTTAAATGGACATCAGCTGTTTTATAAAATTTAACAAAAAGGAGATATACATGGGCATAACTTCTTAAATTTCTATATATTTTGTGAAAATTGCTTGGGAGAGCCAGTTCGTCAATTATTCACTTGCAACTGATTAATTAAATTTTACTATTTGAACTGGGTCTGACTTTATTTTCACAAAAAATATAGGAATATGAGATTTTTCATGCATGTGTATAGCAATTATTTGTTATTGTAAATCAAGTACAAGTTGTAAAATTAAAATAAAAATTGAAATTTGTTATGTTAAATACAGATTTTGAAACTTTAAAACGTTTTTAATTTGAATATTTATGTTAAATCACAATTTTTTATTTTTTCTATTTACAGGAACCTCTTTCCCGACAATTTAATCGTTTCTTGCTATACGGGAGTAAGTATTTAGATATTGTGTTTTAAACTGATAGAAATCTCAAACATCATATATATATATATATATATATATATATATATATATATATATATATATATATATATATATATATATATATATATATGTATATATATATATATATAATGATATTGTCATACCTTTACGACTATTTGTGTGGAAACTATAATAAGCAAGACAAGATCTACAAAATTGCTAAATCTGTCTGGGATGCAGAAGTTTTGTAAAAAAGGTTTCCATGCTCTAAGGATTTTCTATTTTTTTTTGTTTATAATATATGTTATAATATATGATATAATATATGATATAATATATGATAATTATATCAACGACAATTCCAGGGGACAGTAAATGTTACGTGAAATTAATTCTGAGTTTTCAGCGTAAAATGGAAACGAAACAGAAATGATTTGACTCGAATTTCTAAGAATATTATTGTGGCATGAGATATGGTGATATATATGGGATTTGGGTAATTTTGTCATCATTTTGATATTATTTTCTGCCTTTTGTGCAATCATTTCAATTTTCCAACGGTTGAAATTGAAAATAAGTTTGAATGATTCTGTTCTGCTTGTGATAAATTTAAAACAAGCACGCTTATCGTCTGCTGATATAACAGAAATACTGTAAATTGTCAAAACAATGTTTTGGATCAATAAATGAAAACTAATGGAATGGTGACTACCAAATGACTCTTTATTCTGGAAACACTGAATCCAAGTTTATATTTTAACATCACTTATTTCTTCAGAAGTAGTCGAGAGTTATAAATGTATTGCCAATTTGATAACCGTTTACTCGTTATTGCTAGGGAATTAAGACATGGTCGTTGTATTAAGCTTTTTTCCAAAGAAAATATTCGAGCCACTTTAAATGTCATAATAATTAGGTACCTAAGTCGGAAATCATAGTGTTTAATGTATTTTTAAAGACTGTACCTAACAGTTTATATATATATTGTTTAATGTTTGTTTGAGTGATGTTTAACACTCAACAAATTTCCAGTTATGTAGTAGCGATTAATTCATAATAGAGGATGAAAGAACCCGGAAATAGACCAATGTTAATCCAGAAATAAATTTTTAAACTTTCTCAAAATATCAGTTTAGGTTCGAGCGGAGGTCGAACACACTCTGATAAGAGGTAAGCGACCCCATGGTTAAAAGCGCTATGCTCAAATAGTTGGCCATTGAGGCTCACAACAAACATTGCAATAATCTTGAATCATTCCCCACATAACATTTTGAATATCCGATATGCTGTTGTTGTTGGTTGTTATTTTGTTGTTGTTGTTGTATTGTCCCCACAGAAGAATCTTTCACTCAAACGTCACCAAATACGGTGAAGGACTTCAAATGTTGGTCAATGCTTCACCAAATACGGTGAAGGGCTTCAAATTTTGGTCAACGCTTAACACTTACGTGTGAGCAGTGAGGGTTCTTTAACGTGCCGACGCCTACTGTGACACTGGTCCTTGGTTTTTACTGTCCCATCCTAAGGACAGGTAAAAACAACCGCCTCCGCTGAGGCTTGAACCCGCGACCCTCCGGTTGCGAATTGAGCACTCAAGAGATATCCGATCCGTAATTATATATTTGAATGAAATATCTCGCTGATATATTGGATGATAGATAGAATATTTTAAATACCATTGTCACGCCCCGCTGGAACATAAGCTGATTTTATGAGACAGTTTGCCAGTTTACTTGCAGAAGACCGGTGCTCTCTTCCCAGATACATTGTAACTGTGTTCTCTCGACACCATTAAAAACTGACTGTCACCATATAACCAAAAATTTGTTGAGTGTGGTGTAAAACAGCATTCAGAATTCAAAAGTATTTTGCACAGCGTACATTGTACAGACTATAATCGTAGATTTTTTGTTACCTATACAATAGAAGACAATTATAAGATTCACTCTTAAGGGGCTGTCATGAATAACGTCAAGAGTTATGTAGCGGTGACATACTTATAATATAGACTTATACTCTTATACAATTTAAAATATTAGTGTATTGTAAAAGAGAAAGTGGTATCATACAAGGCGAAATAGTAAAGTCAAGATACGTCTAAGAGTAACCACTGTAAAATGATGACTATCTTAGCTTCAGAAAAAATCGGAATTTAAATGGTGTTACAAGTGCCAAATATTACTTTAGTATAAGATTATCAGCTGGTACCGAAATACCAGGTTCTAGGTTTATGTATACCCTCGGGGACTCAAAAGGTCCACAAGCAGTGGCAACGACCTAGTGGTTATAAATATTATAAACATATTACCAAAGTTATCATGCTCAAGACTATCGTTTCTGTCAGTTACACTTCATCAGTTGAGTTCCAATTTAAAATAGATTTTCTATAGGGAAAGTGGTATATAAATGGATTTTGAAATGTTTTTAGCCAAATCCCTCGAAGAGTAACCACTGTATCTTCGCTGAGGTTTAAGTCCCTTTATGGTCTTAAAATGAACATCCTCTTAAACTGATATAAATGGATTTTGAAATGTTTTTATATCAGGTAAGTCTGTATTTCACCTAGTGGTATTTCACCTAGTGTTGTGACAATGTGGATATAAAAACACGTGTGTATTCATCATATATTCCATTCTCTTCTAGTACCGAACAAAACTCGTGAAAAGGGTAATAAATGAAACATTACATACAAAGTTCAACTCAACAGATGGCGATACCGTCAACATGACCTACATTCCGGGAGAAAATATATCAAATATCATCATGAACGAGACCTCAAACTTCGACGATATAGGTAGTACTTTGCTTTTTCATGTACGTTTTGAAATCCCCAACAAAGGTCATTTTATTTTTCTAAGTAACATTGAAATTGACGTCAGAGGTTCAATACTCTCCCAAATTCTTAAATATACATATAATATTCATCATCTATCTCTCAAAAAGTATATAATATTTCAAAGATTGTTTCTAATAGGGTAGTGTTATTCAAAGTTTTTATTGTTTTAATGGTTAAAAACGAAAACATGTAATTTTCTCCTTTTCTATTTCTTTAAGTTAACCAAAAAGTTGTATATGACCCGAAGCCTGGTACAACAGGACAAGTCAATATTCTTGGACTGGTAGTATTTTCCGTCTGTATTGGTGTCGTACTTGGAAGAATGGGACATAAAGGAAAACCGTTGTTTGACTTCTGCAGCTGTATTACTGAGTGTTCTATGAGGTTGTTTATTGTCTTCATATGGTATGTATCATCATCATCATCATCATCATCATCATCATCATCAGTTGTGGTAGTAGTAATACATGTTGCTGTCTAATGAAGTTGAGAAATATGGGCAAAGAACATTAAAAAAGAAAGCACTTCAAGTCCAAAAGAACGACCGAAAATGACAATCAGTATAGCAACCTTGATATTGTTGTCTGTAACGTTCACTATGCCAAATAGTGGATATGGTTGAAAACATACTACACCCCAACCATTTTGTGTACCACGCTTTCTATCCTACATTATTATGCACGTATATGATTATGTATGTTGAAAAAAAATTAAAATAATTAAAACCATTTAAAAACATGCAAATTATTGTTAATTGTATTATACTTGTAGGTATTCGCCTATTGGTATCATGTTCCTTATAGCCGGAAAAATAGTAGAAATGGAGGACTTCGGAATTTTGTTGACTCAAGTGGGATTGTACTTTTTGACAGTCTTGTGTGGTTTGTTCATACATGGATCAGTCCTGCTTCCTGGTTTATATTTCCTTTGTACCAGGAAAAACCCTTATAAGTTCATGTATGGTATACTGCAGGCAATGGCAACAGCATTTGGAACATCCAGCAGGTAACGGGATTTCAAGTATCCCCTGAAGCCAGTAAATCAATCAAGGGCAAATTTGCCTTCCATCACCAAAAGGATGTCCCCTTTACATGTATGGTGTTTATACTGTTCAAAGAAACAATAACAGCCACACTTAAAACTTGCAGAATTTCATAATAGACAGAGATAAAATGTTAGTGGCAGATACGATCGTCCTAGGCATTTGTTTTTGACCCTTTTTGAAAAGTTATTATTTTGGTATCATGCTATAATATTTGATCAGAGACATTCTCCTTGTTGTCGAATTTGGTCTAACATGTAGGTGTTATCACCCGCTTTTGTTGTTTTTCTTTTCACGTAAATACTACGGGGTGGAGTCTTGTGAACTCTTTCCTGATCTGCACAAGGTTAAATTTTAGGTAATACATTAAAATATAACCGACAATGCCATACAAACGTCTATCCAGTTTATAATAAAACGTTTTCCCGTGAAGCTTGTCTCAACCAAAAAGTGAGTAGAATCAACCATATGATAATCAAAATGTTACCCCCCACCCACGCCGGTCAAATTATGTCAATCGGACAATGAAAACGCTATACAAAAGTTAAAGATTTGTCAAAAGGTCAAAATGAATGTCAAGACAAATGTTTCTGCCGATAGCAAATCAAAGAAAGGGATATCACACTATTCCCACTACTAAACCATAATGTATTGCCAAATCTATATAAGAGTAAATACTGTCTATGACTATCATAGTGTCTGAAGGGTTGAATTAAAACAGCGGTAATATCAATACGTAACATCATTTTAGAAGAAACATTCGGCTAATATAAATCAAATTCTAAATTTTCAGTTCCGCCACAATGCCTGTTACAATCCATTGTCTAGAGGTCAATAACAACATCGATTCACGTGTTAGTAGTTTTGTCATACCTGTCGGTGCCACCATCAACATGGACGGAACGGCATTGTATGAAGCTGTGGCAGCTCTATTTATAGCACAGGTCAACAACATGGACATGTCATTTGGTCAGATCATCACAATAAGGTAATATCAATATTCCGAATATACCGGTCCTATCGGTAAAACCATTTTGAACATCTTTGTATAGACATATATTGCGAAATTCCTGGTGAAAACTTTTTTTATTTCTTAATAACTAAAAGCTACCATTCGACAAAATATCAAACTTGCTGTTTCTACAGTGGCTTTAAGCGCGAAATAGAGCACTTCTTTAAATAAATTGTAATTTTATTGTATGATATACTTTGATTACCAGCTAATATACTATCTATCAGCTTTGCGCGCTAAAATGACCCTCAAATAGACTTATGAACATGTTAAAGTGTAGTAAATCGTTTTACCAATTTCATTGAATTACATGGGTTTCTTAAAGTGCATAGATGATGTCAATCTGATAAGCATCTCTTTGAAAATAAATGTTAATATATTCTGTCAATGACAATGAATATATTTTTATTCTTTTAGTATAACAGCCACGGCAGCGTCGATTGGAGCTGCC
This sequence comes from Atrina japonica, assembly GCA_030159075.1. NCBI lineage: Eukaryota > Metazoa > Mollusca > Bivalvia > Pterioida > Pinnidae > Atrina > Atrina japonica. Next base: position 552,673 of record BROG01000251.1, on the reverse strand, counting down.
GGAGTACCTCAGGCTGGTTTGGTTACCATGGTGATAGTTTTGGCGGCAGTGGGACTACCTGTTGATGACATCACACTTATTCTTGTCGTTGATTGGTTTTTGTGAGTATGATATATATATATATAATATATATATATATATATATATATATATATATATATATATATATATATATATATATATATATATATATATATTATACATAATACCATTATAGTTATAATGCTCAAGATGATATCGTTTCTGTCAATAAGACTTCATCAGTTGAGCTCCAATTTGAAATGTATGTGTATTTTCTAAATATAAAGTGGTATCATACAAGGCCAAATAATATCTCTAAAAGTATAGCCGAAATACGTCTAAGAGAAACCACTGTAAAAAAAATGACTATCTTAGTTTTAGAAAATTTTCGAATTTAAATGGTGTTAACAGTGCCAAATATTACTTTAGTATAAGATGAACAGCTGGTACCGAAATACCAGGTACTAGGTTTATGTATACCCTCGGGGACTCAAACGGTCCACCAGCAGTGGCAACGACCTAGTGGTTATAGATATTATAAACATAATACCAAAGTTATAATGCTCAAGACGATATCGTTTCTGTCAATTAGACTTCATCAGTTGAGCTCCAATTTGAGTAATAAGCTTTTGTATTATTTCAATAATATAACAAGTGCGTTTATTTTCATGGTTACTTGTCCACGAGTATGTAGTTTATATTTTGATAACTCTATGGATCTGTAGTAGAAACTGTAAAGGATAATAATTAAATTATTTATTATATTTTTCACGCCCAGGGACCGATTCAGAACACTTACAAATGTTACCGGTGATAGTCTCGGAGCAGGCATTGTGTATCATTTGTCAAAGAACGAGTTACCTCCCCTTCATGAGCTTGACGAAATTAGTGTTGATCATCATAACCCAGGCAAAGAAAGTGCAAATCCAAAAGGCACGGATACCATGACTGCCGTTTAAGAGATACCACCTATGATTTGTTAGTTTTTGTTTCAGTAAGGCTCTTGAGCTTTTAATGAAAGAAAATCAGCATTCATAGATAAAATGGCATCTGATGAAACTATATGATAATGTTGTTCACCCATGTTGCAATGGGATTATTCGGAGACAATGAAGAAGATGCGATGAAGAATAATACGGTTGGGATTACTACTGTGTGATTGATATACTAAATGGACTCACCTATTTAATCATAGCATAATAATATGAAACATTAATTTTCAACTCTCAGTGGTTTTTCAATTTTTAAAAAAATTAAAATGTGTTGTTTCTTCACCAATTATATGTACGGACGTTTTACTACATACAGAATTAAACCTTATCTATGTGGACACAGGTAGATTTCGTACATTCTTTGTAAGCCTAGTGGGTGATAGTGTATATTAAATTTCTTCAGTACTTGCTGTGGCAATTAAGTATAATGTTTTGATAGTTTTAAATTTGTTAATTGATTCTGTACCTTTAGTCAAGGTTACGTTAACACTCAGTCAATGTGACAGTGTGATTCTGAAGGTCTATAATCTTTACCAGGTACATAAATAACCGGGGTTTTCCTCACAAAATGGCTACCACAATATATCTGATAATTGTAGAGAGTTGTGTTAAATACTTATGGCACTAAGGAAATTTAATGATACATTTATCTTTAGAGAAAACACCTGATATATCTCCATAAATGAATATATTTTTTAAATAAGAATATGCTGATAAATGGAGATGAAGTTTGGAGATCACTGATCAGTCATCGATATTTATAACGTAGAGAGGTACCCGTCGATAGACTTTTTTTATAAACAGTAACTTGTGTCCATAGCAAAATTAACGTGTAAAATTTTCAAATCATTATCACGTTGATGCTACACTAGTTGTGTATAAGAATAGGATACATTGTTCAGATAAATGAACAGTGAATCAGATATCCAGGAACTTTTTTCTCGTGATCTCTCTGTGATCGTTAATTGCCCTAGTAGTATGTTATTAACAACGGATGCTACATTGATGACTTTATAGTAATTTCTAGCTCTAAAATAGAACAAAATGAGATATTGTAATTAATAATTTCATCATTGTAGATCGTGTTGTTTGTGTGTGCTTGACAGTTGGCGGGAAAAGCTTCGAAAAGCTTAACAACCACGCTTTAATATCCGTGGTTGGGATCCACCCATGAAGCTTTCCCCGTCACCTATCAAGCAAAAAGTTTTATTAAGTCATCCTTAAAAATTTCAGTTTCAATTCTTTTCATATTCAAATGTAGATCTACAATGGATGTATATATATATATATATATATATATATATATATATATATATATATATATATATATATATATATATATATATATATATATATATATATATATATATATATATATATATATATATATATTGATACCGATTGTGTGTTATAATTGTCAATAGATTATGAATATTTTCATGTTTTATATGCCGTAGATAAGTCTTGAGACATATGTCGCCGTATTTACTTTAGACATTTTAGTCACCTTTCATCTTGGTGTCATTTCTGTATTTCTCTTTGGCGTTTGTACCGAGGTACAGATAATTTGTTTGTGATTATAAGAATCCATATTTAAACATCGTCACACTAACTCGATGGGACTCGATACTTTTGTAGTAGTATGAGAAAATATGTATATTCGTTGTTGCTTTTAAAGAAATTGAATCAGATAGTCTCTTATTTTATGTATTTATTTAACTTATGTAGAATTTTCCTCAGAAAAACAAGCTTTGACAGTTAAACAAGTGTTCTGGACCCGGTTGCACAACACATTGTTAAATTTAACCTACAGTTAGCCCACTGGTTTAACATTTGTTAACTTCTCGTTAAATTTAACGAATTGTTGTGCAACTGGGTCCAGATCTTCTGATAACTGTACTATAATATAACCAAAATTCACGTGACAGATAAACAAGTGAATCTTCAGGGTGTTCTCTTGATCAAACATTGACCATATTAAGATACCCAGCTGAGAACGAATGTATCAAAAATGGAAAAAGCTTTTGGAATTAGCGTTGTCTTAACTTCAATTCAAATTTGAGACATTTTAATGGTAAAATGTTTCAGTGGGTATATATCAACATTTGAACAACGATTGTTTTCTCATAATCGAAAAACAAAAACCATTAAAGACATATCAAAGAACATGACTAGTTTAGTTACTCTGGTTAAAATACATTATAAATGAATTGAATATAGAGAGGTTGTATAGGTTGTAGTAAAGCAGCGTAGAGTTTTGTAGAGTCGTTGTGTCTACGTACTGACAAACATTGACGTGGGTCAATAATAAGTGGTATACACTAAGTATGGATGTAGATATTGTACATAGACGATGTCTAGAACAGTTTATTGTTAAAATGTTGCAACCGTCTTTTCATAAAATATTGTATTAATGAAAATTAATGTTCTGTTGTTAATTCGTGTATGTTTAATTATCAGTAAACGTTTTATGAAGTGTCGTCGCTTTCCTTTATTTATCATTAAAAAGAACTCTTAGCTTTGAAAATTCGAAATCAGTTTACATTTGGGTATTCCGATCATGTTATATTCCCAATTTTGATTAACGATAAGAAAGTCAGTGCATATGAAAGTATCCCGTGAAAACCATGTAAACGCTAGCAGTACGGCAGAGTATTAGACTGGCATACGGATAACTCTATATTTGGATTGATCATAAATTGAACAGTCTCAAGCATCTGGGAGATATGATTACAATATGATATTTGACAATTTTTATTTTACGTTGAGGACGGGAAAATAAAACTTTATGCTTTTCTTAGAACACAGTTGTCTTTCTTGGATTTGACGTCTCGCCCTAACAATGTTTTACTTATATAAATATGTCACCAGCTTTAGTTAAAGTTTTGACCTATGCTATGAACTGACGACAATGCATTGAAGGCGTGACACGGGACATCGACTTTAAGTCTCATCCAAAGGAAGCATGAATTCTTGGGGAAGGAAAGGAACAGTCACTATAAATTTTAGTCTTTGGTTTGACCTGGTACCGTAAATCGAATTTGAGTTTACCACTTGACTGCTGCCAGCGGTCATTTAGTTAGTTAAGACACATTTCTTTCACATTTCATTTCGTTGCCAATATATTACTAAATCTAATTGATCTAAATATCAAATTTAAGTCACAGTTATCTTTTACAAATGATCTATTTCGGATACTTTTAGGTGTAATAAATTATATAATTAGTATTCAGGGTTCATTCTTATTTGAATATAATTCATATAATTTATAAAATTTGTGTGTTAAGGGATGGCACGAATAAACAATCCCAATATTATGTCAATGATATTATAAAATTATATATTCCATTTTTGTGATTTCTAATGTTGTTTGGGATCAACAATCTAAATTATTCCATTTTTGTAATTTCTAATGTTGTTTGGGATCAACAATCTAAATTATATAAATTTGAATCGAATTGAATTGAAATGTGTGTGTGTGTGTGTGTCTGTGTCTGTGTCTATGTATGTGTGTCTGTATGTGTTTATGTGTGGCTGTGTGTGAATGTGTATGTGTGTGTCTGTGTGTGTATGTCTGTGTCTGTCTGTGTGTGTGTCTGTGTCTATGTGTGTGTCTATGTGTGTGTCTGTATGTGCTTATGTGTGGCTGTGTGTGTTTGTATGTGTTTGTGTGTGGCTGTGTGTGTATGTCTGTGTCTGTCTGTGTGTCGTATATATATATATATATATATATATATATATATATATATATATATACATATGTGTGTATGTGTGTGTGTGCGTGTGTGTGTGTGCGTGTGTGTGTGTGTGTGTGTGTGTGTGTGTGTGTGTGTGTGTGTGTGTGTGTGTGTGTGTGTGTGTGTGTGTGTGTGTGTGTGTGTGTGTAAAAAGGCACAGAACAAATTTCAGAAAGGAAAATGGATAGTTCTCAATTAATATTCAAACTTGTGGTAAAGTACTTAGATCTAACTGTTGATACTTGTAAGAAGTTTTTCGTTTTTGTTTTGTTTGGTGTTTTTTCTTCTCTTTTTTATGTTTTCTTTAATATATTTATTTATTTACTTTACATGCCCCAGAACATTTACACCTGGCTAGGAAGTAAGGGCTTGGCTGGTTTGTATTTCTGTGCAGATATAGACGATAAGATGATAGTAATTCTATGCGGAGATGGAAGGTAAATAGTCTGTTATGTGCAGTTTGATAACTCTGTCGGATTCAACAGGTGTAGCGGCATTTAAAAAACACATTGGAAATACGGGCCAATCAAACACACAAGGCATACTGCACTACACCACAGAGACGAGTGGCAAAATCGTCTAGTAGTCGCGCCGCTCGTTAAAACAAGCCAATGCAAGGGTAATTTTAGAACTTCCAAAACAAAGCACCAAACATCAGAATAAAATCTTATTTAAAATTCTAGCATTATTCATTGGCCAAGTATGCTATGTATTTAAGTATAGTTCATAGATTCAAACAAACGTTACCCCTATGTATTGACCGCTTTGAAAACCAGTTTGAGTATAGGAAATTAAGAAACTAAGACACTTAGTTAGATAATTCTTAAACTAATAGTTAGTTCTTAAACGTATACATTAAGAAATTATTTTATATCAAACACACAACGAAGTTTGTTTGTTTGTTTATTGTTGTTTAACGTCCTACTCAAGAATATTTCACTCATATGGAGATGTCACCAAATGCCGGTGAAGGGCTTCAAATTTTGGCCTATGCTTGTCACTTAGGGCAATTGAGCAGTGAGGGTTCTTTATTGTGCCGACACCTATTGTGACACGGGACCTCGAGTTTTACTGTCTCATCCGAAGGACAAGAAACCAACCTGCCGCCAGCTGGACTCGAACTCACGACCTCACGATCAAGAGTCGAGCGCGCTACCGACTGAGCCAGACCGGCTCCACAACGAAGTAAATAGAATCACATATTGGCGGGAGTTATCTCCCTTTGGCAAGCGTGTAATTATCTCTAATCTTTGAATTGAACACTTTACTTCCAGTTATGCTAAGTTCCCAAGACTATCTCTTGGCTTGTCATTTAGGTTCTTGCATTTATAATTTCCCCAATGTTTTTTTCTATCTATTTGATCTTCTTTTCTATGATATACATTCTTGAAAACGTGATCTATGTCTTTTAAATGTTCATTTTGTTCATTTCCATGTTTACTCTTTGAACATGTATATGTTGTGTACAAGTTGGTATGTTGTAACTGTACAAAATTTCTGTTGTAACATGTATGATGCCATAATACGACTTATAGCATGTACAAACTGTGCCTGTTACAACATGAACAAAATATTGGTGAAAAATGGTTTCATATTGTATAATTTTTAATCTCATGATTGTAGTTTTATGTGGTCAAATAAAACAATTTCTTGTTGAAAGTCATTTTCCTTTGTACAAATGATTGGATTGTCAATGATTAATACAAAGATTGTCCGAATTCTGTTCCAATCTGATTGCGGATACGAGTTCATCACGATAAAATTCAATTAGCTGCTCTTTAAATTAATTTTTGGGATTTACTTTCAAAGTTTGAAAAGTCCAGATATATGTTGTACAGAAAGTTTTTCCGGAAACAATTTCATGTTTTCAGGTGAGAGGAAAGTAGCTTTGATACAATTTTGATATGACGTATAGTGATAGGTTTTGTGGTGTGGGTATTATATGTAGTCATATATTTTGTGGTGTTGATATGACGTATAGTGATAGGTTTTGTGGACGTATAATAATAGATTTTGTGGTGTTGGTATGACGTAATCATAGGTTTTGTGATGTTGATATGACGTAGTCATAGGTTTTGTAATGTAATGGCATATAGTGATAGGTTTTGTGGTGCTGGTATGACGTATAGTCATAGGTTTTGTGCTGTTGGTATGACGTAATCATAGGTTTTGTGATATTGATATGACGTAGTCATAGGTTTTGTGATGTTATGACGTATAGTGGTAGGTTCTGTGGCGTTGATATGACGTAAAGTAATAGGTTTTGTGTGGTGTTTTTTTACGTATAGTGATAGGTTTTGTGATGTTGGTATGACATGTGGTCATAAGTTTTGTGATGTTGATATGACGTATAGTCATAAGTTTTGTGATGTTGAAATGACGTATAGTCATATGTTTTGTGATGTTGATATGACGTATAGTCACAGGTTTTTAGATGTTGATATATATATATATATATATATATATATATATATATATATATATATATATATATATATATATATCAGAAACCAAAGTATAAATCAATAGAATGTCCAGGGCATAGATACAAATCCGGTTAAATGGACAAACACGGACCTCTGGAAACCAAGAGATGGGATCAGGTGCCATGGAGCAGTACGCATCCCCTGTCGAGCGGTCACACCCGCCGTGAGTCCACAGTAAAATCCAATGAAATACTTCAGGAGTGTATCCTCGTCACAATTGGTACAGACGTCTCAACCGCCAACGAAAAGGCAGCTCAACATTTCACCTAGTGAAACAGAGTAATCGCAAACAATACTATTATACCGACCGTAAAATTTGTTTTACGGTGACATTAAACGCGGTTTTCGATATCCCTGTGTCAATAATTTGTCAGTGAGTATATGAAATCTTCATATGTTGTACACGTCCTGGCATATCGGATCATTTGTGAAATATAAACTCCATATGCGGGTGACTGAGGGATATTACTACTTAAATGTGGAATAGCCATAGTATTTGTTATGAAGTTTAGTTATAGGTTTTGTGATGTTGATATGACATAGTCAGAGGTTTTGTGATTTTGTCTGATAATTTTCTTTGTTTATGGTCTCGAGTCCAGGACCAAAGACCATAAACACGAAAATTCAGATGAGCAAATTTTATTCTCAAAAGTTAAGAATTTACTCATCAGAGTAAAAAGTGAAACCATAAAACGACTTAAGAATTTTATCAATTGAGGGTTAGATTGTCGGGCGCAGTGTGAATCTCGTCCAGGACATATTTATTTCCAGATTCACTTAACTTCGATGTTTGAACATTACTCTTACTATAATCTATGATCACAAAAAAGTTCAGTCCTGTATTCCACCATATTTTAAACTGAAGAGCACGCCTTGCATTTCATATAGCTATACACCTAGCATCGCATCCAAGCTATTCAATTACAAACAGGTTTTGCAGTGCCTAGACATCAACCATCTTCTACACAACACTGTCACATGTTCATGTGCTTCATCTCCTTTCAAATACAATACTACCGGGCATGTCATTACCGGCGACGTCTTCTATTGTTGAAAATGAAAGCCTCAAAAATCTTATTTTAAGGGGCCCTAAATACCGGGAAGCCCGTTCTTTTAATTGGCGTCAGAATTTCAGTTTAGTTATGGATTCTGTCGAAGATTATGCCAGACGATGGGCCAAACATGAAGACGTAGAACCAGACACTTTGTCTGAATGGCTGAAAGCCATACGATGGTTGATAAAATCTCGTATTCGAAAACTTAAAGGGACTATGAAAACACGTTATCCCTCTGTATTTAATGATCCAGAAATAGTAACTGAACTGGATAGGTTACATGACCAATATGTACTGGTACCAGCAGACAAAGCCTCAAATAATATAGTTTTTATTTGTAAGGCACATTACTATAATTGTTTATTAGAAGAACTTGGGTTTAATACGAATTCTGAAAATCCTACATACACACGTAGCTCACTTTCAAAGGACGAGATCCTTCAAAATCACGTGTCCGTATTACACTCATTTGATATACCTACAACGGAGATCTATTTCGAGCTACCACATTTATACTGGATACCTAAACTTCATAAAACCCCATATAAGCAAAGATACATAGCAGGATCCAGCAAATGTTCTACCAAACCTTTATCTTTACTCCTTACCAAGATATTGACAGCTGTTAAGGAGAAACTTCAAAAATACTGTACAGTTGCTTATTCCAGAAGCGGTGTAAATCAGATGTGGATACTTAAAAATTCTAAACAGCTTTTAGAAAATTTGAAGGCACACAATTTTTCTCGAATTCACAGTATCAAAACTTATGATTTCTCAACTCTTTACACTACTATTCCACATAAAAAATTAAAAGAAAGACTTTTTAGCATCATAGACAACTGCTTTTTCACTAAAGGTGGTACCCGAAAATTTAAATATCTAGTGATTGGCTATCAGGATACTTATTTCGTCAAACACCACTCTGATTCTACACATAAGTATACTGAAGTTGATATAAAAAACATGCTGGAATTTCTAATAGACAATATATTTGTAATGTTCGGAGACGTGGTCTTTCAACAAACTGTCGGCATTCCTATGGGAACCAATTGTGCTCCTTTATTGGCCGACCTGTTCCTTTATTCATACGAAGCAGACTTCATTCAGAAACTGCTGAATCAAAAGAAGAAAAAGTTAGCGGTGTCCTTTAATTTGACATTTAGATATATCGACGACGTTTTGTCAATTAATAATGACAATTTTCATACATATGTCAATGCGATATATCCCAGCGAACTAGAAATTAAAGATACAACAGAATCAAGTACACACGCTTCATACTTAGACATTTTACTTAATATAAACACAGACGGGAAATTAGCAACTAAGCTTTACGATAAACGCGACGATTTCGGCTTTCCCATCGTAAATTTTCCACATTTAAGTAGTAATATCCCTCAGTCACCTGCATATGGAGTTTATATTTCACAAATGATCCGATATGCCAGGGCGTGCACAACATATGAAGATTTCATATACAGAGGTAAACTACTCACTGACAAATTATTGACACAGGGATATCGAAAACCGCGTTTAATGTCAACGTTCCGCAAATTTTATGGTCGGTATAATAGTTTTGTTTACGACTACTCTGTTTCACTAAGTGAAATGTTGAGTTGCCTTTTCGTTGGCGGTTTGTTGAGACGTCTGTACCAATTGTGACGAGGATACACTCCTCACGTGTTTCATTGGACTTGACTGTGGACTCACGGCGGGTGTGACCGGTCGACAGGGGATGCTTACTCCTCCATGGCACCTGATCCCACCTCTTGGTTTCCAGAGGTCCGTGTTTGTCCATTTTTACCGGATTTGTATCTATGTCCTGGACATCCTATTGATTTATACTTTGGTATCTGAGATTTTTATATTAATAACTAACCAAAAAGTATAAACGCGTTAAAAATCAAATAGACAGGACGTTTTGTGGCATAAAAAGGGGAATAGATATTATACCTTTTTAAAAACATTAACAACGTCTTGTAAAATGCCAATGCATGACCGAAGTCCATAATCTATACAAATAAAATGTATCATGTATATAATAAACGATATTTAAATTAGTATAAGTACATTAGATAAGATAAATGGTTCGGGACATACACTGGGGCAAATGTACGGACTAAATTTACACCGCCCCTATCGTTAATGTGAACGAACGTCGTATGGCCAAAACAAGCCAACAGAAAAAGAAATGTTGGTCTCCTAAACCTATTTTGTTCAAATAACACGTTGTTTCCGAAAGCCAGATGATTAAACATGTCCCGAAATACTCGAGGGCGACAATGACAATGACATTAGCGTTTATTTATCTCGAGGCGAACATAGCGGGCGCTGTTAAGAATTACTTACGTCAGCTACATACTGTACTTAAGTATATTATCACATAAAAAGAAATTTGTCTAAGAATTTCTATATGGTCCAAAACTTTACCCAAGTTGAGAAAAACATTTGTCTGAGAATAGTTCTATGGCCCTGGGCCCTGGTCTTGCGATAAGGTCGAGGGATTAAATGTGCATAAATGTCTCTACCGGAGAATCAGTGGCTGATGGTGGTATGCAGGAGTTTAGCGTTATAATAGGGAAATTATATGAAAGGTTTGTTATCCATGAAATAGTGGCATTATGCAAGTTTGGTGTTATAACGGTTATGATATATGGGGTAGAACTGTATTATAGAACATGGCCCTGATTATAATCACTGGTTAGTTAATTTAGGGGGCGATTCCGGGTACTTTCATGATACAGCCGATACTGGTATTACCCCTTTCAATTATCCAAATTAACTTGGTAAAATATGATAATATACCAATGTACGAAAGAAACAATTTCAAGACACTCCCAAAACATGTATACATTTAGTTAACAAAAGATCTACTGGCAAAAAATTAGAAACAGGGACACCTTTGACTAGAGGTCCTTTGTCTTGGACTTGGTCTTATGAACACGCTTACGACTTGCGACCATTTTAAAAATCAAGTCCTGTCTTTATGATTACACAGTCTACTGTAGTATGTATACCAAGGTTATTGTACAAATATATTGATTTATCTTTGTAAATGTAACAGGTATAAATATTTATAAACTAATTTATATCGTATCTGAGAACGTGCAAGTATGCCTTAAGTCCTCAGTAGGGTTTGTGTTGATAAATAAAGTTTTTTAACTTAAGACTTTGGACTAAATGACTCCTGAAAACTACTAAATTCTTGCCAAATCCATTTTACCGTACAATAGAAAAGTTGGAAAATGTGAAAAAATATATTCACAGAAAATGAAAATGTGATGAATATAATATACAAGTATATGGTCTGAATATGCTAGGATTGCCAGCTTGTGAATCTAACGCTCTTCTACTGTTGCACTTTGGCTGATCTACTGAACATGAGTAAATGTGCTACTTGAAGAACATTGGGAACATTCATAAACAGTTAGATTTATTATTTGGCAGCTTTTCTTTGGGAAATGTGCATTTACATTAGGTTCGGGCTCAACTGATGAATTGACAGATACGATCGTATCTAGCATTTGTTTTACATCTGTTGTAAAACTATAAGTTTGGTATTGTTAATGATATTTATCAGATTAAAAAGAAACACAGTTGTACTGACACCAATATACTAAATATCTAATGACAAAGGACCAAATTTTTTTTAATACCTATTTGATGTTCAGTGCTTCAGTTTTAAAGGGGTATATAGTATTAAATATGTAAAGAAATAACTAATAAAAATCATTTGATATAGTGATATCGAAATGATTGATTTTGATCGTTCTGTTATATTTATATTCAGAACCTGATTACCTATGATTATTAATGTATACTATGATTTTTCTTCCAAGAAAATAGTAGTCGGTATTTGAAAGGCGTTACAGATAAATTAATAGAAGGTATATATAAATACGATTCTAATGACGATGATATCACGGAGGAAGCACAGAAAACTGAAAACATGGAGAGTTCGATAATTGTGGTTTTTTATATGTTATATTGCAGACATACTTATTCAAGCAGACATAACGGTAATATAAAATCTTAATAATATATGTTTAATATATCTGTATCAAGATATTATCATTTTGTCTTCTTTGGCACATATAAACATACACAGACATTTATATATATATATATATATATATATATATATATATATATATATATATATATATATATATATATATATATATATATATATATATATATATATATTTATATGTATGTATATGAAGAACCTATGGATAATGGAAACTCCAAGTCTATAAGAATACGAGAAATAAGATATACAAATGAAAAAATATGAAAAACATTTCCAAATTCTAAATATAAATAATAAATATATAATTTATTTCATTACAGTGTTTTACATCAAACTGTCAACATTAAAGGAATGTATTAAGGAAATGTCCTCATTTTTCAAAAAACATAAATCAGCTCCTCTGTGAAGAGCTGAAGCCAGATTGGTCCTACGTTTTCATGCTCCAGATATAATTATACAGATTTGTTATAAAATGTCAAGCAAGTCATTGGGGTGAAAAAAAAAACTGTGTACAACTTGTACTAAATATATCCATAATTTAGACAAAAACTGTAGAATAGGAAAATTTCGTTGTGGTTTTTATTTCGTTGTCGATATTTTTAACAACACCAAGGTTTCAACCAGAGACCAACACAAATGCTCAAGACGACCGTTTCATTAGTTTTATTTCTAACACAATTAAATTTTAACCACACGAAATTTTCTGATTCTGCAGTATTTTGGTTATTTCACGATCAAATAAATAAATGTTATCTAGAAGCTAAATCAAAAGATTATGGCAAACGTATCACCAGGCCACTGAAGAATATTTAGGAAGATAAAAGTGTTTTATAGCAAACAATTTCATATTGTAAAATTGTAAAGCTATTTCACGTGAACTGAAAGAGGGAATTAATATATAAACAAAATATACAAACAAGAACATCAAAGAATCATCATTGACGGACATTATTCAGTACTCACGTTAACCAATCTTTTCATAATTTTAAGTTGAATGTATGTTGCAACTGGACATATTTGTAATGGCGTGAGAAGGTAATTAATGATGAAAATCATTCGAAAATTTTTTTCAAAAATATTAAAAATTGTTTAAGTACATACCCCAATTATGTATGTGAATATTATAATGCGTTTCCTATTAAGACTATGAATTTGTATAGTTTTACGCCACACTTAACAATTTTGGTGTTATATGATGGCGGCCAGTTCTACTGGTGGAGGAGAGAATCCGTTCACAGTGTATCCGGGAAGAGACCACCGGCCTTCTGCAAATAAATTGACAAACGTTCTCAGAAAAATCAGTTTAGGTTCTAGTGGGGCTCGAACCTGTGCTGACCAGAAGCGAAAAACTCTAAGCTCTAACCGCTCGATCACGGAGGCCCGCCTATTCAGACAGATCCAGAAACAGAACAAAAAATTATAATAAAAACAGTGAAATAAAAATTGAGAAATTTTGCTGACATCAACACCAAGATAGGAAAGAGTACCTTTAATGACTCAGCTTTTAACCTACTGTTTTATATCTGAATATTAGAAATTTTATCCCCATGAAAAACAATTACGTTTATATGTTCATTTATAACGATAAAAGTTATAAATCATTTACACCACTGGCAAGGCTATTACAGTTCAAAAAGCATGGGATATTTGACAGAAAAAGAATCGGATAACCTATTTATCACATAATTTGGCTAAGTGCTTGTATTTATTTTGATAACTTCAAAGCAATTTCATTCATCTGACACAGAAGTTTCCAAAGAACGTCCACTTTTTATATAAAATGAAATTGTCGATTTATTGAGAGATGTGATTTAAGATGTATCAGAGAAATTACATTTTACAGTAACAATTGTATTAAAGCATTTCTAGATGACCAGTGGTAAGTGTATATATTTGTAAACACATTTTTATGTTAACGGTAAATTATTTGTGAAACGAATCACGTTTATCATATATGAAACCAGTCTTATGCATGGAACAGTAAAAGCTTGCTTCTGTAAACATACCTCCTAACATGACATGATTTACGTCCATGTTTATTCAGCAATGATGTAAAACACATATTTTAGTGTGTTGTTGTAGTTTAACAAATATTTGCAAACATGCGGTGCAATAATTCCGTATAATTATCTACCTGTAAAGCCCATGCGTATGTTTTGACTTCAGAAAGAATGCATATCACACATTGCTAGAAAATATTGAATACTTAAAGGGAAATTAGCTGTCTTGTATTTGTAAAAAGAAAACAACTCTGTTTCTACCACTTAGTTTGATTTTCTATAACAAACAAGAGATACAAACAGACATAATTTCCTATATATTTTGCAAAAAATGTTGATTAAACCCAGTTTGGCAATTGTTCGTTTGCTTTATTGGACCTTACTATTTGTGTATGGATACAACACTGGAGATATGTTTGGAACACACAGCTTATGTCCCTTTAAACATTCTGTATGTCGCCAGTTATCACTCAGTCACATATGGAGTTATATTTCACAAATGATCCGATATGCCCGGACGTGTACAACATATGAAGATTTCATATACAGAGGTAAACTACTCACTGACAAATTATTGACACAGGGATATCGAAAACCGTGTTTAATGTCAACGTTAAGCAAATTTTACGGTCCGTATAATAGGCCTGTTTGCGACTACTCTATTTCACTAAGTGAAATGTTGAGTTGCCTTTTTTGTTGGCGGTTGTTGAGACGTCTGTACTAAATGTGATGAGGATACACTCATCACGTTGACTGTGGACTCACAGCGGGTGTGACCGGTCGACAGGGGACGCTTACTCCTCCATGGCACCTGATCCCACCTCTTGGCTTCCAGAGGTCCGTTTTGTCCATTTTTACCGGATTTGTATCTATGTCCTGGACATGTTATTGATTTATACTTTGGTATCTGAGATTTTTTACATTATAGTAGAATAGGGTATACATTTAAAATCAAAAAATATTTAACGTTACAGCATTTGTTTAACAATAAGATAAAGAAATGTACACAGATACGGACACAGGTAATTGCAATATATATATATATATATATATATATATATATATATATATATATATATATAAATATATATATATATATATATATATATATATATATATATATATATATATATATATATATATATATATATATATATATATATATAAATACAGAATGCCACACCACAAAACAGGTTTAAGTTTTATTAACTTACCAAATAAAACTTAAAACTGTTTTGTGGTGTGGCATTCTGTATTTTACGATTTAATTTCTTTCAATAACTTCAATATACTTTTATTTATATATATATATATATATATATATATATATATATATATATATATATATATATATATATATATATATATATTTAAAATCTATATAATTATATTTCACCATCACAAAGTTTTTATCGATTGATATTTTGGAGTCCAATTTTTATTTCGTATCTTACTATTGAAATGTTACTTTATTGTACTGCACAAAGAAACAAATAACATGCAGATGGATTTGCAGTTTTGATATTTCCGTAGTGTAATCTACGTATTTCTCCGTTATGACCTAATATGTCAGTTGCTGCTTCTCTACCTTTTAATTGTTTAAGAGCCGACATATGTGGAAAAATGTAGTTCACACTTGTTAAAAGTTGCACCTCTTAATTGAGAAATGAAGACAGTTACGCCATTTATCCTGCTATAACTGTACAAAAAGACAGAACATATAAGTCACACCTGTCATACACGAGATGAACATCTGACATTAAAAGGCAACCACTCCTGATTATATATATATATATATATATATATATATATATATATATATATATATATATATATATATATATATATATATATATATATATATGTGTGTGTGTATATTTGTGTGTGTGTGTGTGTGTGTGTGTGTGTGTGTGTGTGTGTGTGTGTGTGTGTGTAAACATTTGGCATAACCGTTTAAATAGATTTAAATAGATTTCACTGTGACAACGTTTTGGTCATAAGTTACACAACGAATGTACAAACGACGAATTGGGAAACTCGTTTATATGAAAGAAATTATTTTCTCTTGGAATATTTGCCAGTTTTATGTCATATACATAAAGACCATCAATTACAACGTTATCTTAAAGTTATAAGGAATGGGGATCATCTCTACATGCAATGAATTTCGTTTATATGTCTATTTCACATACATGAATAAATAGATGATGGGCAGACTTAAATTTACATGTAATTCTTCTTTTTTGTTTTTCTTTTTAAAAGTTGATATGTCAAAATTACGTAAATGAGAATGTTTTGTACAACATGTCCGTCAATTAGTCGTGACAGTTATAGTGATATGCTGGACATGAAGGACTTAGTTATCGTTGTCTGGTAAAGGTGTTTTAAAATACAATTGAAACAAAATATGAAGCTGTCGTTGTATGTTATTATTTTGTAGTTGTTATTGTTGTTGATGTCGTAGTGGTTTTACGCCACACCCAACAATTTCAGTCATATGTTCTCGGCAAGTTTTTAAATGTGGAGGAGAGAATTCGGTTACAATGTACCCGGAAAGATAAAACCAGCCTTCCGGAAATAAGTCGCGATATCCTAACCACTCTCGCTGAAGAGAAGGGAACAAAATCTATGACTTAAATTGCAAGGGATTTTGACTTCCTGCCAACACAACACCTATCGTGAAAAAGATACGAAGAAAGTATCAAGAAAGGATGTATCGATTTTATCTCTAAACTGGAAAGTGTCAGTGCGAGTACTAAACTCATACTGTCAAAAATTCGTCCCGGGTCTTGATAATGTATACGATTGATTATCTATATAAGTTTAATGACATTTCATCTTTTAACTAAAACTGAAATGGATAACCCATACATGAATGGGCTTGACATTTATACAATTCACCCCACCCCATGGTTATTCTAGCAATGATTCAATTAAAACAGATTTAACTATCTCATGCATGACACTATTATATAACGGCAATGTGTTTAAATGCATTATTAAATCAATAGAAAATTTAAAAAGGACGATCAATAATCTATTTTTTAAGAATCTAACTGAATTCATAATTAATATTTTACTTGGTTATTTATCTATGGGTTGGTTATTTATCTATGGGCTGAATTGCAGCAAACTTCAAAACACTATCACTTATTTGACCATGTTCAAATATGGTATTTGGTTTAGCTATATTGCTAAAATATTATTAATATTATGAAATCATTGTCATTTTGATATCAAGAGAAAGTTTACTCTAAACTACAAAAATATGATATTTTCAAAATTCAAATCCAGTAGAGCCAGATTCTGGTTATGATGACGCCTTATAGAAAACAAAATTCAGATCCAGTAGATGACGCCTTATAGAAAACAAAATTCAAATCCAGTAGAGCCAGTGTTTTTTTATTTTGCTGAGCGCTGATACCATCTCGACAAGTCTGATGTCAGATTAGGCCAGGTCAAGTTAGGTTTATGGTTTAGGAATGTAGAGCGAATTTGATCTACTTGATTTCCAGAGGTCCATGTTTGTCCACTTTTTACCAGATTTGTATCTATATCCTGGACTTCCTATAGATTTATTTGAGATTTTTCATATTACTTCAGTTCAAGGTAATTCGGACAGTAATTCGAGTTCCCATTTTCATCAAAAGTTTATTGGAATCTTATTTGAATACTTTTCAATTATTTTAGGAATCATTCGCAGGTGTGCTTTAATAACCCAGAGCATAAAAATACAATTGGCATTAGAACTTTTGAAATACTAAAATTGCCAGTGATCCATTCATTCCTAAGATAGTATACACTTGCTCGCAAGTTTAAATGCCATACAATGTAACAATTTCCACTTTATTAAAAAATAATCCGTGTTTCTCCAAAATCTGCCTATGATACGTCTGAGTGATTGATTAAAACAATGTTGAATAGATTTTTGCAAAACAATCATGATTAATTGAGAGTTTTTCTAAAGACAGATTCTTCTCTCGGATACCGTTGAATATTTGCGAACACTAATTTCAGCAATGTCCCACATACGTTACCTTGCCATTCCAGTCATGTTTCGCACACAATACAAACAGTCTTCTTTTGCGCACTAACATTTTACATTTTTCCCCCTTATTCTACAAAAGAATAAAGCAATTGTTAAAGGGATATATCAACAACGAGGTCACTGCTTTAATATATGCATAAACGTGAAGGTTAATGATGCAAATTAACTTGCTTTTTGCAAAACGGACAAGAGAAATTCTAAATATATCAGTGAAAATAAACTATTTTGGGAGACACAGATTTTCATCTTGCATGCAAAAGAGAAAATGGTGATTAATTATATCAAACAAGACCATGATTAAAAAACCAGTAGAGGAACATCATTCCAAAGCGAACAGAAAGGAATCGTCGTCTCTGGTGAAATAAGGAAATTCTGACAAAGTGTAAGTTTTTTTTTATAGTTTATTTTCATCACAGAAACATTCAAACACCTGGTTGATATTCTGGTTCGATACTATTTTCTGTAACTGATTTACAAATAATAGAAGACAAATTTACGATAGATACAAGGGATTTTGATTACTGCATTAAAATTAGAACACAGCGAACACATTTCAAGCCAAATAAATCTATTCTACCTTTAGAGCATGCAGTTGAACGATATAAGTGTATTATATATCTTATATTTTATTGTGGAAGATAAATGTACTTCATTATTCATTTTATCATTTAAGTTGATTTATAAAACATTTGCATTTTTTAAATTAGGCTTACAAGATTGCTATTCGAACGTTCGCAACAATTTGTTCATTAAAAATGACTCAGAATGGTATGTTGTGACACAATTTATCTTGATGCAAATAATTGTATGCTACAATACAAATGGATATAGGTTTATTACAATGTTACGCCGTTCTGGAAGTGTTCGAGTAATCTAAATTGCCATATTAAGTATACCACATTAGAAACAATGTATTAAAACAAGGTCCATTACTTGACAATAGAAGTATTTTGTTAAAACGATACTTCAGTAATCCACACAAAAGACATAACAGTATACAATGCAACAGTTACTGCAATGTACGGTCATTTCATGTACAAGTTACTAGAGCAAAGTACGATAATTTTAAATAACGCGTTCCAAAAAAGCACAGTCATTCCATGTACCAATTACTAGAACAAGGCACGGAATTACTAGACATAGTATGACCATTTTATGAAGTCTAATTGACAGAAGCGATCGCCTTGAGCAATTGTTTTGGCCCCCATTCTATTTACATAACTATAAATTGGTATTATGTGTATAATACTATAAAGAGTTACTAGATCACGGTACGGTCATTTTATATACACATTTACTAGAACAAGGAAAATTCATTTCATATAGGCTACAGTTACTAGACCAAGGTTTGATAATTCTGTATGAAGAATTACTTGAACAAGTTACGATAATTTTTTATAAAGATTTACTTATACAAGGTTTAAGAAGAAATTTCAACAATACCTTAAAGTTGCTTATTCCAGAAGCGGTGTAAGTCAGATGTGGATACTTAAAAATTCTAAACAAAGTTTAGAAAATTTGAAGGCACACAATTTTTCTCAGATTTCACATTATTAAAAGAGAGACTTTTTAGCCTTCAAATTTTCTAAAAATTGTTTAGAATTTTTAAGTAACCACATCTCATTTACACCGCTTCTGGAATAAGCAACTGTATAATATTGCTGAAATTTCTTCTTAACAGCTGTTAGTATCTTGGTAAGCAGTGAAGATAATGGTTTGGTGGAACATTTGCTGGATCCTGCTATGTACCTATGCTTATAAGGGAAACTAACAACTAGGCTATACCACAAACGCGACGATTTCGACCTGCCCATCGTACAAATTCCACATTTAAGTAGTAATATCCGACAATCATCCGCATATGCAGTTTATATTTCACAAATGGTCCGATATGCCAGTGCGTGTTCAACATATGAACATTTCATGTGCAGAGGTAAACTACTCACTGACAAACTATTGACACAGAATCATCGGAAACCGCGTTCGGTGTCAACGTTCAGCAAATATTACGGTCGGTATAATAGTCTTGTTTGCGATTACTCTGTTTCACTAAGTGAAATGTTGCGTTACCTGTATCAATTGTGACGAGGATTCATTCCTCGCGTGTTTCATTTTGATTTGAATGTGGACCGGTTGACAGGAGATGCTTACTCCTCCATGGCACCTGATCCCACCCCTTGGTTTCCAGATGGCCGCGTTTGTTCATTTTTTTAACCAGATTGTCCTGGACATCCTTAAGATTTATACTTTGGTATCAGAGATTTTTTTATATCAAAATATTATTAACAATATCAAAGTTAGAGTCTTACAGAAGATGTCAAAACAAATCCTTAAGACGATAATTTTTGTAAATAATACTTCATCAGTTGAGCTTGAAACTGATATCTATTTCCAAAAGAAAAAAGTGGTATCATACAAGGCCATATATTGCCAAATCTAACTCGAATAATTACAGCGCCCTCTTCTGGTCAAAGTCCCTCCAGTAGGCTTGAACGCATTATGTGTTAAAAATCTTTCAGCTGCCCTGTGAATCAGGTGACCGATCAGAAACAATCAATATATGATTCTGTGGAGTCAGGATTTCCTTTTCAAAATTGAGGATGAATTGAGGTTAAATAAATGTTCGAAAAAAACAAAGGAAATATATACTGCAAATAAATGATATGTTTACAGTTGTAATTTTACGACAACTTTCTTTTACCAGTAATTTGAAAAAAACTCGAGTGTTGTAGGGTAGTCAGTGCTACGTCACAAAATTCTGACGTAAATTACTGTGACGTCACGATCTGGCACAGTAAATATTTCTTCCGGTTGAAGAATTCTGGGTCCGAAGTCACCAAATTTAATCAATACTCAAGCTCAATTAACTTTTCATGATGTTAAGGTAAAAACACGCCAAATTTATTCTGTAACTGGACATGTTTGTATATTGACGATATACAATTGTAAATCATGATAAAAATTATTGCTCATTTGAAGGAAACGTCCGAAATATTAAAAAATTGTTCAACGAATTTATATACTTTTTACAGGAAAATCATAAATGTGGCGAAAACAATTATGTGACTGATGTAAAATATTAATATGTTTCCTATTCACTACAATTTGGAAGTTTTACAAATGATTATATAATAATAGTTAAAATAATGAAATTAAAGTTGAGCTTGAGTACTGAGTAAATTTGCTGATTTCGGGCCCAGATTGTGTATGCATTCAGGCGTTAATGTAGTGATCGAAGTGAGCGAAATATAACGACTGGATTATTCGGGTTATGACAAATCTGTATAAGCGTATTGTCCGATTCACATAAGAATACGGGGCAGAGTAACCGTTTGATTATAATACGGATGATTTTACTCACTTTTCATCTGCATTGGAAAAACGTTTTATTCCTCACTTGACACTCTCTTATGTATGGTGAAAAGTAGGAACGATTACACTAATCAGTGTAATTTTAATGCTATGCTTTATTACCTTAAATTTAAAGTCGCCAAGGTCAAAAAAGGTTATATGGAATTTACTATACCCACTGTAAAATGAATACCTCAGCTTTAAGTTTAGAATAAATGGCGCTTTCTGAACGAAATACTACTTTAGTATAGAACAAGGTACAATAATGTCGTATACAGAATTACAAGAGCAAGATACGATCATTCTCTATACAGAATTACAATAGCAAGCTACGATTAATTTCTATACAAAATAACAATAGCAAGATACGATTATATTCTGTACAGAATTACAAGGGCATGATACGATTATATTATGTACAGAATTACAAGAGCAAGATACGATTATATTCTGTACAGAATTACAAGGGCATGATACGATTATATTCTGTACAGAATTACAAGAGCAAGATACGATTTTTTTCTATACAGAATTACAAGGGCAAGATACGATTATATTCTGTACAGAATTACATGGGCATGATACGATTATTTTCTATACAGAATTACAAAAGCAAAATAGAATTATACTCTATCTGAAGTACAAGAGCAAGCTACACCTCGTGTCTTTTCATTTTGGAAATTAACTAACTCGAGTTAGATAAAATAATCAACACTCGTTGTTGAATCTCTACGGAAGCGTATTAGGGGTACCTAATGTTTTTTTATTTCTCGTTTTTCCAACTTTGAAGTTGTCTTTTCCATTTTTTTTCTTGGAATTTCCAACTATTTTTTCGTTTTGCCAACGATGAAGTTGTCTTTTCCAACTTTTTTCTGGGAATTTCCAACTATTTTTTCGTTTGCCAACTTTAAAGTTATCTTTTCCAACATTTTTTCTGGGAATTTCCGACTTTTTTTCTTGATTTTTCCCACTTTTTTCTCGTTTTGCCAACTTTAAAGTTGTCTTTTCCAACTTTGTTCTTGGAATTTCCAACTTTTCCAACTGTTTTCTCGGAATTTCCAACTTTTTTCTTGACTTTTCCAACTTTTTTTCTGGACTTGTCAAGATTAATATAGATATGGTCTACATTTGTAAAGACTCAATCGGACAGTATGTATTGAATAAATTTAACATAAATATAGCGTAGCTTTCAATTTTAAGAGACCGTGTAAAATATCACGAAACGGTACAATTAATGATTAGCAATCAGGCGATTGTTGGTTATAATGGTAGAGTTAAAAGGAAAATGATGATACATCTACATCGAAACTACCCTGAGAGACTATGGTAGTGACTCATATTACCAGTAATTGTGCATATATTTGGTGAAATGTAGCATTGATACAAATGAATTAAACATTTGGAACATAATGAATTATTCAAAACCGTAGTTTATTAAATGGATGCATTTTAGGTCTGTTTTCGATATGATTCTTAAATTCTATTGCTTAAAGCATTGTGTAACATCAGGGGGCATCATTGCAAATTTTTATGTTTTTAAGGACATTTTTTTCAGTTTTTTGCCTTTATGATCAAGATTGTAGTATAAAGTAGTGGCAGATCTGGACATGTTCTAAGGATTGACATAAATATATACTAACTCAATACTCGGTTACTGTGCATTAGATTAATTAAAGCGTATCTTTTAATGATTTTATCAGCACACAGAAATGAAATTAAGCCTCCATCTGCTAATATTTCACATTATTATACACCTCAAAAGAAGATTATCTGAGCAAACATAATGCATATGAAATAAATGTTAGGGAATCTTTTTATTAAAGGTTATTTTTGACTTGCAGACACTAAATTGTGGCATCTTTACTCTTCAAAAATATTCAATTGTCAAACTAATTAACTCTGAAAAGAAAGAGAAATTCAGCAGATAAAAGCTGAATTCTCCATTGTTTCTTTAAAAGTTGGAAAAGCTAACTTTAAAGTTGGAAAAACGAGAAAAAAAAGTTTGAAAAACCAACTTTATAGTTGGTAAAATAAGAAAAAAAGTTGGAAATTCCAAGAAAAAAGTTGGAAAAGCCAACTTTAAAGTTTCCAAAACGAGACAAAAAGTTCGAAATTCCAAGAAAAAGGTTGGAAATGCCAACTTTAAAGTTGGCAAAAACGAGAAAAAAAGTTGGAAAAACCAAGAAAAAAAGTTGGAAAACCAAGAAAAAAGTTTGTAATTCCAAGAAAAAAGTTGGAAAAGCCAACTTTAAAGTTGGAAAAACGAGACAAAAAGTTGGGAAATCCAATAAAAAAGTTGGAAAAACGAGTAAAAAGTTGGAAAAGCCAACTTTGAAGTTAGCAAAATGTTAAAAAAGTTGGAAAAGCCAACTTTCAAGTTGGCAAAACGAGAAAAAAAGTTGGAAAAGCCAACACTAAAGTTGGTAAAACGAGACAAAAAGTTTAAAAAATCGAAGAAAAATTTGGAAAAGCCAACTTTATAGTTGGTAAAACAAGAAAAAAAGTTGGAAATTCCAAGAAAAAAGTTGGAAAAGCCAACTTTAAAGTTTCCAAAACGAGACAAAGAGTTCGAAATTCCAAGAAAAAGGTTGGAAATGCCAACTTTAAAGTTGGCAAAAACGAGAAAAAAAGTTCGAAAAACCAAGAAAAAAAGTTGGAAAACCAAGAAAAAAGTTTGTAATTCCAAGAAAAAAGTTGGAAAAGCCAACTTTAAAGTTGGAAAAACGAGACAAAAAGTTGGGAAATCCAATAAAAAAGTTGGCAAAACGAGAAAAAAAGTTGGAAAAGCCAACACTAAAGTTGGTAAAACGAGACAAAAAGTTAAAAAAATCGAGGAAAAATTTGGAAAAGCCAACTTTAATGTTGGCAGTACGAGAAATAATAAACAATTGAGGTGGCTCTAATACGCTTCCTTAAATCTGTAAACATGATCTGTCAGTTAGTACTGTTTATCCTATTCAATTACAGCCATAAACTATGGCATTAAATTATCAAAATGACTCGTTGACTCCAACACCTGATTTATCATACGCATACTTCGTCATGTGTTTTAGTGACGGGATCGTTTTCAATTGCAACTCTTGCCAATAAGAAGTGCGACATCGATTGCTTCTTGGGGGAACAGTACAAATGGAAATATCTAGTATTATCTCAAAATAAAGGATACACTTCCTACAAGACCATCATAACTCCAACATAGTATTTAAGCCATGTAAGAAATGCACACTGTATCTGGAAAAGCTATCGGGAAATGAAATGATTTTCATCATTCCTTTTTTGTACAAGGAAACATAAGTACGTCGTATGCAAATACCATGCACATATTCCAAAATATTTAGATGAATTATTGTTGTAAATATTTCCGTTTGTCTCAACATAACAAACAATTTATTTTCCTTCATAATTAAACTTATACGCGGTGGAATGTGAAAACGTACAGTGTTTACTTCTTCATTCACACATAGAAACGCCCTAATATTTCATATGCATTACAAATAGAGAGAGGTTTGTACCACTGGGTCATTTATGGAAATATTTTACAAAACACACCTGTTTCGAAACGCGAAAACAAAATCACGAGCGGTCACACTTATTGTCATTTGAAGATATTAATATATATTAATGATTAATATATATATAAATTATAAACAATATATATACAATAAAATCATTTAACAGTATTTTTATTGAGTTTGGAGCACATAGATACCAAAAGTTTCATCCATAAGACCGCAAAAAATATGTAAAGATAGTGAGAATTATACATGCAAAATTTTAGAATTTCCAGAAGTGAAATCAGGTATCATGGAGGAGAAGGCACTTCCTGTCGTCCAAGTCAAAACTACCGTAAAAGTCAAATTAGAAAATATTAGGTATATATCTTAGTACCAAATATGTAAAGATAGCTTGATTAGATAAACGTGCAGGCGACTCTACATTTTCTGTCTATAAGCTTTTAATTCGATAATAAATGAAAATAATATCGACCATAATATTTGTTACTGCAAAGTAGTTTTTACATAAATATGTACATAAAAATTATATAAAGATATAATCACACACACACACACACACACAGACACACACACACACACACACACACACATATATATATATATATATATATATATATATATATATATATATATATATATATATATATAATGATCGTGTGTTTAACAAACCCTAACATACCGGGTGTCAGGTTAAGAGCATCGCCTTTTAAATCTATGAACTCCCTCACCTCTTGTCTGCGCAGGTTCTAGCCACACTGGAACATAAACTGATTCTATGAAAAAAGTTTGATAGTTCACTTGCTTTCTTCCCGGGTACATGGGTAACTGGTTCTCGCCTCCACCATTAAAAGCTGGTCGCCACCAAATAACTGATTTTTTTTAAAAAGCATATCGTTGACAAAAATATATATGTACATGTATATAGTTCATGTGATAAATCGTTTGAATCAATAGTTTGCTTTCTCTTGTTTTTTGTTTTTTGTCTTTGTTACATATTGAACTGTTTACGTAAATAAGCAATCCAATTGCATAAAGGAATCAGTCTCTTAAGTCAGATATATAATTTATTATTCATGTATATATAAATGACAATTATGAATTATTTTTTATTACGCTACGCTGTTATTTTTTTATTCTTTTATATACCTCTGCAGGACACATTAAGCCCAGATAGTTTTTGTCTAAATTAAGCAGCATATATGTTTGTTATTGTACCAATCGTGAAATTAGTTCCTTAACAACAGCTTGACACTCATAATGTCACCTTGATGACACGAAACAAAACAGAAATGTGGTGATACAAACCCCAAACCACAGACACAGACTGAAATATTTGTGATATGTCGTGTAATTTATATATATATATATATATATATATATATATATATATATATATATATATATATATATATGTATATATATATATATGATATGTCGTGTAATTGATATATTTGTGAAATGTCGTGTATTTGATATATTTGTGATATGTCGTGTAATTGATATATTTGTTATATGCGGTGTAATTGATATATATATATATATATATATGATATGTTGTGTAATTTATATATTTGTGATATGCAGTGTAATTTATATATTTGTGATATGCCGTGTAATTGATATATATTTGTGATATGTCGTGTAATTGATATATTTGTGATATGTCGTGTAATTGATATATTCGTATATGCGGTGTAATTGATATATATATATATATATATATATATATATATATATATATATGCGTATATGTGTATATATATATATATGTGTGTGTGTGTGTGTGTGTGTGTGTGTGTGTGTGTGTGTGTGTGTGTGATATGTCGTGTAATTGATATATTTGTGATATGCAGTGTAATTGATATATTTGTGATATGATGTGTAATTGATATATTTGTGATATGTTGTGTAACTGATATATTTGTGATATGTCGTGTATTTGATATATTTGTGATATGTCGTGTAATTGTTGGTATTTTGCTCTGTAATTAATTGTTTTTGTACTGTACTGAGTGATTGTAAAACATGTCATATATTGATAACGAATCAAGTGTTCACCAGCAATCTGACAAATAAGCATTATAACACTAGAAGCTGGGATCATCTAGACTGCAAATCATCTAGCGTTGTTTACGGAATTGAGTGTACCTTGTGTGGTTTGATTTATGTTGGCGAAACTAAGGGGCCCTTAAATAAAAGAGTATCTGGCCATCGATTCGAGATTAATAATGGGGGTAACCAGATACTCTATCGGCATTTCAACTCTCTGATCATTCCATCTTGTCTATGAGAGTGCGTATAATTGAAAAAATATACCACTGGACCAACAATCCCACCTTGAGTACCCCCTTCCGTAGACAACGTGAAGAATTTTGGATTAAACAGCTTGGCACTGCATATCCCTATGGATGTAACGATAATATCCAAAGTGTAGGCAATCTATCAAGCCCACTGTGTAATGGTGTTAATGTGATGGAACTTTTTAATTCTAACGTAAGACGTAAACGAAGTCACAGACATCGTTCATACAACCGACCCTACATACATGATGTCACTTTTTCATCTCTTTTACCTTACGTTAATAAAAAAATTGGGTCTTCATCACATTCGCAGCAAACTTTATTCTGTTCCTTTTACAAGAAGCAAGAATGAACCCTTACACGGATTTTTCAACCCCAGAATACATACTGAACTCCATTATAATGGACATCGCTTATCACAGACTGTTTAAGCCTGCACGCGTCACAAACGATGACTGTTCTGAACAGAAACGTCTTTTCCTTAAACTTAAATTCACAAATAAAGGCATAGACGCTTTAAACATTGGCAATGTTCTAAATCACAAAAAAGTTCAGTCCTGTTTTCCACCATATTTTAAACTGAAGACCACGCCTTGTTTTTCATACATCTATACATCTAGCATCGCATCCAAGCTATTCAATTACAAACAGGTTTTGCAGTGCCTAGACATCAACCATCTTCTACACAACACTGTCACGTGTTCATGTGCTTCATCTCCTTTCAAATACAATACTATCGGGCATGTCATTACCGGTGACGTTTCTATTGTTGAAAATGAAAGCCTCAAAAATCTTATTTTAAGGGGCCCTAAATACCGGGAAGCCTGTTCCTTTAATTGGCGTCAGAATTTCAGTTTAGTTATGGATTCTGTCGAGGATTATGCCAGACGATGGGCCAAACATGAAGACGTAGAACCAGACACTTTGTCTGAATGGCTGAAAGCCATACGATGGTTGATAAAATCTCGTATTCGAAAACTTAAAGGGACTATGAAAACACGTTATCCCTCTGTATTTAATGATCCAGAAGTAGTAACTGAACTGGATAGATTACATGACCAATATGTACTGGTACCAGCAGACAAAGCCTCAAATAATATAGTTTTTATTTGTAAGGCACATTACTATAATTGTTTATTAGAAGAACTTGGGTTTAATACGAATTCTGGGAAATCCTACATACACACGTAGCTCACTTTCAAAGGACGAGATCCTTCAAAATCACGTGTCCGTATTACGCTCATTTGATATACCTACAACGGATACCGATTTCGAGCTACCACATTTATACTGGATACCTAAACTTCATAAAACCCCATATAAGCAAAGATTCATAGCAGGATCCAGCAAATGTTCTACCAAACGTTTATCTTTACTCCTTACCAATATATTGACAGCCATTAAGGAGAAACTTCAACAATACTGTACAGTTGCTTATTCCAGAAGCGGTGTAAATCAGATGTGGATACTTAAAAATTCTAAATAGCTTTTAGAAAATTTGAAGGCACACAATTTTTCTCGAATTCAGAGTATCAAAACTTATGACTTTTCTACTCTTTACACTACTATTCCACATAAAAAATTAAAAGAAAGACTTTTCAGCATCATAGACAACTGCTTTTTCACTAAAGGTGGTACCCGAAAATTTAAATATCTAGTGATTGGCTATCAGGATACTTATTTCGTCAAACACCACTCTGATTCTACACATAAATATACTGAAGTTGATGATATAAAAAACATGCTGGAATTTCTAATAAACAATATATTTGTAATGTTCGGAGACGTGGTCTTTCAACAAACTGTCGGCATTCCTATGGGAACCAATTGTGCTCCTTTATTTGCCGACCTGTTCCTTTATTCATACGAAGCAGACTTCATTCAGAAACTGCTGAATCAAAAGAAGAAAAACTTAGCGGTGTCCTTTAATTTGACATTTAGATATATCGACGAAGTTTTGTCAATTAATAATGACAATTTTCATACATATGTCAATGCGATATATCCCAGCGAAAAAGAAATTAAAGATACAACAGAATCAAGCACACACGCTTCATACTTAGATATTTTACTTAATATAAACACAGACGGAAAATTAGCAACTAAGCTTTACGATAAACGCGACGATTTCGGCTTTCTCATCGTAAATTTTCCACATTCAAGTAGTAATACCCCTCAGTCACCTGCATATGGAGTTTATATTTCACAAATGATCCGATATGCCAGGGCGTGCACAACATATGAAAATTTCATATACAGAGGTAAACTACTCACTGACAAATTATTGACACAGGGATATCGAAAACCGCGTTTAATGTCAACGTTCCGCAAATTTTACGGTCAGTATAATAGTCTTGTTTGCGACTACTCTGTTTCACTAAGTGAAATGTTGAGTTGCCTTTTCGTTGGCGATTGTTGAGACGTCTGTACCAATTGTTACGAGGATACACTCCTCACTTGTTTCATTGGACTTGACTGTGGACTCACGGCGGGTGTGACCGGTCGACAGGGGATGCTTACTCCTCCATGGCACCTGATCCCACCTCTTGGTTTCCAGAGGTCCGTGTTTGTCCATTTTTACCGGATTTGTATCTATGTCCTGGACATTCTATTGATTTATACTTTGGTATCTGAAATTTATATATATATATGCTATTAAATATATCATACAAACTATTCATTAAGTTATATATATAGATCCAGTTGCAATATATTCATACGTTTTATATAGGATGTAGTTGCTTATTATGCAACTGGTTAGAGATAGACACGTAAGCAATGTAAATAAACAGGAATGTCGGACATATCATACACAGATACAGCATGTGTAGTTTTTGGCTAATCAAAACCTTTTTTTCGTTTTAAGATAAATGGATCTTTATTGTGTACCCACAAATGTTAATTAGGCTTGCCACTCATACATCAATTAACAGTTAATCTGAAAGGCAGCGTGTAGGAAAATATAACGCAAATATTTAACTACTCCGGAACTTTTATCACTTTATGATTTGGTTGATACTTCATCGGAAGGGCGTTGAGCACGGAAGATCTCGGGTTCGGTTCTATAAAAAAAACACAGGAGAAAGTCTCGTGTCACGGCAGAAAGTGAATATTATTCAAAATTAAAAGTAGTACTGAAGTTCTAGTTATATTTACATTATTATAGTCATATACGTCCATAACAACACTTAAGATGACTGTATCTGTAAATAAGTTTTGATGAAAATAAATGTATATTTCCGAAAGAGAAAGTGGTATTATACAAAACCATATAATAATCTTAGATGTATTGCCGTATCCGTCCAAATAACCACTGTAAGAAAGATGACTATATTATCTTTTGAGGCAATAGTCAGTTATACGCGTCAAATATTGTAGCATTTATACGCTTCCGTACAAATGAATAATTCTTCTCCGGACGGAAAAAAATGATGCAATACGAGCCAATGAAATTACATGCAACGTTTATTTTTCAAATCTTTCCTTTTGTTCCGTCAATGTATTATTTATTGAATCCTTTCATGTTTTATTTCAGTATTTGCAGAAGTCCAACGGTGCCAAGATGAATTTACTTCTCACAATAACCATTCTCCTGTCAGCAGTTGTGGTGCTTCATAAATGTGATGGTAAATAAAGATATTTATTTTCTCTACCCGTAACCACAAAAAAGGCATACAGGCTATCATAAAATAAAAAAATATATATCCCTCGATTAAATATACAGCTTCATTTAATGTAACGAAAAAGATATATTGAAGTAGAAATATGCATATATTGCTCTGAATGTTTGAATTACACCAAGGATTGCTATTCCTCCCATCAATGAAAAAATTCAATGTTAACTCACCCATCATCCACATTCGATTTCTTTTCACATATTACGACATTATTGTTCACAAGTTTTTGTATTCAACCCGGGATTTCATGACCATTTTATTTGTATAAAACATCGAATATTTGAAACTTATCACAAACAAAAATCCATTTTGACAGATTGTATGCCTGTAAGTGCATTATAATAAACAATGTATTTTTCAATTATGTATCACATAATGCGAAGGATTGCTATCTGTCTGTTTGAATATCTATCTATCTGTCTATCTATCTATCTATCTATCTATCTATCTATCTATCTATCTATCTATCTATTTTTTTTATCTATCTATCTATCTCCCAAAATATTTCTATTGTGGAATTCTTTCTTCAGATACTTCAAAGACACCAAGCTCAAGTTCAACACCTTCCAAAGATAAGGACGATGATGACTTCGTAGAACTGTACACCTACTGGTACACGTATTATCAAGTGTACTTTTCTATTCTGGAAATGATGGATAAGAATGACGATGAAGATGTTGATTCTAAATCCTTGAAATCTGAAGTTGCAGATGAAAAAACAAAAGACGACGAAGACGCAGGATTGAATGACATGCTGGATCAAGTTGTTGATGAAATCCACGAAGAAGATGAGAAAAATAAAACTGACACAAAGTCAAAAAGTGATGACGATGACAAGAAAGATGCTACATCGAAAACTAAAGATGACGATGAAAAAGACAACAAGTCGCGATATGAGAAGAAAGTAAATGCTTGGAAAATAATACTGAAACTTTTAGGATTTAAAGTGAAAGAATCAAATGATGAAGACGATGATTCAAATAAAAAGTCAGGAAAAGATAACACAAAGGTACCGTCTGATACAAACAGTGCAACAACCTCTGCTTCTGCCGGATCATCAGCATCTGGCTCACCTTCTTCCGCTGCATCCTCATCTGCGTCAGCCGGGTCCCAATCAAGTGGTAGTGCAACATCAGCAGCCACATCAACAGCCACATCAGCAGCCACATCAACAGCCACATCAGCAGCCACATCAACAGCATCTTCTGGATCAACAGCAGCCTCCGGTAATAGAGTATCTCAGTTGATGAAAGTTGTGCAGTTAGCAGCGATGTCAGGAGGCATTGAAAATTTGTTAGAAAATCCCATGGGAATGCAGATGTTAATGCAATCAGGTGCTACAGGAGCTACCAGCGCAGCTGCTGCTGGCGCAAGTGCTGGAGGTAGTGCATCACTTTTGAATGTACTTGCGATGGGAGAAGGTATGGAAGGAATATCAGAAAACCCAATGCTATTGTCACAATTAATGACTGGTTCTTCCGCAGGTGCCTCTGCCAGCGCATCGGCGACAGCGGGAGCATCTTCACCTTTAGTACAGGCACTCATGATGTCAGAAGGTATGGAAGGTTTGATGGAAAATCCAATGATGCTGGCACAACTTTTAGGAAAAGCTGGCGCAGGAGCTGGTGCAGGGGCGGCAGCTAGTGCGTCTGCGGGTGCTTCTTCTGGAGTTCTTCAGGCTGCAATGATGTCTGGAGGTATGGAAGGTTTGATGGAAAATCCAATGATGCTGGCACAACTTTTAGGAAAAACTGGCGCGGGAGCTGGTGCAGGGGCAGCAGCTAGTGCGTCTGCGGGTGCTTCGTCTGGAATTCTCCAGGCTGCAATGATGTCTGGAGATATGGAAGGTTTGATGGAAAATCCAATGATGCTGGCACAACTTTTAGGAAACGCTGGCGCGGGAGCCGGTGCAGGGGCGGCAGCTAGTGCGTCTGCGGGTGCTTCTTCTGGAATTCTCCAGGCTGCAATGATGTCTGGAGGTATGGAAGGTTTGATGGAAAATCCAATGATGCTGGCTCAACTTTTAGGAAAAGGTGGTGCGGGAGCTGGTGCAGGGACAGCAGCTGGTGCGTCTGCGGGTGCTTCGTCTGGGATTCTCCAGGCTGCAATGATGTCTGGAGGTATGGAAGGTTTGATGGAAAATCCAATGATGCTGGCTCAACTTTTAGGAAAAGGTGGTGTGGGAGCTGGTGCAGGGGCAGCAGCTGGTGCGTCTGCGGGTGCTTCGTCTGGGATTCTCCAGGCTGCAATGATGTCTGGAGGTATGGAAGGTTTGATGGAAAATCCAATGATGCTGGCTCAACTTTTAGGAAAAGGTGGTGTGGGAGCTGGTGCAGGGGTAGCAGCTGGTGCGTCTGCGGGTGCTTCGTCTGGGATTCTCCAGGCTGCAATGATGTCTGGAGGTATGGAAGGTTTGATGGAAAATCCAATGATGCTGGCTCAACTTTTAGGAAAAGGTGGTGCAGGTGCAGGTGCAGCTGCCAGTGCAGGAGCGACTACTGGTGCGTCTGCGGGTGGTACGTCTGGACTTCTACAAGCTGCAATGATGTCCGAGGGTATGGAGAGTTTGAGAGAAAATCCAATGATGTTGGCACAAATTCTTGGTAAAGGAGGTGTCGGAGCGGCAGCAGGTGCCTCTGCTGGTGCAACATCTGGTATCCTTCAGGCATTGATGATGTCCGGAGGTATGGAAGGGTTGAGTGAAAATCCAATGATGTTAGCGAACCTTTTCGCAAAAGCTGGAGCTGGGGCGAAAACAGGTACCGGGGCAGCAGCAGGTACCGGAGCAACAGCGGGTACTGCGGGGGGTTCTAATGGTATGCTTCAAACGCTAATGATGGCTGGCGGTATGGAAAATATTATGGAAAATCCATTCCTGTTGTCTCAGTTCCTTGCAAATGCAAGAGCATCAGCTAGTGCAAATGCAACTGCAGGTGCAGGAAATGTTACTGCTACTGCCAATGCCACGGCATCAGCAGGAACACAGGCAGGTGGAGGTGGTGCATCGTCCGGTGCCGGGGTATTTAGTAAAATTTTGCCATTTCTAGGAGGTGATGGGGGTGAATTTCTGTTGGAGAATCCATTGATTATGTCAAAAATGCTTTCCGGGGCATCAGCATCATCAAGCAGCGCAGCAGCATCCACTGCAAGCGGAACGTCATCAAAGACACCATCTAAAGGCAATTCTTTACTACAAACCATGCTTTTATTTGGAGCAATGGATTGAATATTGTCTTCCTTAATATCGAATAAACAAATTGAAAAATCCAGTTCCGATGCCGTGGTTTTATAGCATGATAAAGTCTAACAATTAATTATTGTTGACAATATTCCATTACTTTCATTTCTTACAAACATCTGTACAGCATTATGTTAAGATGTATGGTCAATGCAATGATCAAAACATCTGTTTCAATACTTTGTATGGTATAAAGGACAATGTGTAAGATAAAACACGGCTATGATTTCGAAACCGCACATGTGTGAAGTGACAGTATTTATATATAGTGAAAATGCTATTTACTGGCGATCCCTCAGGGAATATAGTCAACATATCTGTAAAAAAAGACTATCTGAAACTTGAATCCTAAACATATTTTGAAGATCAGCTATACTATTTCAGAAAAATGGAATCACTTTGAAACTACAAGAAACGATTTAAGATTTAAGCACACGTAACTGTTCCTAATCATGTTTGTGCGTAGTATATTATAATTTTGTGCCTTGTAATGTTTGCAATTTATAAAAATGAAAATAAAGTAAATATTTAATTTTTTCATTTTGATATCAATATTGCTGGTTGGAAGACAGTCGTAGCTTAATACGTATTGGTGATTTTAATATTCTAGAATACTGTTGTTTGTATTAAATTTTATAAACATAATACCAAATTTATAATGCTCAAGACGATCGTTTCTGTCAATTAGATTTCATCAGTTGAGCTCCAATATAAAATATATATGTATTTTCTAAAGAGAAAGTGGTATTATACAAGGCCAAATAATAAATCTTAAAGTATAGCCGAAATCCGTCTAAGAGTAACCACTGTACAAAGTTGAGTATCTTAGCTTTAGAACAATTTGGAATTTAATTATCAGTGCCAAATATTACTATAGTATAAGATTATCAGCTGGTACCGAAATACCAGATACATGGTTTATGTATACCCTCGGGGAC
Source organism: Atrina japonica (assembly GCA_030159075.1). Classification (NCBI taxonomy): domain Eukaryota; kingdom Metazoa; phylum Mollusca; class Bivalvia; order Pterioida; family Pinnidae; genus Atrina; species Atrina japonica. The sequence continues at coordinate 517,282 of BROG01000251.1, read as the reverse complement.
TCAAACGGTCCACAAGCAGTGGCAACGACCTAGTGGTTAACATAGACATTGATGTAGCTAAACAAGGACTTTATAGAAGGGTCTCCGTGGTCGTGTGGTTAGAGCATCGCGCTCTGAACCGTGAAGTCTCACTTCTGGTCAAAGCAGGTTCGAACCCCGCTGGTACCTAAGTTGATTTTTGTGAAAAAGTTTCCCAGTTTACTTGCGGAAGGTATGTGATTTCTTCCCGAGAATTCGGGTTCTCTTCCCCACGATATAACTAAACAATTGCTGAGTGTGGCGTAAAACACAATTCAAAATCAAATTTAATGTATAAATGATTATAGATGATTGCAGATATCACACATATGATTTCCATTCATATAGAGAATCACAGTGATTATTCTAATTTCACTGACTTAATTTTACTGACTTTTCTTAACGTTATAAACGCATTTTATACACCAGACTGATATTGATTGGTACCTTACATAACCTACTATAAAACACGTGATCAACTCTGCATTTGGATTCTTCGTATTTCACTATTTTTCAAAAACAGGTTTGTCTGATTACTAGAATTAAAAGTTAAATATCATACACAATTCCTATATTCATTGTCTTGCCTGGAAAATCCTTGTGATCAAAGTATATATATATATATATATATATATATATATATATATATATATATATATATATATATATATATATATATATATATATATATATATATATATAATTATCAAAATCTATTTAACTTTATATGGTCAAAGTGCAAAGCTTTATTTAACAATATCTATTCAAAAGATATCAATATTCTAACTTACATTTGCTAAATTAAGTTTCATTAATGAAAATTGTGCAACTTAAAAATACAAATTTATTTTGATCCTTTAGTCGTGTATTCATTTCGTCAGTATATTTATTAATTTTATTATTTGTGCTGAAAAGATAACATTTGAAGATAAAAATAGCTTATGATTAATACATAGCACGGTATTCTAGCTTCAAGCATTACAAATTTAGATTGTTTACTCCTCCTAACATATTTACATATACTTGATAAACATTGCTTTTCACCCAGGCATCAAATAGAAAAAGTCATTTTCGGATTCGTAAATGCATGAGCAATCCAGTTTCTTTGTAGGCTGCCGTTAAACTGAAATTGTAATTAAGTATCTTTCTTTCTGTTTGCATTCTTGTGTCACTATATATGATATACATAATTACTTGAAGAAATAAAAAATAACAACGCCTGATAAATCTCAGCCGGTTTCATTAAAATTATCAAGGACCACATGAAGCTATTAATGAGAAAATAAAGCATACAATCTGACTGAGATTTTCTATTTTACATTGTTTGAATAATGGTTTAGATTTGGGATTAAAATTCAAAAGAAATAAACTAACGAAACTTAAATTGATTTTCAGCAATATTGCCTTTGTAAAATTCACTTTCGTTATAAATTTGGGAAATCATTTTATTTTGTAGCATATCCACAGATACTGCATAACACAAAATGTGGATATACAGTTTCCATGAGCAGCCATTCTGATGGAAGCAATAAATTGCATTTTAATTACATATATAATGTCAGTTTTGCCGACACCTGGCTTAATAAGAATAGCATATATATGGCGTAATATATCTCTGTTGTTTCAGCAATTAGTAAATGATTCATCACCGGTGGATTAACTTGACGTTTTAGTATACTAAGGTAAAATAAAACGCCAAAGACAAAACATTATCCTTTCTATTATTTTCCCAATTTTATCATACATTCGTTATAGATTTCACGCTATGTCAATTCATTAGTATGATTGTTACTGACGGAGCCTAATTCCAGTGATTCTGCGTACTCGAGATGGAAAATTCCCGAAAATATATGACAGATGTCGACCACCTTACTGATATTGTTTGTGATCGAATACGATAGGACAATAAAAATATATATAGATGACAGACCTCTAACAATACACATGTAATCCATCACTGTCGTGTACCACATTACAAAACAAAAGAAATACCAAAAAGACGTATACATTGTATTATTATAGTTTTGTGGGATTTTTTGGAAATAGATAATCAATGGCGTCCAGTGTTGTACGGGAAACTTTTAAGTTTGATTGTCCTAATTAACTGAGTATGCTTGAAGTAGTGCAGGCTGAATATCGATCGATATCTGAAAAAGCGCGTTAATTTTACACAGAGTAGTCACAATCGATTGTTTCTTTTTTATATTTTCACTAAAAACATTGTGCCATTAAAACTAAGGTTTTTGTGCCCCAAAGGAATTAAATTTGCTATGTTGTCATCCAGTTTAATAATATTCTCGTCTCAGATCTTGATAAAACTTTTGTTTGTCTGAATCTAATCCTACACATTTCCATTCATTGGCTTAAGAAATTGAGTCAGAGCGAGAACAATAATTATGATATATGTCATTGCTTGTCACACTTTATTATGTAATTTATATTAATTTTAAAATTATATGTCAGACCCTATGGGAAATAGTATGATAGATAGAAATAGCAAGAACTGTCGATGAAACACATTCAACTAAATTTTGGTATGAAACAGGGGGCTGGATGATCGGTAAAAAGAGAAAAAGTCATGGAATGGTCGAACTAAATATGGCGATTAGAATTTGATTGCTTTTTAAAATAGATTTCCATGACATGAAATACATTTCTGATTTCTGGTCATCGTGTTTGAAGGAATGGTCAAGCGTTCATAAAGTAGACAAAGGTACCATTATGGACTAATGTAATATGGGAGCAATATATATACATTTCATCGTTTTTTGTTTTTGTTTTATCACATATTGTTAGATTAAAAATTATTTTCATGTTAACGTCTTAGAAAAATTAAATCAGTTGATCTTTATCACATCGAATCGAAACATAAAAATCGCAGATACTAAAGTATTAATCTTCAGGATGTCAAGGATATATACAAATCTGGTGATATTGGAAAAAAACCGACATCTGGAAACCCAGAGTTGGGATCAGGCGCTGTAGAGGAATAAGCACACACTGTTGACCGGACACACCCACCATGAGTCCATTGTCAAATTCAAATGAAATAAGTGAGGGATCAATCATCGTCACAGCTCGTACAGACGACTCAACAGTCGCTATTGAACCGGTAACTAAACATAATATATAAAACGTAATTGGCCTTAATTTTTCTATTTTTTTTTCGGGGGGGGGGGGCATAAAAGAGAAATCATTGATTTAAGGAACTAATAAAAAAATCTATGAAATTGTATGAAAATGAAATTCAATTCTCGTGTGTGTATTAGATAGAAAAAGAGGCAGACGTCAAATCATGTGACAACTTCCATTAAGAAAAGTGTGAAATCTTCCGACAACATTCATTATTACTATGTCATTACATTTATATATTTCTTTACTTGCCATAAACAAACACTTTCGGTTGTCATTTTGATGTCTCATTTCTGCTGTACCTTGACTAAGTGTGTATGCATGTCTTTATTTTTATCACAACAAAGTACTTTGGACTTACACTACATTTAAATGGGTCTTTCAGAGATTGATGTTTAAAATTCTCAAACGATCCGATATGCTAGGGTGTGTTCAACATATGAACATAACATATACAGAGGCAAAATACTTACTGAAAAGTTGTTGTCACAAAGATATCAGATATCGTGGTTAATGTCAACATTTCGAAAATTTTACAATCGTTATAATTATCTTGTTTGCAATTACAGAGTTACAAGGTCAAGATGTCTGTTCGATAGCTGTTGTCAGTTGTCTACCAATGATGATGTGAACCCATTACTATGGCATGCCAAAATCACATTAATGAGTTAAACCTAGTTTTTCTCAAGTTAAATCTAGTTTTTCTCAGTTAAACCTAGTTCCTCTCCAATTAATTCTACTTTTTCTCTCAACCCACATTAACTGAAGAAAAATTAGATTGAAGTGAGAGAAACTAGGATTAACTGCGCCAAAATAATATTGATACTCATTAATGTGATTGATTGTAGTGCAATTAAATCTAGTTTTTCTCAGTTAGACTAGGTTTTCTCTAGAAAAACAAGGTTTGATATAAAACAACTCAGATACCAAAGTACAAATCTTTAGGATGTCCAGGATATAGATACAAATCCGGCAAAAATGGACAAAAACGGATCTCTGGAAACCATGAGGTGGGACCAGGTGTCATGGAGGCGTAAGAATCCCCTGTCGACCGGTCACACCCGCCGTGAGTCCACAGTGAAGTCCAAATGAAATACGTGAGGAACGAATATTCGTCACAATGGGTATAGACGTCTCAACAACCGCCAACGAAATGGCAACTCAAAATATCACTTAGTGAAACAGAGTAATCGCAAACAAGACCGTAAAATCGCAAACCCGACCGTAAAATTTGCGGAACGTTGACATCAAATGCCGATTTCGATATCGCTGTGTCAATAATTTGTCAGTGAGTAGTTTACTTCTGTATATGAAATCTTCATATGTTGAACACGCCCTGGCATATCGGATCATTTGTGAATTATAAACTCCATATGCGGGTGACTGTGGGATATTATTACTTAAATGTGGAAAGTTTACGATGGAAAAGCCGAAATCGTCACGTTTGTCGTATAGCTTAGTTGCCTATTTCTCGTCTGTGTCTATTGTAAGTAAAATGTCTAAGTGTGAAGCTTGTGTGCTTGATTCTGTTGTATCTTTAATGTCTACTTCGTAGTCCTTTATGGTATTGTACATCAATCTAAGAAGTAAAAAGAAATGATATATTTTTGCTTTTTGAAAATACAAATAATGTCCCTTTAAGTATAAAGAATGAGGTTGAAAAAATAAAAGTAGAAACAAGTGTAAATGTCAATTTCATTGAAGATGATATGATATCCCAATAACTTATTTTTGTGATAGAATTTTGTGATAGAGAGAGGGGGAGAGGAGAGATATTTTCTAGTCTGAAACACGGTGAGCCATTGCATTGCGAGACACACAAAAGACATTTTCTTCTGTCAAGTGTCATTATCATGCATTTATCTGACACATATTAGGATAACGCATTTACTTTAATGTTGTTTAGTTGATGGACTTTGAATGACAATGTGCCAGCGAAAAAATATTGGTTAATAAAACAGGACTTGAGGTATTATTTCTTTTAGCTTTTGATATCTCAAAGCGAAGTCTTTCAGACGACGTAGTATATCTTAAACACGTATTCAATTAAACACATATTCAATCAACAATTGATATGATTAAGAGTGTACCTTTGGTATTTCTCGTATACATGGCACTGAGGAGTATATGATTATAATCAAGACAAATATTGATTTTTTCACAATTTATCTTTTGAATAGTATTAAACATCACATTCAACAATTGTTCGGTTATATTGTGGCGACTACTTTTTAATCGTGGACGAGAGAACCCGGTTGCAATGTATTCGAGAAGAGATCACAGGCATTCCGCAAGTAGCTGGAAAACATTCTCACAAAATCAGCTTAGATTCCAGCGGGACTTGAACCCGCGCCGACCAGATGTGAGATTCTTCATGGTTTAACCCTTTCACCCATGGATATCTGAGTAATATGCTCTTTTCAATTGTTTAAGACCAGTGTATCGTGGTCTGTAGGGTTGAAAGGGTTAAAAATCGATGCTCTAACCGTTCAAACATGAAGGCCCCAGTTTTACAACATGCCAAGCCTGATTCCAAAAGGAAAAACAGTGACACTCGCTTTGCCATTCACATTAAAACATTAGTAGTCAAATGACTGGATATTTTAAGAAAAAGATATTTGGCTACATATCTCCCATTACTCTTCTTTCTATCACCGTCCTTATCCATATGCTGACTTGTGATTTTTCTTTGGTCATTTACAGAAGTGATACAAATCTCCTGGCAACAAAAGTCACTAGCTCTGTAAATAAGTGCGAAAACGATACAAAACGCCAAAAACAAACTGTCAGAGACAGTGTCATACTAACCATTATTAACAAAACCAAAGTTATAGTTTTACAAAGATGCTCAAGACTATCGTTTCTGTCAATAAGACTTCATCAGTCGAGCTCGAATTTGATATAAATTTTCCAAAGTAAATGTGGTGTCATACAAGGCTGTGTTGCGAAATTCCATCTTAAAGTACCCACTGTAAAATGAATATCGTAGCTTTTGAGAAGTTTAGAGTTTAATGAAGATATCAGTGCGAAACAGTACTTAAGTATGAAAAAATGGGCTGGTACTATCAGTGCGAAACAGTACTTAAGTATGAAATAATGGGCTGGTACTATCAGTGCGAAACAGTACTTAAGTATGAAATAATGGACTGGTACTATCAGTGCGAAACAGTACATAAGTATGAAATAATGGGCTGGTACTATCAGTGCGAAACAGTACTTACGGATGAAATAATGGGCTGGTACTATCAGTGCGAAACAGTACTTAAGGATGAAATAATGGGCTGGTACTATCAGTGCGAAACAGTACTTAAGAATGAAATAATGGGCTGGTACTATCAGTGCGAAACAGTACTTAAGTATGAAATATTGGGCTGGTACTATCAGTGCGAAACAGTACTTAAGGATGAAATAATGGGCTGGTACTATCAGTGCGAAACAGTACTTAAGGATGAAATAATGGGCTGGTACTATCAGTGCGAAACAGTACTTAAGGATGAAATAATGGGCTGGTACTATCAGTGCGAAACAGTACTTAAGGATGAAAAAATGGGCTGGTACTATCAGTGCGAAACAGTACTTAAGGATGAAATAATGGGCTGGTACTATCAGTGCGAAACAGTACTTACGGATGAAATAATGGGCTGGTACTATCAGTGCGAAACAGTACTTAAGTATGAAATAATGGGCTGGTACTATCAGTGCGAAACAGTACTTAAGGATGAAATAATGGACTGGTACTATCAGTGCGAAACAGTACTTAAGGATGAAATAATGGGCTGGTACTATCAGTGCGAAACAGTACTTAAGGATGAAATAATGGGCTGGTACTATCAGTGCGAAACAGTACTTAAGGATGAAATAATGGGCTGGTACTATCAGTGCGAAACAGTACTTAAGGATGAAATAATGGGCTGGTACTATCAGTGCGAAACAGTACTTAAGGATGAAATAATGGGCTGGTACTCTCAGTGCGAAACAGTACTTAAGGATGAAATAATGGGCTGGTACTCTCAGTGCGAAACAGTACTTAAGGATGAAATAATGGGCTGGTACTCTCAGTGCGAAACAGTACTTAAGGATGAAATAATGGGCTGGTACTCTCAGTGCGAAACAGTACTTAAGGATGAAATAATGGGCTGGTACTCTCAGTGCGAAACAGTACTTAAGGATGAAATAATGGGCTGGTACTCTCAGTGCGAAACAGTACTTAAGTATGAAATAATGGGCTGGTACTATCAGTGCGAAACAGTACTTAAGTATGAAATAATGGGCTGGTACTATCAGTGCGAAATAGTACTTTAGTGTAAGAGTATTAGTTGGCACAGAAATATCACGTAATAGGTTTATATATACCCTAGTGGACTCGGACCGTCCTTTAGCAGTGGCAACGACCTAGTGGTCATACATGGAAAAATGATAAATCTTAACGGTTGAAATTTTATCGAATTACGTAAAATAGTGTAGAGAAATGTAGAAACTTGAGCGCTGACAAAGAGGGTGTCCCACACCGCACGTGAGGACGCACAGGACAAACGTTTTGTCACTCGAAGATACGGCGTAACTATGTCTTTCCATAACTGCCAATACTTGTTGATGAGTGTAAAAACTGAAAATCTTCACTGTGATCTACATCAACTCTAGCCTGTAAATGGCATACATTTGTCAGTTTTTTGCCAAAGATACATGTTTTTGCATAATGTCGTTGACTTTGCACGTGAACACATAAAGCATGGATTGATCACTTTATCTTTCAGATAGTATTCACGCGCATAAATAAATTTAGTCATTTATAACATTCAAAGTTCATTCACATGTTTTCCGTTTCATGTATACGACGTCTTTATATATGAAATATCGATTATACCTGTAATAAATGGTCTGTGTAAGGTGAACTGAAAACGTCAGCGATGACAAATAAAATGTAGTAAAAGTACTAGAATTGGACAAGAAAGCATGATAAATATACACTAATTAGGAAAACTATGTGATACACATGTACAATCAAAATGAACCAATCAGGTTTATGACTGTTGGGCTATTTTTGTGACCTCTCTCCCTCTCTTCTCTCCACGATCGTTTTTTATATTTCATAATCACCTTTGACATATGACTGAATTATTGCAAGAAGGTTGTAATTTTCGTAGACAGCGTGGGACACAACAGTTTTTGTTTTGTTTCTTTTTTTTTTTAAATTTTCTACAATGGATACAGTTAACATATACATACAGCTAATTTAAAAGAAAACACGTGCATCAAGTCGATTTAATCTATAAATGACAGTGTCGTTATGTTATCATTGTTGTGTTTTTATTGTTTCTTTCTTTGTGGTTCATTTTAGTGATTTTCCAAATAAAAAATTAAAAGAAAGACTTTTTAGCATCATAGACAACTGCTTTTTCACTAAAGGTGGTTCCCGAAAATTTAAATATCTAGTGATTGGCTATTAGGATACTTATTTCGTCAAACACCACTCTGATTCTACACATAAATACACTGAAGTTGATATAAAAAACATGCTGCAATTTCTAATAGACAATATATTTGTAATGTTCGGAGACGTAGTCTTTCAACAAACTGTCGGCATTCCTATGGGAACCAATTGTGCCCCTTTCCTGGCCGATCTGTTCCTTTATTCATACGAAGCAGACTTCATTCAGAATCTGCTGAATCAAAAGAAAAAAAAGTTAGCGGTGCCCTTTAATTTGACATTTAGATATATCGACGACGTTTTGTCAATTAATAGTGACAATTTTCATACATATGTCCATGCGATATATCCTAGCGAACTAGAAATTAAAGATACAACAAAATCAAGCACACACGCTTCATACTTAGACATTTTACTTAATACAAACACAGACGGGAAATTAGCAACCAAGCTATACGACAAACGCGACGATTTCGGCTTTCTCATCGTAAATTTTCCACATTTAAGTAGTAATATCCCTCAGTCACCCGCATATGGAGTTTATATTTCACAAATGATCCGATATGCTAGGGGATATATAACATATGAAGATTTCATATACAGAGGTAAACTACTCACTGACAAAATATTGACACAGGGATATCGAAAACCGCGTTTAATGTCAACGTTCCGCAAATTTTATGGTCGATATAATAGTCTTGTTTGCGATTACTCTGTTTCACTAAGTGAAATGTTGAGTTGCCTTTTCGTTAGCGGTTGTTGAGACGTATGTACCAATTGTGACGTGGATACACTCCTCACGTATTTCATTGACTTGACTGTGGACTCACGGCGGGTGTGACCGGTCGACACGGGATGCCTACTCCTCCATGGCACCTGGTCCCACCTCTTGGTTTCCAGAGGTCCGTGTTTGTCCATTTTTACCGGATTTGTATCTATGTCCTGGACATTCTATTGATTTATACTTTGGTATCTGAGATTTGTTATCTTTCTATCTATTTATTATTTTTTGTTCATTATTATTATTATTAATATTCTTAGTGATTAGTTGATATTATAATAAGAAAAAAGAATAATAATAATAATAATAATAATAATAATAATAATAATTTTTGTTATTAATATCATCATCATCATTATTATTATTATTATTATTATTATTATTATTATTATATTATTATTATTATCATTATTATTATTATTATTATTATTATTATTATTATTATTATTATTATTGTTGTTCTTGTTGTTGTTGTTGTTGTCCTCGACGTCATCATCATCATTATCATCATCATCATCATCATCATCATCATCACCACCACCACCATCATCATCATCATCATCCATGAAATATATGCTAGATATTATATATATAAATGCGCAAGACGTTTGGTTCTGTCAATAAGATCATTTGAATTTGAATTCAAGGGCCAAACATTCAAAATTCCTCATAGGGTGGTTTTGTGTGTAGTTTGTTTCTAAAACAACATGGAAGCAACAGCATGACCCGGTATCGGTGACTTTTGATGTCATCTTGCAATTTTATGTTCTCGGAAGGTAAATATTTACTCATGATATCAGAGAGACGTTATGTAAGTTTTGTAATATCAAAACGGTAAATCAATTCATTTACAGACTAAAAATATTATTAGCTATTGTTTTCCATTTTTTATTTACCAGAGTTTATTTTAAAAACTGAAAAATCACTTTTGGTACAACTCCTGGTAAAACAAAAGGTGAAAACATGAAAACCAGGGTTGATAAATAAAAGTGAAAACATGATAACAAGGGTTGATATTTTCAGCATAATTCTGTATAATTAGGGATTGTAGAAAGCTCTGTATATTTTCAGCATAATTCTATATAATTAGGGATTGTAGAAAGCTCTGCAATAGCTATAATGTCCGTGACTGTAATGTCAGCGCAGTGTCACCATTGTCATCAATTTTGTTGACTGCATTATGAATATTAATTGCAGCCACTATTTATTTATTTCTATACCACATTAGGTAGTTCTTTGAAACCATGTTTAGTTTCGTAGCCGGTTTACAAACTAGTTGCAAACCATACACCGAAACCTAAACTTCTTTATTTGAAACAAATACATGCTAAAATAGATTCCGAAAGAGAAATTGGTATCACGCCAGACAAATCAAAGACTAAATGTATTCCCAAACCCATCTAAGAGTAATCTGTAGGATTATCTTAAATTTTGATTGGTTCAAATTAGTAATAGAGCTAGCCATTGAAAATATTACTTCTATACAAAATAATCAGCTTATATCAAAATACCGGATATTGTGTTTATATATATTATTAACAATACCATAGTTACAGTGCTACAAAGGAGCCCAAAACTAATGCTCAAGACAGTCGGTTTTGCAATAAGCCTTCATCAGTTAAACTTTACTTTAATATACATGTAGATATATTTCTAAAAGAAACCTTCAAATGTTTTACTGCTGCAAGTCTGCATTCATTTTGGAAATGCCGACTTTGGGGGATTTTTTAAATTTGTGAAATATAGTGTTTACTTCCTGGTGCATGTCATTTCATAAAACAACAACAGCAACAAAACACTACTGAATAGTTATATCAACCAGCCTGACATCAACTGGCAAACTTTTTATTTCCTTTGACGAAAACAGAATCTCTAGAATAATCTAATGACATTTATAACAATAGTGTTAAAGTCTTTTGGGATTTTCGTTATTTACTAGACAAAATACGTATGTGATATTCTTTAAATTACACAATTTATTTCCACGTGTTTTCCCGTACATTTGCAGTATGAGGTTCTGGCCTTATTTCACTCAAGGACACACTTTATGTTTTCGTTTACGATTACGTATCTACGATGGAATCATGTGATTATCTGTCTGTTTTACAGACAGATATTTTTATCAATTCCGTCGATCTCAATAGTAAAAACATATGATAATGTAAAAAATGTTAAAAATGATGCACTGGCTTGACCCGTTTCTATTGTTTATATATATATACCAGAGTTCAGATACGTGTATCAATATATACTACTGTATAATTAATTACTAGAATTACTGTAAATATCACGTATCTGTCTAATCAGTCAATCATAATTATATCTTGGCCCATCACGCCATCCTTGATCAAGATGAGAAAATACAAATCTGTCAATTTATTCGCGTGTTCTTTCAAGGATGAAACTACCTGATGAAAAGTAAATAGATTTTTTATTAGATTTTATGTTGTTAAATTTCAAAAATCAAAATCATTTAAACTAAGTACAAGTTTGTCATTAGTCACATGAGTCCTATAACGAATATAATTAATACTGTTGGTGGTATATATTGTTATTTATCTTCCAAATTTACTGCTTCTGTTAGCTACACTACATCCAATACCATCGCCATCAATAATACGTCTACCATTTCTACTTCTATAGAAGAAGAGGAAGAAGAAGAAGAAGAAGAAGAAGAAGAAGTAGTAGTAGTAGTAGTAGTAGTAGTAGTAGTAGTAGTAGTAGTAGTAGTAGTAGTAGTAGTAGTAGTGGTAGTAGTAGTAATAGTAGAAGTAGTAGTAATAGTAGTAGTAGCAGTAGTAGTAGTAGAAGTTGAAGTAGTAGTAGTAGTAGTAGTAGTAGTAGTAACAGTAGTAGTAGTAGTTGTAGGAGTAGTAGCAATAGTAGTAGTAGTAGTAGCAATAGTAGTAGTAGTAGTAGTAGTAGTAGTAGTAGTAGTAGTAGTAGTAGTAGTAGTAGTAGTAGTAGTAGTATAGATATATGCAACTGAATCTTGTTGGAAAATGCTATGATGCTTTTTAAACTGGTTTATATCTCATATAAGAGTTTGGACGAATCTTCATATATCTCGGATACCTGATATATCAATTAACGTTCTCACGATCCATTACGGCGATGGCTTTAATATCTATTGTCAAACAGCAGGAATGGATCTTGAATAAGTTCTACTCGTTTATGATGTATTTGTTAAAAGCACGCCTCCACGTGTACTGGCTATTTATCCAAGTGTATTGGCTACTTTGGTCACTTACATCAAGTACCTGAACTCGTAAGAAAGTCATAACATGGATATTTTTATTTTTCAGCATTAAGTATAAATTCAAGACAAAAATATTTATTTTTCATCTTACATTTTAATTATAAAATTAAATTTGTAAACGATAAAAATTTTTGGAATATATTAATCTATAAAGCTTTTTATATAGCTTCAAATCAAACATATTTTATTGTAATTTTTCTCTTAATTTGAATATGTTATGAAACTTATCTAATTATATGTTGCTTTGTCTGTTTTGTGATCTTCATCATAGGAAAACATTTACAGTGGACAGTTACTTTCTCGTTAAGGTAGGTAATATGCATTTTGTACTACCTGATTTCCGTCCAATAGTCTTAAAATGTATTTCATTCACGTTTTCAATAAATCATTGCTTTTGAAGAAAACGTCTCGCAGTCCAATATACGGAGGCAATAGATATGTCCAACTTTTAAAACTTTTTACTATTGACAACCAAACTTCTGATAATCAAAATTGAAAATATTATCATATTTACATAACCCTTATTAAAATGCATTTAGTAGTGTTTAAAGTATGCATTTGAGTTTTGTTTTCTTTTTAAACTAGAAACATAAAAAATATATTACCGCGTTCTATCTAAGGCATCATTTATCTTTAGATCAACTGTGTGGTAATTTCATCCATTTGATATAAACTAGTATTGTGTTAATTAAACGATGAAAAGAAATTATTTAAAATCTGGAGTGGAGTTGTAGTTCAAAATAAGTACTTCGAATCGGAGAAATGAGTTTTAAGATAAATAATTGGTAACTTTTATATAGTACGATAGTTATCTCCCAATAAACGTATAAAGAGAACAGAGTGGAAGGTGTGGGCAGAAGATAGCACTTCAAATATTTCACCTTTAGTAAGAACAGGTTCGACCTCCGCTGTGGTCTAGGTTGATCATAAGGAATATTGTTACTGTTTTCTTTTGAATATGAAATTGTCAATGACAAAGTTGTAAAAAAGGAGAATTGGACAAATTATTACTTTTATACAGATCTTGCAAGGTCTTACAGAAATTAACTATTTTGCTATGTAACTTTCTTTGTAAAAATAAATAATCGGTTATGTCTTCTGTCATAACACCTGCGTAACACAACTGTCACATCAATGGTTTAGGAAATATATTGACATACAGACAGGCAGACAGACAGAAAGATAGATAGATAGATAGATAGATAGATAGATAGATAGATAGATAGATAGATAGATAGATAGATAGATACATAGATAGATACATAGATAGATAGATAGATAGACAGACAGACAGAGAAAGAAAGATAGACAGAAAGACAGACAGATAGATAGATAGATAGATAGATAGATAGATAGATAGATAGACAAACAGACAGACAGACAGATAAACAGATAGACAGAAAGACAGACAGACAGATAGATAGACAAACAGACAGACAGATAGATAGATAGATAGATAAACAGATAGATAGATAGATAGATAGATAGATATTTAACAGACAGATAGATAGACAGACATAAAGATAGATAGATAGATAGATAGATAGATAGATAGATAGATAGATAGATAGATAGAAAGACAGACAGACAGACAGACAGATAGATAGATAGAAAGATAGAAAGACAGACAGACAGACAGACAGATAGATAGATAGATAGATAGATAGATAGATAGATAGATAGATAGATAGATAGATAGATAGCTAGATAGATAGATAGATATATAGACAGACAGATAAATAGATAGATAGATAGATAGATAGATAGATAGATAGATAGATAGATAGATAGATAGATAGACATCAGACAGATAGAAAGATAGACAGACAGACATAAAGACAGAAAGATAAACAGACAGACATAAAGATAGAAAGATAAACAGACAGACAGATAGACCTAAAGATAGATAGATAGATAGATAGATAGAAAAATAGATAGACAGATAGATAGATAGACAGACAGATAGATAGATAGATAGATAGATAGATAGATAGATAGATAGATAGATAGATAGATAGATAGACAGACAGACAGACAGACAGATAAAGAGATAGAACGTCAGACAGATAGATAGATAGATAAATGGATTGGTGGGTAGATAAGTAAATGATTTGATTGTCGAAATGGCCGAACAAAAATACTGGCGAACTCTTAAGATCTATATGGTCAGAGGTTCTCTTAGTTATGGGTACAGGATAATTATTACTCCGTGGTATCAATATTGATAAAACCGTTGGCCACACATTTGTTATGCCTTATGGTATGTGTCAACAAATCAAGAGGAGGAACATCACATTGAAAGAAATGATCACTGCCAAAAGATAAAAATAAGACACACTTGTCTGCTTTTACATTTCTGTTAGTCACGGATTCATGTTCCATTCATCAATTAACCGCTAATACACATATATGTCAAATCAAATATTGTTATGAAGGCGGGGAACAAGTCAGAAATTTGTCCTCGGAAACGTCACACTTGGGAGTACAAAGACACAGGAATGGCAGTTTATCGCCAAAATTGTCATTTAAACTAGCCTAAAGATTCTGAGGTTTATGAAAGAATTTGTTCTAATTTTCGTTTGGATACATAAGTGAAAAATATGATAAAAATACACCGCAAAATGATAATGATACTTTAACTTGATCAAGTAAATTAAACAAAAATTGATTAATCATTTCAGATACACAGTACTTAAATTGAATTTTTATGATAGCCTAAATGTCACAGTATAGTATAGTATAGAAAAACTAAATTTAACTCATTAGCGTAATTTTGGCGTTGCAATTTGAATTATTTGGAGACGACAACTATATTTTACTGAGAAAAACTATATTTAAATGCACCAACATCATATCTATACTATATAAGTAGAAACGATTCAAGTAAGGTAGTGTAAACGTTATATATCGAAGACTGATTTTATTCAATCGGTTTATTATTTCAAGCGTAACTCGATCTCGTGGTACGAAATCTACATATCCGATCTTGTGGTACGAAATCTACATACCCGGAAACAATATATATTACAATCAACTAAGAAATCAATTAGTATTTTATGATACAACTAGCATTTAGTTGTTAGATAAAGGTCCTTCCTTACATTAATAATCTTATCGTTATTCTGATTGTTTATTTGTTAGTAACACTTCTGGATCTGACAGAATAGGGAACACATTATTATTCGTCATCGTTCACATAAAAGAAATTTTCATATAACAAGGATAAATATGTTGAGTGCGGAACTGAAAATTAGACTACATACTCAAACATTTGGTTTAATGTTTCTGAGGTTTCCTTCAAATTAGCAATATTTTATCATTATTTACAATTGTATATCATCAATATAAAATTGTCCAAATACAGGAAAAAATATGTTTTACCATAAAATCATGAAAAAAAAATTAGCTGAGCTTGAGGGCTGAGCATATTTGGTGACTCCAGACCCAGTTTGCATTTCGATATTTGCAGAACAGTTTCACAGATATTGTACATAAACATCCATTCATTAAATATGTTAGTCAACTGCAATGGTATACCGAAATCTTCAGCTAACTATAATTCTTCAAATAATTCCAAAGTCTTAATATTTTCTGTTTGTCGCATAATGCATAACCACAAAATAACGACAAACTATTTACCACATAATAATAAACGTCAGACTGTTACTATTCTTAAGATGATAAAGTGACCAATAATTCGCCACTGATAGACAGATATGTGCATTTCAAGTCTGTTGACAGAATGCATATTATCGATTTTGTCTTTAGAATTGGATACTAAATAAGAAAGTTTGGTTATATGGACATAAACCTAGATATAAATAGTGTTCATACGTAAGTTCAAGTTCTAGTAAGATGTGCTATCTTTTGTGTTTTGTTAATATCTTCATGTGCTAGTGATGTGTAACATGCTAGAAAGATATCAGCATTACACTCCTAAAAGTATTATTGAGGCGTGGTCTTCAATCACATGACTCAAAAGTCTAAAGTTGGGAATGCGGTAAACAATGTTTGTATACATAATTTGAAATATTCGAGACAAACAAAATTCTAACAATGTGCCCCCTTCTTTATCAAGTTGGTCAATTTATTACGAAGCGTATTAGGACCACTTTACGATTTTTTATTTCTCGTTTTTCTAACTTTTTTCTTGGAAATTCCAACTTTCGTTGAAGTTCCAACTTTAAAATGGGCTCTCTTCCTGGAATTACCAACTTTAAAGTTTACTTTTCAAACTTTTTTCTTGGAATTTCCAGGTTTAAAATTGGCGTTTCCATCTTTTTTCTCGGGTTTTCCAACTTTATTCTTGAAATTTCTAACTTAACTGTGTACGAATTGAATCTTAGGCATTCCATTTAAAACAATTTGAATCTGTAGGTAGCATATGCGTTGCACAAAGAAACAATTTAGCATTCAGCTTATGTCTGCTGACTTCCCCTTTGTTTTCAGAGTTAATTAGTTTATCAACGGAGTATTATTTAAGAATATAGATGTCACAATTTTTGCACCAGTCTGACAAGAATAACCATTCCTACCTATCACCATACATACCAGTATCCGACATTTCCCGTGAAGTCGCTCTTAACCATAAGTATGTAGAATAATCCCTATGATAAGGTTACTCTGTCCCGCAAAGTTATATGAATCGGACCACACCTATGTTATAAAAATAACATGTTAAATTTAGAACAGAACCCGAATCCCCGGATTTGTAAGTAAAATGTGATGTTCTCTGACAGAGATAATTACTGAAAGAAACATACAACAATAATTGGCTTATATTGACCAATAAAAATGAAGGACACCTCGCCAAAAATACGTTGTATCACGGTACATTCAAATAAAACACAAGTAAAAGGTAAAATATAAAAAACATAAAAAGTATCGTTCTGTCGACCGACCTGTCGTTTATTACCGTGTAATTTAGATCAAGGTAAATTACTTGCCATATCGATAGTTATAAAATACCGTTAATTAATAGAGAGAGACGAGATAGTTACCATTCTCATTTCAACACATTTACTAGGAAATTAATGATGATGACCTACAACCTTTATTACAATTACTATTCGCCTCTAAATAAGCAGTTTGAGAATACTAGATTTGATTATATTAGCGATCAAATGCATTCATATCTAAATAGTAAACATAATACCAAAGTTATAACTTTGCAAGAAAGGGTCAAAACAAATGCTCAAGAAGATCGTTTCTGTCAATAGTCAATAAGAAATCATCAGTTGAGCTAGAATTTAAAATAGATGTAGAGTTCCGAAACAGAAAGTATTACCACAAAAAGTTAAATAATAATATTAAAGGTATTGAATAACTATACAGAAAAGCAAATGATTATTTTTTATTTTAGATATTTATATTGTTTTCAGTCAATGTAGATATATTTAGTATACTAAGTAATCACTGAGACGACAATAAAAAACGACAATACACTATCTACAGAGTTACCGAGGAACTATAAAAGATAACATTACAGATACAGTAAGAAATATGGAAGTGTATATAACTTAGGAAAATTGGCTAACACCGAGTCAACTGCTGTATCATAAAAAAGAATATGGTATAAAAATTAAAATATATAAAAATAAAAATATATATAAATTAAAATTTCAGGATAATTATCAAAAATTCTATCATCATCATCATCATCATCATCATTATCATCATCATCATCAGCATCATCATCATCATCATCAATATAGTATTATAAGGTTATTATACCTACGTCCATGAATACTTATCGCTTTTATTTTTGACTTTGATTAAAAAGAGAGAGACAGCCCAAATAAGGACACACAGGCGGCTTATATCAGTTCTAGAACAATAGTGTGATAATACAAATATCAACATAAATATATCTTGTTTGACAATACAAGGTCAGTTATTGTAAAAAATAATTGTGATGATTCTATTTTTTTTAATATACGATCATATCCCTACAACATGAGAATAATAGAAATCGTGTATCTTGTGTTATGATCTTCCTAGCGATGAGTTGAGCACCAGGACATTGACTTATAACAAAATATGAAACTAAAAGATTCTGAAAGTAAAAATATTTTCTGTATGAATTTTAATGGTTTATATAAGACATGTATAAAAAGCCTTAAACAATCTAGCTCTTTTTCATAATTTTAAAGTCAACAAATCAATATTCATGGCAATAGGGAAGTTTCGAGTTAACCCGGGTCACCGTTATGATCCTGCATTTATTCCCGCATTTTCAATTTTGTTCCTCATATGTTCGTCCGGTTTTCATTTTACCTGCAACGTACATGGAAATTTTCTTATGTTTGAGCGCTTTAACTTTATTTTGTGTAAAGAAATCAAAGAGACTCGTAAAACATACTACAGTGGTTTATTTACTTGAACGCCAAATTACTGAAATGTAACAGGCAGGGGAAAATGTGCGGACAGGCCGGGAATCAAAATCACGACCTTCCGAGCAGTAGCAGGGCGCTTTTAACAAATTGCACTAATCTATTTATATATTACCGAAACCGGAAATAACGTTGAGGAACATTTTTCTAAAATCATGATAATAAAAGCAGGATTATAACGGTAGTCCGGGCTAACTCAAAAGTTCCCTATTAAGTAATATTTTTCAGTAAACTGGTATTTCTGATCGTTTAAAATTCCAGAAAGTTGGTAAAATGATTCTATGTATACATCAATCCATGCAAGAATGTATATATTGATATATGTATGTACGTGTGTACGTATGTTGTGTCGATATGATTGTATGTAATTATGTAGGTAAGTTATGTTTTGGCACGCCAAAACACATAAATGAGTTCAATCTAGTTATTCTCGGTTAAATATTTTTATTCTCTAGTTAACGTTAGTTTTCCTCAATAATTCAAGTGAACTAGAGAAAAACAACAGAAAAACTAGTAAAACTAAGTTTTCCTCCAGAAAAAAAAACGAGGAAAACTAGGTTTATCTTCCCTGATTAACATTATTGAGTATTTATTTAATGCTATTTGGTGCATATAAATTTTGCATTTCATAAGTTTATTTAAATTACTCCGCCAAAATTACATGGATGTATTCAATCTAGTTTGTCTCCAGTTAACCCTAGATTGTCTATAAACTAATATTAACTTGAGAAAAACAAGGTTTAACTTATTAATGTGTTTTGGCGTGCAGTTTAACCTAGTTTTTCTCGAAATTCGCATTAATTAGAGAAGAACAAGGTTAAATTGAGATAAATTAGGTTTAACTGGAGAAAGTGTAGATTTAACAGAGAAAACTAGGTATATCTCATGAATGTTATTTTTGTCTGTCATTCATTATCTCTTCAAATTTGACCTGATCATGATTTTGAATTGGAGAACAATGACTTTTTGACCATTTGTTTTGGAATTCTAAATAGGAAAAAGGATTCAAAGAAATAATTTACAAATAAAGAGTCTAATCGTGAAATTCTTGGTAACTATTATCTAATGAGGAATTCGACTACCTGTCGCTTGGTGCTTACACAAAATCGGCTAATCACTAGGTGGGCAAATGGCCACAAGAAAACCGTAATAACTAGAGTCGAACTGGTCAAGGTAGAATGAACAATGTGTAGGGATATCATTGAAGAGTTACAAGATTGATTTCATTCCTACTACCGAAATCATTAATTAATCATTGTATTCACAGCTTGATTATCGCATTAGTGTAAAACCAGATAGGCAAATCTATGAAACACTCCTAAATGTGACAAACGAGCAATGTATTGTTATATACCGAGTTATTACTTTTATGCAGATCGCACATCTTAGATGTAATGTCAGTGTATAAACCATACATACAGTCATGATAGAAACAAACAGGTTTTGTTATCATAGATAATTAATGGATAAATAATAATAATAATAATAATAATAATACTAATAATCGTCAATGATAACGAATTAAGTGTGTTCGAACCGACTGTGGTAAACGAATTAAGTGTACTCGAATCGACTATGGTAAATGAATTGAGTGAGTTCGAACCGACTGTGGTAAACAAATTAAGTGTACTCGAATCGTCTATGGTAAACGACTTAAGTGTACTCCAACCCTCTATGATAAACGACTTAAGTGTACTCGAACCGACTATGATAAACTAAT
Organism: Atrina japonica; assembly: GCA_030159075.1. Lineage (NCBI taxonomy): Eukaryota > Metazoa > Mollusca > Bivalvia > Pterioida > Pinnidae > Atrina > Atrina japonica. The sequence goes on along the minus strand of BROG01000251.1, from coordinate 496,552 downwards.
TAAATGTACTCGAACTGAATAGGATAAAGGAATTCAGTGTTTTCGAACCGACTATGGTAAAAGAATTAAGTGTACTCGAACCAACTATGATAAACGAATTAAGTGTGTTCGAATTGACTATGGTAAACAAATTAAGTATACTCGAATCGACTATGATAAACAAATTAAGTGTACTCGAATCGACTGTGGTAAACGAATTAAGTGTTCTCGAATCGACTATGATAAAGGAATTAAGTGTACTCGAATCGTCTATGGTAAACGACTTAAGTGTACTCCAACCCTCTATGATAAACGACTTAAGTGTACTCGAACCGACTATGATAAATTAATTAAATGTACTCGAACTGAATAGGATAAAGGAATTAAGTGTCCTCGAACCGACAATAGTAAACGAATTAAGTGTAACCGAACTGACTATGAAAAACGAATTAAGTGTGTTCGAATTGACTATGGTAAATAAATTAAGTGTAATCAAACCCTCTAGGATAAACTACTTAAGTGTACTCGAACCGACTATAATAAACAAATTAAATGTACTCCGACCGACTATAATAAACGAATTAAGTGTACTCGAATCGACTATCATGGACAAATTAGGTGTACTCGAACCGACTATGATAAATCAAATCTACTATTGTAAGCGAATTAGGTTTGCTTGAATTAACTGTGGTAAACAGATGAAAAATGTATTGCACATACGTATTGTATTACAGTGATATTTTGGAAGTGTTGTCATATTATATTTTACGGTTCGCCATTTATGAATGCATCTGAAAAATTATTTTGACAGTTGTCCCATCATTGAAGTAAATTCATTTGTCAAAGAAAAGTTGTGCTCTTCTAAGCATGTCAGATGTTTGAAATGAATTCTTCAGAAATCTTACTATATATATATATATATATATATATATATATATATATATATATATATATATATATATATATATATATATATATATATATATATATATATATAACGAATGAGAGAATTCTAAGATATCGTTTCACCTTTATACAGGTGTACAAATTTTCATATTTATTTTTTATCTTTTTTTGTTTATTTTAATTCTATTTTGATGATTGGTTAACCTATTGATTTGTTTATTACGTTTTGTACCTATTTACGCACTTTTTTGTAAATGCATACGTGATTCAATATACGCATTTTTATATATTGGCAAAAAATCAGTCAATCGATTTGGCGAAAGTCTGACATAAACTGTGAAAGTTATACTGAAACCTTCACGTTATATTTTATCAGAATATGTGAATCATAGTATAGTGCTGTTGATTCTGATTGGTCAATTAGCGTTTTATCACGTGTTTTATTTCATACTTCAAAGATATTTTCGTTACTTCCGTATCATTTATATAATTTAAGGCGATATATTTTATTTTTGTCTTATTTGTTTCATGGTAAGGATGTTTATTAATCCTTTTACACAAAAAGTAATATTTAGTGAATTATTATTTGTAAGGAGCAGAATTCCGTGTTAATTAGAAATATTATTAAACTGTGTTATATATATGTTTCTATAAACAAATAAAGCTCTCGAAAAGTCAGAGTTATCTGACCTTGATAGAAAACCATGATATTCTACTTAAGTCTAAAATGTTTTAAATCGATATTAGAATAGTAGCTAATTACCTGAAAATTTAAGTTTAAACTTCCCCAGATAGTAAAGTCTGCAGGTATTTACATAATATGTCAATACCAGCCACAGTAAAAAATCGAAATAAATAGAAAAAAGGTCGGTTTCAACAAGTTGTAATTCAAATTCGTCATAAAAACACACAACGGTTTGGGATTAATATGTGAATACAATTTACATCGTAAAAATTTAACCCGGCAAAATAAATAATATTTTACAATAAGTCACATTAATAAATATTTTTACATATTGTCCATGTGTATTTATTTTCATTTAACATTTTATTACCATATAACTGCGCATAACTTATGTAATGACTTATGAATATTCATATTCAATCGAGAGACAACCCCGCGAAAAATATTGCACGTTTTGCAAACATCGGCGAGGTTTTTGTATACTCTTCGAATAGCACTCATAAATTTGTCAAATGACATCATGCGTAATAACTTGTACAGCGTTCGTGTCGGTCTATTGACTCTATCATTAATCATTGGTCATTAAACAATGACTACGTCCTGATATATGTTTACCAAGAGACAAAACTATCAGAACTGCATTTGTATGTAAATCGTCATGATCATATTATATCACCAGCTCTCTGGAGCTTAACGCTGACAAAAACAGGTGAGGTTTTGCTTCAGAATTTTTAATTTAATTTAAATAAATACCATTAGAACTAAAATGAAGTAAAAAACATTAACTGCATTGTTAAGATAATGTAATAATAATAATAATAATAATAATAATAATAATAATAATAATAATAACGATGTTAAATAAAAAAAAAAATATTGATGATAGCTGGAAAATTTTTATCATCAATTTATACTTCAGGGAAATGACTCCATAGGAAATTTGATAATTTAAAATTGTATCAAAGCTCATAGAAATATGGTCGACATCGAATTCAGGAATTTGTGCGCCTCACTAAGTATAGGTTAATATAAACATTCTCAACGAAAATAACAATTTATAAACTGACTAATTTAAATATTAATTGCAATTTAATTCGATCAGAAAAATCAAAAATCAAAATATAAAATACAAGTTTAATCTTCAAGATTAATGTATTTGACGTTGTCGCTACTAACTTGATAAACATGTAGAGCTATCAATGTTTTATGGATTTTGTTCTTGGAACAGGGTTTTGATGTATTTACTGGTTAGGAAAAGCCATTTCTTAATTCAAATTATTGATAGCATTTGTTAATATTTTACGGAACTGAAATATAACAAGAACTCCGCAGCATAAACACGAAAAAGTATTTTCAAAGTCAAAATCTTTATAAATCGCGAATATACCCACTACGAAAATAATGACATGTGATCTTCGCTTGCGTCAGTTTTCACGGAAATTTCCTTTTCCTTTAAATATGTTGATTTGCAGGTTAATTTGTAATTAGATATCAAAACATCAAGTTGTATATATTATCATGCATACCAAGTATTCGTTTTTGCACTGCAGTACATTTGTTAATGGTGATTATTGTCTTTTCAGGTCCATTGTCAATCGTCATGGCTAGAGAGCTTTTTCTGGTGGCTGCATTGGCCATGCTAATGGCCGTCATCGATGGAAATCGGATGCAGTTCACGGGTAGGTGGAATATGCAAAGTAAGACTGCGATAACACCACAAAATACTAGAAAATCTAGTAATTTTAGACAATTAACATCAAACAGTAAATCAGCGAAGATAGCATACGGGATACCTGTAACTATGCCCCGATATTCAGTAAACAAAGGGCAACAGCCACCTAATAGACAATATACCAGTAATGTAAAGTTTAGCGGGAGCAGATTAAATCGTCCTCCTACAACGGCAAAACCGTATTACAAGGCAGTGTACAAGACAGGCCATGCCACTTTCAGGCTTTCATCGTACCCTCGACAGGCTGCTGTAACCTTGGCAGTTGTGCGTCCCACGGCACACGCGAAGCAGGCGCCATCATATGCCAAGCTTGGCTTTAATGCAAGGCTACATGCAACAAAATCCAACGTCAGAGGTGCAAATGCACCCCCTCCCACGCCAAGACAGTTTTCGTTCTCGCAAGGATACGTAGCAAAATCACCAGGTAAAAGAGAATTCAAGTAGAGGAAAATTGAAATAATTAATCCAAAATTCTGCAAATCAACGTTTTATTTTACCAACACCGTAATGATTATCACATATCAACTCAATGGCTTTTAACCAACGTGAATCATCGGGTTATGAAAAACTACATGTTATATTTATAGCAGAGGAACTTAGTTGGAGGATGTTAAAGTTGTTGTTGACGTCCGAATGGTAAAACATAGAATCACAAATGAAAAACGAAATTAGTTTATTTATGATATATACAAAGTGTTATTGCTGGTTACGTATATATAGTTCCCAAACTAATCTGTAAATGTGAAACCTTCCCAGAACGGTTCTACTTTTGTAATAGAAAAGGAAGCATTTCTACACAATTCTTGGCTTAACGTTATACATTAATTATCACAAAATACGCTAAACATTTTTTTTCTAATTTTCTTTGGTTAATTCTACAAGAGCATTTGATAGTTGTATGTGTAATGTAAAATCAGCCAATGTTTGATGCTATTAAGATAAGAAAGTTTTAAGATATTCATTTAAAGTGAAAACAATTGGAGTATGTTATGTTAAAATCGATAAATAGATAAATAGATATAACCGGGTTATAATGATAATGACGAAAACTGGCCGGGAATCAAAATCATTTCAAAGAAAGCGAAATTTCAATGTAACAGGATTCAGAATAAGTGGGTACTACTGTTTTTGAACATAGATAACTCTTAAAAAACTTCATTCAAATTCTGTAACAAAACTGCACAGGAACTTTTCATATCTGATTAACAGTTCGCAATAATCTGTATTACATTATGTTATTTTACATACAAACGAAATTAAAAAAAAATACTTCGAAAACTACTATGAAATACTAGTTTTTCGTCGTTGAACTTCTGAAAGTTAATGAATTTTTAAACTATCAAACAAATCGAAAAACTGCACCTCCGGTTCAAATGTCATCACCAAAAAACTTGACCGTCTTTTCTGTTCACATTACAAAATAAAAACCTTAATATTTGTAAGAACGTCTCCCTCTGACAAGGGCGGAAAAACCACATCCTGTTGCTTGACCCGTGAAATAACAAATAAGCGGAAGTAGGAACATGTAATAACATAAGAGAAAATACATTTTTATTACAAAAACATATCATTTATCATAAATATTTGTTCCTTTGTTCCTATTCGCCCGCGTTTTACAGTCTCGTAATTACTTATTTGTCATCTCAAAACAGTCACTGTTTCGTAAATAGTCTAGGTCGAAAATGATATCTAGGGCATTTTATTTTTCGTTCTAATTCAGTAAATTATTGTCAGTTTCTATGTATTTATAGTTTCTCTTTTAAACATCTTAAGAATTATCATTTGGTGGTCAATATGTTGATACTTTCAACAGTTTAAAATATCCTGAAGATTTCTCTCTTTCGCAGTCTTGTAAATCTTCATTTTGTTATTAGAAAACATATCATTTATTATAGTTATTTGTTCCTGTTCGTCTGCATTTTACAGTGTCATAATTATTCATTTGTCATCTAAAAAGCCACTGTTTCGTAAATAGTCTAGGCCTAAATGATATCCAGGGCATCGTAATAATTAAGTTTATTAATCTCAGTTTCTGGTGTATATATTGTTTCTCTTTATCACCAGTTCTCAAGAATAATCTTTTTGTGGTCTTTATGTTGATACTGTCAATACAGTTTAGAAATGATATTCTTAATAGCCAAGTATTCCGATCTCTTTCTCGGTCATCTAAAAGTAGTAAGAATATCTTTTGATAATCCATTCGAATATGTTTAAATCTTCTGAATTATTTGAAGTGATCATATACTGATCATATCTTTTACTTTTTAAGAGGGTCCCCGAGTGGTTAAAACCTCACGATTGCAATCAAGAATCAAGAAGTATCTGCCACTAGTCAGCCGGACAGTGAGTGGACCTAAGTTAATTATGTGAGAAAAATTTGCATTTTACTTGCAGAAAGCGCGGAGAAAAGACTACTGGTTTTCTGCAATTAAACTGCAAATACTTCTCACGTTTGTTGTACTTATGGAATTTGCCAGGTTTTTTTCAATATCCTTTCATGATCCACCAAGAGAATACACTTTTACAGAAACCAAATAAAGGTAAATTATTACAAAATATCCAGTGAGGAATAAAAAGTTTTTCCCGTGCAGCTTGTCATAACCGAAAAGTGAATAGAATTATCCGTATAATAACCTAAAGGTTATTCCGCTCGGCCATCTTATGTAAATCGGGAAGAAATCACTAAAACTGGCAATTTTCTGACAAAAGCAGCTGAAGTTGCATTATGATTCGAACTCGTGTAGAGGTGATTGACTTCATGGTTTAGAGCGCGATGCATTAACCAGTCGGGTACGGAACCCCTCCCTTGTTCTTACAGGAAACTATATTTATGTAGTGATAACTCAGCCACGACATCAACACAAACTGTGTCTTCACTAGGAACGCGTAAACACAAGGAGTTACTGTCCCCTTTTACAAAACCATGTTTATATGTCTCCTTTCTCTACTTATTCCCATCCGTCATATTTATACGAATTGTTTGGAAAATATTTTTGTTTTTAGCATTACCCTTCTTTTGTTTACACGGGGAAATATGTACTTCAATAATCTATATAGGCGAACAATCAAACAATCTATATCTTATATTCGTTCAGTTATTTATATCTTCTGAGTTCGAGAGTTGACGGCAAGTGAACAATAATGCATTTTTGATAGAATATTCATACAAATAAAAAGATATTTTCAGAATGTACTAATTTTGTAATGTCAATAACAAAACAACCCATAAGATATACTTAACTGTATCTAAGTTGAGAGATACTCATCAACGATTCTCCTAATTACATATAAAAATAACAGTATAATAATTATGGACAAATGTGCCAAAACATTGTACTAATGTATGATAGTACAATAGCACAACACAGATCCATAATGGGGTCTGTGTGAATAAGGAATTATCAAGAAGTTTGAAGGTGTGATGCTGTTGTATAACACGTTCGTACGATACGCCAAGGATACAATATACAACAGTGAAGTTTTAGAAGTACATCGAATGATACAGATGTATCACAGAATTATCCAAGCACAATATCGATGGATCAAGATATTATTTAACAAGATACAATTTTACAAACGTTCTCTGGCAGTTACAGTTATATCAAGAGAGTATACAGATATTCTCTAATACGGATGTTTCTATCACGATCGTTTCCATACATTCTCTATCATTGATGTTTCCAGACGTTCTCTATCACGGATGTTCCCATACATTCTTTATCTTCGATGTTTCCAGACGTTCTCTATCAAGGACATTTCGATGTTCCCAGATAGTTTCCATCACGGATATTTCCAGAAGTTATATAGCACGAATGTTTCAAGAAGTTATCTAGCACGATATGCTTGACTTAACAACTGCACCAACACACTATACATGTGTCAAGTTCTTTCAATATCCGAATGAATGTATCAAGGTTTTTCATGGCTCAAAATAGATGTTTCAGGGATTTCGGAACAGTACAATATGGATGCATCAAGAAAGTCAAGAGTCCAATACGACTATGTTAAAAATCAGATGAGTATGGATGAGTAAAGAAGTTCATTATCACAATAAGGATTTAAAGGGAAATTACTAGCAATGTGTTACAGTCTTCATAAAAAGGATCATATGGGTTTAGAAATAGTTCAAAAACTTCGGAAATGTTAATGCCAATGTTTTCGGATATTCACATCAACAATAGGTTGTGTGAAGGAGTATAATGAAAAGATATTGGAAACTCAAAGCCCGTTAGAATACGACAAATTAGATATATAACAACAGTCTAAAGACGAAGAACAATTGTGAATCCCAAAACGGGATGGAACCAGGTGCAGGCATATCCCATATTTAACATTCTAATCCTTGACCGCCGAAACAACAAAATAATTCAATACAGATAGATATCGATATTAATTCTTGTACATTTAAAGGTTTTTCTGTCCAGTGATATTTTCTACACCAGCGTGTTTGCTCGTGTTAGATATGCACGTAATGTAATGACACATACTATTTAACATAACCTGTTAACGGAACTTCAGTATTCTTAACACTGATGAAATAGTAGCATCTCAAAATGAATATATAAAGCCAAAAACATTCACATAAATTGTTGTAAAATGTTGTGAAAATGCTATTGACATTTTGACAGTTGCGGCTCTAGAGAACCGTTGCTTTTTAATCCATCACTACTTAGCAGTGTCATTTAATTTAAAACGGACAAAACTAAACCGCTTTTATTTTCTCAAAATTAATACTTTCATATAATCAATGCATGTGGTATCTCAGTTACATGCATGAATAGCGTGAAAAAGCTGAAAAATACAATATATATTGCAATATTTCAGTATATCTCGAAAATATATTTCCCGTTTTTTATTCATTTATATTACATTTTCGTCCTGAAATATGAGGATGAATTTAAAATGAAGGTCATATGTAACCATGGTGATTAAGGACGAAATTAAGGTGAGGTGAATAGGTTTTCTTGTCGTCAAAGAGCAAAAATGTCCAGGTATACTGTTAATACATGTATGCGTTCATTAAATCATGACTTCACTCAAAAACATACATTCTGCCAGATACAAGCATGTTAAACATCAGTTTTATATATGAAACTGTAATTCTACATGAAACTTTAATGAAATGGATAGGAATTCACGTTTTTGTGATCTACTTTTATCGATTTCAAAGATACTCAAAAGCATCATGGAAAACAGGATTGCATTGAAACCGCACCTACTTCTGATCTCAAATGTATTCACCAAACATATTCAAACAAATACGTTGGCATTTTCCGGGAACAAGCATTGAGAAATTAAATCTGTATTTTAAACTTTTAAGTTTACTATTTGACAGTTTCTTTAAGATTCTTCACACTTCGAAAATTCAAAATATCATATACACTATATCTTGCCTTGTTTTCATTTAGAGTACTACGTTCATCTTTTATCATTTCAGGCCCAAAACGACAGGCTCCTCCTCCACGCCAACCACAACCCCCGCCAAGATATCAACCACCACCACCAAGATATAACCGACCGCCACCACCACTACGCAATCCTGCACCACCACCACGACGCATGCCACCACATCCACCACGACGGAATCCACCACTTCCGCCGCCACGTCAACCACAACCTCAATTCCAACATCCACCTCCCCATCCTGCACCACCAAGATATAACTATATGCCACCTGCACCACCACAGTATCATCCACGTCCACATCCACCAAGACCACAACCTCATTACTATCACCCACCACCACCACCACCAAGATACAATCCTCCTTACGTTTTCCCTACCAAAAAGCCAGTTACGCCGGCACCTACACCAAAACCAACTCCAGAGCCAACAACGACAACTACCACAACGACGAAGAAACCAATACCCGAAACCGAGGTAGAGGTAGAAAACGGGGCAGGAGCACCAGCACAACCACTACCTCAATGTGATTACTGGTATATAGATCCTCAAGGAGTATATAAATGGTTCCCATGTCAGAAGCAGACCTTCGCACCGCCTCCACCGACAACAACACCGATGCCATTAGATTTAATATTCTACGACATACAAACTGTTCCACCCCCGGAACCAGTATATATTCCGGTATATTATGACTACCCCGACAGAAAGAAGGAAGAAGAAAGTACAAAGTAAATTGTTGAAATGAAATAAGAATTTAGAGCTTTGGGCTTGTGTTTTAAACATTTATGATTTATGCATGTACAGGAGAAAGAACACATATCATTTTTCTAAAAAATTGAAATTTTATTTTGCCCTTGCTAGTCAAAGCAACATAATGAAATATTTAGCATTTAAAGGATAAAACTAACAAAAATAATACAAAAATAAAAACAGATAAAAAAATAAAAATCAACGAAAATATTGAAAAAACATTATGGCTGTTTTTTTTTCACAATACTGTTTTTCCTTGTGGTAGAGTAGTTGTATAGAAACATTCGATTATTAACGATAGTGCTATTTTCGTGTATATATGTGGGTCCCATTTACAAAACATCACGAACTGGTGTGGAATTTGAAGCATTAAATGTGTTTCCGTTTTGTTTCGATGAAGTACATTGTATAGTGCGGACAAGATCCCGTTTCTGTTCAGTATGTTGACAAAATAATGACCGTTTACTCTGGGACCAAGTCATTGGTCAAAGAGAGTGTGTCATTCCATACTTTTATAATAAACACAATATAAATCATGTTCGATATTTTTCCATTTTTTTCTATCATCGACATCTAGGAGAAAGTTAATAGTCTTTGGTCACGGGAATATCATTATACGAATACGTCTTTGTTTTATGCCTGGAGTGATCATTGAAGCGTTTTAATTCAATATGATTATGTTTTTGTTGCCTCGTAATAAACAGTGTCATTTGTTATTTATCCTTCATATTTATTTGTTTTTCTTCCTTTCTTTCATTTCTCAACTTGTTTTTCATTTCTTTTCTTGTCAAATCTATCTATTTCTATCTATCTATATATCTATCTATCTATCTATCTATCTATCTATCTATCTATCTATCTGTCTATCTATTTGTCTATCTATCTATCTAACTATCTATCTATGGCATTGCCATAGGTCATATATAGATAAATGTTTGAATCTTAGCGCTTAAAGACAACCTTTTACAGAATTCACAAATTTCAATTTCTTTTTTTGTTCTGTTATGGACTTTTGCTTAAAAGACGCCTAATTGTTTTTTAAAATCACACCCCGATTAGGACGCACAGATATAGTGTGTGTGTGTGTGTGTGTGTGTAAGTGTGTGTGTGTGTGTGTGTGTGTGTGTGTGTGTGAAATAGAGGTTTGTGACTTAATTATATGTCCAGTCAGACAAATGTTGACTTCTACTAAAGGTTATTGGTTATTTTAGTCCATGTTGGTCAGTCTAAGTTCAAATCATCAAAGTATTACTAGAACATTAAGTTAAGCGAAGAGAAGCATTTGGCACTACCCAACCCCGTCTTGTATTAAAAAGAAAGATGAGACAAACACTTCTGAAATGTCTTCATTTTTTATTACTCCATATATATATATATATATATATATATATGAGATGAACATTTCTGAAATATTTATGTGAAACGTCGATATTCTCAAAACTCATTAACTCATCTTTTTATATCATCATAAATCTTTTGAAAATGTAAAAATCTTGACTATGTAAATAGCTACGTAGTTGCATGGAATTGAACTTAAACATGTGATTTTAACTTTTGTAGAAGTAATGCATGTCAGCAGCAAAAAAGCGTCGCAACATGATACAATGTTTTGTAACAAGAAATATTGCAAAACCACTTCCCTTATTAACTACATAAAAATATATAGCATTAATGAAATTTAATAATTCTGCTTTGACAATTAAAACAAAATGTAATTCATTCTGTAGTCGAATGTTTACGTTGATTTGTGATGTCATATCATACAGAATGAAAAGTTGGTCAGAGAGAGAGAGAGAGAGAGAGAGAGAGAGAGATAAATAAGTCAACAATACTATATATCAATATGTGTCAGATCTATTAAATTACTGTTGAGGACATATTGCCTCGAGTAAACTCTAATTTGACCATCTGCAAAGATGAAAGGTTTTCGATACGGCATGTTATTTCTCTAGGGCAATCCAAGAATATAACAAACACGAAAATATAAAACAATCATATGTATAAACATATAGAGCAATTTTGCCAATGTGTTGTCGAGTGAAGGAATAGTACCATAGCCGACGGCGAAATACTCTTCCATCTCGAAAAAAACTGTCAGACCACTGAGCCATCAGGTACAGACACCACCAAATATTTTCCATGCTTATTCACAGAACGTCAGACCAATTTCTCTCCCGTGTATATTAAATCTGGGTCAAGTCAGTACCGTGTGTTGAACAAAATATGCAAAATACAAAAGTAACGGTTGCTGTTGCATTTATACTTCCAATGTTTCAAATGTCTACAACTTGTAGTATTTCGCAAGAAAAGAAAATGCCCATTCTCATCATATCATCCCTTTAAATTTTCAACCATTTGCAAATTACTACAAATATTCATGTATCTTTCTATGACCCTAATTTCAGGTCGCCGGGCTGCTTTATCTCTCCGTAATTTTTCTGTGACCATGTTGTAAACATCGCTGGTGTATTACTCAAAATATGTCAATAGTAGTTTCAGTTCAAAATGAATATAAGAAAGACAACAAAAAAGAACAACATACATTGAAAAGTCAATAACAACAATACATATCGAAAGTAATTGCAACTGTACTGATTGTGGTAGACTTCTGGTAGAGCGTCCAATGTTGGATTATCGTTACTGTGTCACGCCAAACGCATCAAATATACTTCATCCTGTAAAAAGAAGCGGTCAGCATACGAAACGAAAATCACGGGTCTTTCGGGTGAGAATTCAAACCGAGAACCCATGTCACGGTGGGTGTGGCACGTAAGAGAATTCCCTTTGACTATAAATAGGTATACAACTGTAAACATGTGTAAAACGGTAAACAGGTGTAGAACTATAAACAGGTATACAACTGTAAACAGGTTAAAACTGTAAACAGGTGTAGAACTATAAACAGGTGTAGAACTGTAAGTAGGTGTAGAACTATAAAAAGTGTAGAACTTTAAACAGATGTAGGAATGTTAACAGATGTATAACTATAAACAGGTGTAGAAATGTAAACAAGTGTAGAACGATATACAGGTGTAAAAATGAACACAGGTGCAGAAATGAACTATATATATATAGATATTGCCGGGAATATTTGATGAAAACTTTGCAACATACATCAAAGAAAACTGGAAACGTTATCTAGATGATTGTTTTATATTCTGGACAAAAACAGAAGATGATTTACAAAGATTTAATTCCTTTATAAATACTCTACATGAATCGATTAAATTCACAATGGAAACAAATGGTAAGGAATTCCCGTTTTTGGACATCAGAATAATTAAACAAGGAAATAAAATCATAACAGACCTATTCTGTAAGGAAACTGATACTCACCAATATTTAGATTTTCGTTCTTGTCATCCATCACACACGAAAAAAGAAAAAAGGAAAAGAAACATTCCTTTTAATATGGCAAGACGAATTTGCACAATAGTCAGAGAACATCATTTACAAACAAAAAGATTAGAAGAACTCCGAGTCTATCTCAAAAGACAAAAGTACCCGGAGGCCCTAATTAACGCCGGGATTCAAAAGGCCAAACAATTCCAAACACGGAATTACGGAACACCCAACGAAAAGTTAAAAAATGATAAAATTCCTTTCGTCGTCACCCACAACCCAAATAATATCAATATTTTGGGAACTGGAATTCTTCAACAATCAGAAAACATGAAAGAATTGGTCAAAGAATCCCATATTATAAACGGCAGAAGACAAACTTGAAAAAAAAAATGCTAACAAAGCCCGCTTTTCTTCCGTTGAAACCAAAATGGTGCGAAAATGTGGGGATTCGCGCTGTGGGACGTGCGACTGTATCGTGGAAAGTAACAAAATAATATTAAAATGTGGAAAGGAATTAAAACCTAATGCCGACATGAACTGCAAATTGGAAAATCTCATTTATTGCGCCATTTGTCTGACTTGTAATGAAAACTACATCCGGCAAACCGGAAGACTAATAGCGCGCGTAAGTGTGTATAAACAACAAATAAGGGATCCCACGGTACGTAATACACCGAGCTGCGAACAGTTCGCAACATGCGGAAGGGGGAAATTTAAAATATTTCACTTCTTCAAAATGTGGACTGAAGAACAAGCAGTGTGAATAGCCAAAGAAGATTTCTTTATAAGACTGCTCAATCCAAAACCACTATCTTGTAACGTCACAATGACATCATAGGTAACAATAGTATCTCAACAACATGTATTCTGTCTGAAGAGCCTGCAAAGGCGAAAGCGCTTACAGAAATTAAAGAAGAAAATTAAAATTATGAATTGTGACGTTTTGAACTCTCTCTCAATATATAATCATCTGTACCAAGCTTAACTTTAACTTAAGACATATATATATATATGTGTTATATATATATATATATATATATATATATATATATATATATATATATATATATATGTGTGTGTGTGTGTGTGTGTGTGTGTGTGTGTGTGTGCGCGCGCGCGTGCGTGTGTGTGTGTGTGTGTGTGTGTGTGTGTGTGTGCGTATGACACCTGAATAATTCGTGTGTATAGTAAGGGAAATGACTCTTACATGTATGTTTTCTAATAATTTTATAGTCGGGACATAAGAATAGTCGGTTTGCTTTCAATGGGATCTAGTGTTTTGATTAATATTTGACATTTTTTTATGTCTTTCATTTCATTGTTTAATTCTTATTTTTTTCATTTGTTGATTTAAACATATTTTATTGATAAAACAAATGGATTAGACACAAGTTCTTACAACTTACTAGGTCTTCTCCAGATAATACAGTAAATAAATAATCTAACACATGATGACATAGTTTACATACAATTCGTATGCTATACACACACACACACACACACATACATACATACATACATACATACACATAAATACATACATACATATACATATTGTACAGAGAGAGAGAGAGAGAGAGAGAGAGAGAGAGGGAGAGAGGGAGAGAGAGAGAGAAAGAGAGAGAGAGAGAGAATCTGGATGATATGGTTGTCCTTAGATGGATTAGAACCTTTTTGATGCTTTTATAAATGACTGAACGGCCGGCACAATTGGACATTGGTCTCATATGGAAGAGGAAAACTTACATAATTACCTGGGTGAATACCCATAGTCATGAGAATATCGGAATCGCAATTCGTGAGTTTGAGTGTTGTGAACATGCTAGAAAGCAGTGATATGCATATTCAATGCCGTCAACACATTGACAGACAAGTGAGGGATAAATCCCTACCCGAAATAAATCATTATTAAGAGCACTACAACCGTGCTTAATTTGTGCTAACTGCACCGATAAATATCGGTTTCCAACATTCAAATATTTGGATAGAACAGGTGATATAGGTGATATTTTCAAATTGAATTCGGAGGTTGATGTAATATTTTTTACAGAATTATCAAGTAAGTTCAATAGGTTTATAGAGGAGGGGATAAATGACCTTTTAAATATGTTGTCACCTGTATATGATAGTTATGTGGGTTACAGAAATCATGGCTAAGGTCACCTCTACTCGGAGGAAGCATATTATGGATTTTGTAGACAGCAGAGAGTTTGAACCTTTCGCGCCTGGACCTAAGGGGTATCCAGCCAGTTTCGAGGTAAAATGATTCACGAGACGCTATAGACGTTAGTCCGGAAACAAGTCTCGCGGCTTCTAACTGGATCTTCTCCAAGGCATTTGACAATTCAATAGAGCAACCGTCCCAAACACGGGAAGCATATTGGAGCGTAGGTCTGAAAAAAGCAATATATATGGTGTTCAATGTATCCTTGCTGACTCTGTATTTTAATTGTTTTAATGCAGTTATTCTGGAAGATGCTGTTTTGATAAGATGGTGAATGTGACCATACCAGTTGCCGTTACTGTTGATAAAAACACTTAGGTGGCAATGAGAGTCAGAGAAACGAAGGGGTTCATTGTTACATTCTATATTTGGTCTGATATCATGTGATCTGGAAGAGATCAAAACAACTTTCGTCTTAGCAGGTTTAAACTGGATAAGTCTAATCACGGTCTTCATAGGATCAACAAGATCGTTAATGTAGAATAGAAATAGAAGAGGACCAAGAACAGTATGATTGCTGACGGTAGATCAGATAATTAGAGAACCAGGATAGTAAATCGTCTTCTATACCGTACTGCCGGAGTTTGAATAATAGTCCTTTATTCGAGACTTTATCAAAAGCCTTGGATAGGTCGCAGAACACAACACATGAGTATTATTTCTTTTCTATAGCAGACGTAATTTTGTGGAAAAGTTCTGTAAGTTGGTACACAGTTGAATGGTCTGGCAGAAATCCCGATAGATATGTATAAAAGGTATTCTTATTCGTGCAAAATGGTATACATATTTAAAAATGTACCTTTCCATTACCTTTGAAACGCAACTTAATAGCGAAATAGGCCTGTAGTTTAATGGAAGGTGGCGATCCTTTCTTAAATAAACGTGAGCTGTTTTCCATTCGGCAGGAAAGGAACATTCAAGAATTAAACGATTAAAAAGTAGTGCAAGAGTAGATGACAACGCACTCGTTTCATTTGTTATAGTTACACAAAGAAGTCAAAACAAATGCTAAAGAATAAGAATTGTTGGACAATCAGGACTTTCAAATATGGGACAATTTGGACATTTTGTTATTGTAAAAGGGACATTGACGCCTATATCAATAATTTATAAGTCATGATTTCAAGCCTCATCCAAAAGACCGTCCGGCAATATATAATTTTGTTGAAGATTGTACAGTTATATGCAAATGGAGTATAAAAGCACCAGTAATTATTTCTGATCTGTGAACTAGTTTGCCACGTGTAAATCAGTAACTAGGGTATAAATAGCAATATTGTGGTTGACGGATTGACAACAAATAATTCCATTGAAAAATGGAAATTGTAAATGTAGGGAAATTAACTTTTATTATGGAATGAACATGCAAAATATATCACAGATATATATATATATATATATATATATATATATATATATATATATATATATATATATATATATATATATATATATATATATATATATATATATATATATAATCAGAAAATAGCAATTAACAGAGTGAATAGAACTAGATTAGGTAAAAATTGAAACGTGTACAACTTTAAAATAAAATTTAGATATATTTTGTTTAAAATAATTACATCTATTTACAAACGAATTCATTTTTGTGGAAAATCTATATCCACGTAATTTCTGTTGAAAATTGAATGAGTACAACTTATTCTTAAAATATAGAAATATTAAACAAAACACAGAATTATACGTACGTAATAGTTCTTGCAAATATATTGAGAAAACACATTGCTGATCAGTAGAAACATTTTTCCTTCTTATAGTTCGATGCCTGAAAGCCTCATTTACAGATATTGCAGTCTCATTTTGAAGTCTTATTGATAGAAACGGTCGTCTTGAGCATTATGACTTTGGTATTATGTTTATAAGCACACACGCTTCGTATTTAGAAATTTTACTTATTATAGACACAAACGGGAATTTAGCAACTAAGCTTTACGACAAACGCGACGATTTCGGCTTTCCGTAGTAAATTTTCCACATTTAAGTAGTAATATCCCTCAGTCACCCGCATATTGAATTTATATTTCACAAATGATCCGGTATTCCAGCGCGTGTGCAACATGAAGATTTCATATACAGAGGTAAACTACTCACTGACAAATTATTGACACAGGGATATCGAAAATCGCGTTAAATGCCAACGCAAATTTTATGGTCGGTATAATAGTCTTGTTTTTCTCTGGGTGAAATGTTGAGTTGCCTTTTCGTTGGCGGTTGTTAAGACGTCTGTACCAATTGTGACAAGGGTTCACTCCTCACGTGTTTCATTGGACTTTACACATAAAAGACTCACGGCGGATGTGCCCGGTCGACAGAGGATGCTTACTCCTCTATGGCACCTGATCCCACATCTTGGTTTCAAGAGGTCCGTGTTGATCCATTTTTACCGGTTTTGTATCCATGTCCTGGACATTCTATTGATTTATTTTTTGGTATCTTAGATTTATTTTATATTAATAACCAATTGGTCGTTGCCACTGCTGGTGGACCGTTTGAGGCCCCGACGGTATACACAAACCTAATACTTCGGTACTAACTGAAAATCTTATACTAAAGTAATATTTCACACCGATAATACCATTAAAATTCTAAATTCTTCAAAAGCTAAGATAGTCATCTTTTTACATTCATTATTTTTAGATGGATTTGTTTAGTGCATTTAGATTTGAACCTTGTATGATACCACTTTTCCTTTAGAAAATCTGTTTTAAATTGTAGCTCAACTGATGGAGTCTAATTGACAGAAACGATCGTCTTGAGCATTATCACTTTGGTATTATGTTTATAATATTTGTCCTGGACATTCTATTGATTTATACTTTGGTATCTGAGATTTTTTATATTTACAATGTACAATGTACATGACAAAAGAAACTATCGGTTTTCCGGAAGTTAAATGGCTACTATTTTCCCCACATAATCAATTTAGGTTCCAGCAGTTTTATCTAACTCCTGTTTCGTGCGCTTGTTTAACACTGTATTTGTTGTAGACAACTAAAGATATGCTTAGAGAGCTTAATGGATCTGTCTATGTACGAAACATTGTAAAGTCAATGTTTCTCGCTCTATGATTTTTTTTATATTCTTTATAAAAGAATGACAATATGTACAGAGACAAAAACAAAGACACAGTATGTTAACATGTACAAGACATATACATATATACATACATACATTCATATTTACACACACACACACACACACACACACACACACACACATACACACATATATATATATATATATATATTGATCTTAAGCATATAGTGGACTACAGTCAGTTGATGCTGTTCATGTAGGACTACATTCAGTTGATGCTGTACATGTAGGACTACAGTCAGTTGATGCTGTACATGTAGGACTACAGTCAGTTGATGCTGTTCATGTAGGACTACAGTCAGTTGATGCTGTTCATGTAGGACTACAGTAAGTCGATGCTGTTCATGTAGGACTACAGTAAGTTGATGCTGTAGGCTTTAGTGACAATGTACATTGAAATCAACCAGTTATATACAAAATAAAAGGTATAGAATTTACACAAAATTTACAAATATAACCTTATGATAGACTTGATATTAAAGAACCAGAATTACACTGAAATTACTCACCATTCAAATCAAAGTTAGTTAAACTTGATACCTTGAAATAAACTTGGAATAGCAACATATGATCTGTAAGACCCCTGTTGTATTGAATACTAAGATATCTTAACATATGGTCATTTGGAAAGTAAAACTGTGTGTGTGTATGGGTTCAATATTAGAATGGATATTCGATATACCTGGATCCTTACCTACACTTTAAACGTTGTCAGATGTGAAAGACTGTTGACTTACGATCTCGATAATATGATCGTGCTTAATGGTGTTGTTATATGGACAACATCTGATGTCAATTTCTGTCTAAAACCATAATGGTGTTAACATGGTCACTAAACATGCAACAACGTAAGAAGAGAGAATCGCTTTATCACTTATCGGCGCACGCTTTAATTGATATTTACCCCGCGCACTAGCGAGGACGCAAAATATTCAAAAAAGTTGTTTTTACGTTGATGAACGTTTTGTGAAACCCTGGGAACATGGACATTTAGTAAAAAAGATATTATCGATGCATGGACTTATTTTGAACATTGAAATGAACAACTAGAAATTAAAATTTGAATGTTGGGATAAAACAAAACGTGGATGCATTCATGTGTTTAATGAAACTTTGGCGGAAAAAATAAGTAAGTAACTATTATTGTCGGATAACTAGAATTTAAAGTATGTATTTAGAGAGCCATAAAAAGTTTGAAAATGCATAAGAAAGTATTTATTTATCTATCACTTGATATGCATTTTTTTATTATCTTTGATTCATTTTCATCCATTTGGTTTTATTTTCATCCAATTTATCAAAATTTCCGTTACTTTACAATGTATCTACCTATTAATATAATTTAATAATTATTTTGATTTATTGTAAAAGCTATCAAGAAAACAATTTATGCATTCATTTCCTTATTTTACTTATCTATTGTGTAGTTTAATATATAATATGTTTTCTTCTCTTTTCATCTCCAGTATATTTTAAGGAAAATGTCGTGTTCATATCAAACTACCGGCCTCTATGTCATCTTAGCGTATCTTTCATTGGTCAAAGCTTTCCACTATCATTTGAACTTTGGAGCCTCTACCAATAACAAAGCGCAAACGAATGTTGACAATATTGCTTCAAATCTTAGACAACTTTCCAACCTCGGCTTTCGATGGGAAGCGAAGGAAGTAAAACAACTATCACAACCAATTTATCTTCATCACGCAGACTTTGCATATCATCCACAGCAAAGTTTGGCTCAAACCCTCAATGACATCACCGAGACCCATTTAACTTCCGTTAATGATGCAGTAGAAAACAGCATTAACAATGAAGCATATTATGGCGGGAACCTGTCAGGCGATCAAAATGCAATTCATAATCAAATTACGCATGTGAATGATATGTTTGAGCAACGAAATAATAACAATATGAAAGGAACACCTAAAGTAGGTCTAACAAGGAGTACACACAGTGATAGAAATGTACAGAACGTAAATGAGATATGGTCGACAGGACAAGTTCTCTCCGGGAAAGAGGACCCAAATTTGAATTTTGATATAAATGGTGTATCTAAGAATACTAGAAACAGGCCAAATAAAGTTTCAGACGACAAAGATTATTTACAACATTTGAATATAACTGATAATTCTACGCTATCGAATAATAATTTTCAAAAGGTACCTAATGTTACAATATATAGAAGAGAACCCCACGATTCCATAATAGCACTTGATTCTAAGGGAGAGAAGATTAAAAGTAAACACCTTGATGCCAGAAGTAGAAACAATATGGATACTTTACGTAGCGTTGTCGTGAAAAATAAAACAAAATATAAAACATCTGATCACATTATTGTTCAACATCCTCTTCGTAAAACCGATCCGCATGTGCTACCAGTTCATGAGTATGTAGCGAACTCTGATGTTGAAATACAGAGAGAACCAAAAGTACAACTTGATACCCCAAATTCAATGTTTAAAATAAAAAATCAAACCATTACTCAAAACTCTGTAAGTAAAGTAACAGAATCAAAAGATGGTATAAAGGATTTGAAGCCAACAAAGAGAATTACAAAAGTTGAATCCAAAAATTCTAACAAGACGATAATAGAGGAAAAATCAATGAATTCCAAAAAGATAAACAAAATTGCAAAAGAATTATCGAAAAATTCCATCAAGACAAATGAAAAAACAAAAGATGATACCAAGAATTCTAAAGTGAAAAGTTCTAAAAAGGAAATGAACAATACAAGAGATGATTTCAAAAAGGCGAGGAAGACTGTCAAAAATCCAACATATGATTCGAGAAATTCCAAAAAAACAAAATCTTATACAAAAGAGAATTTAAAGGTTCCTAAAGCGACAAAAACGACTATCCAAACTACAACAGACGACTCAAACAATGCCCAAAAGACTATTAAAAATGCAAAATTTGATTCGAAAATTTCTAAAAAGCCCATTAGAAGTATAACAGATAACTTCAACAAGTCAAAACGTACAATAAAAATTGCAACAAATGATCCGAAAAATTCTAAAAAGGCAGATAAACATACAAAAGAAGATTCGAAAAATTCCAAAAACCCACAAATCATTAAGACTTCAGATACCAAGAATTCTAAAAAGATAACCAAAGATGTAAATTCCAAAAACACAAAATCTTATACAAAAGAGAACATAAAGGTTCCTAAAGCGACAAAAACGACTATCCAAATTACAACAGACGACTCCAAAAATGTCCAAAAGACTATTAAAAATGCAAAAGTTGATTCGAAAATTTCTAAAAAGCCCATTAGAAGTACAACAGATGACTTCAACAAGTCAAAACGTACAATAAAAATTGCAACAAATGATCCGAAAAATTCTAAAAAGGCAGATAAACATACAAAAGAAGATTCGAAAAATTTCCAAAAAACACACAAGTTATTAAGACTTCAGATACCAAGAATTCTAAAAAGATAACCAAAGATGTAAATTCCAAAAAAAATGTTTCTTGATTGTGTGATCAAAATCTTATACAAAAGAGAACTTAAAGGTTCATAAGCGACAAAAACGACTATCCAAATTACAACAGACGACTCCAAAAATGTCCAAAAGACTATTAAAAATGCAAAAGTTGATTCGAAAATTTCTAAAAAGCCCATTAGAAGTACAACAGATGACTTCAACAAGTCAAAACGTACAATAAAAATTGCAACAAATGATCCGAAAAATTCTAAAAAGGCAGATAAACATACAAAAGAAGATTCGAAAAATTCCAAAAACACACAAGTTATTAAGACTTCAGATACCAAGAATTCTAAAAAGATAACCAAAGATGTAAATTCCAAAAAATCAAAATCTTATACAAAAGAGAACTTAAAGGTTCCTAAAGCGACAAAAACGACTATCCAAATTACAACAGACGACTCCAAAAATGTCCAAAAGACTATTAAAAATGCAAAAGTTGATTCGAAAATTTCTAAAAAGCCCATTAGAAGTACAACAGATGACTTCAACAAGTCAAAACGTACAATAAAAATTGCAACAAATGATCCGAAAAATTCTAAAAAGGCAGATAAACATACAAAAGAAGATTCGAAAAATTCCAAAAACACACAAGTCATTAGGACTTCAGATACCAAGAATTCTAAAAAGATAACCAAAGATGTAAATGAAGATTGGAAAAGTGATAAAAATGTAAAGGATAATGTACAAAATTCTTCAAAAGCAATCAAATCTGCAACAGATGATTTTAAAAATTCAGCAAATGAAATACAAACAACAAAAAAGTCATCGAAGAAAAAAAGTTCTGGTTCATTTAAAGTGAATTTACCACAATTGACCCATCCATTTCCTTTTGACTCGAAATTTTACGACAAAGTGTGGGCCAAGACGGGTAAAACTCCCCAGATGGAAACACTTAGTATAGACAATATAATTGCAATTCCTCTTAGCGAAATGAAAAAACATGCGTTGATCGGACGTTCTAATGAATCCTTGGTGACCACTGCCGTACCTGATACATTAAAAAGGAAAACGTTTTCTCCACTTGGTGCAAATGTCATCACCGAAGCAACAACACAATACGAGGCAGAACACGAAATTGACTTAATTGGTATAAACAATGATGATCATGTAGACGCTTTGATTAATGAAGTTGACGTGGTTATGGATAAACTGAGCACTGACACAGAAACTTCCTCAATGCCGTTGCCCTACAGCAAGGAAACAACGTTCACGGTTAACCATGTAACACAAAGCACGGTGTTTGACCAGGAAAAATATACGAGTCCATGGGAAAACGATAATGATTCGAGCAACCGTACTATAAATAGATTAAAGACTTCAACTGTGGTGCCGCTGGAACTTACTGGTAACCAGGTGATAAATGTAACCGGAAACTATAATGAAATTGAACAGTTCAGTAAGCTGATGGAAAACAAATCTAAAAACATTGAAAATATGTCAGGTATTGTGACGGATACATCAAAAAAAATTTCAAGTGTGTCTGAAATTGATAAAAGTACAGAACAAACAGCAGATCTAATTCCAACCACTACTGAATCTAGTGTCACCTCTGAATATCAAAATACCAGAATTGTTTCCAAAACAAAGTCTGCAGTTAGTGTGAACAAATCGAAGAAAACAATTATTAAACATTTGCAGGTCCTCAGGACAAAACCAAAAGCAAGCATCGTAAAATTTATAAGAAACGTGCCATATGCTAATGGGGCGAATACTGATTCAATTACTCTCAAAGTATCGAATCCAAAGCAAGGCAAAAACGAGAACTTGGTTACAGGTATTAACAAAAATACTTATACTTCAGAATCACAAAGTCTACGCGCTATGTCAAACAAAGTATTTGGGAAGGCAGTTGACTTAATGATTGATAATTACGATAAAATATCGGGCAACGGGTTCGAGTCCACGACTGCTTCACTGAAGCAAATGAGTGATTCGGTTAGTAAGTCTCTACATGGATCAAGATTGACGATATTGAGTAATACAATTGACAAAACACAACCGTCTTCAGATACATGGGATCTAGCAAAGGGGCAGAATGCTACTCCAGAATCATCGCATGATACGATACCTCCGATAATTGTGGTAAATGATAATGATGTCAAGTTAAGTGACAATAACAAGAGACCACGTAAATTGAACACGAGTTTTACACATCCATACGGTGCAAGCAATGAACTTCTGGCAAAAGATAAAAAAGGCTCCTTGTCACGTGATACTGGAAAAGTCTTAGCTTCAGCATTTGACACCCAACTTAGTTCAATTAAGAAAAAGGTAGCACCTGTTTCCTCACTGAGTGAAAATAGTTTGAGTACAAAACAGGATGTCAGGTATTCTTTATCTTCGAAAAATCCCTTGGTCGAATGGCTAGCACAGAAAGCCAAACATTCTGAAGCAGAGAGTAAAATATCTAAGCAAAATATTCTACCAAAAATGTTACAAACAAACCGTAGTCCTCACATTGATGGACATTTGACACATCTCGGAAGCAGAAAGCTGTTTGGCGCGAGATATAATGTATCTGAACCAGGTTTTAAAAGAAACTCGTCCTGTGGTAAAGAGTTTAATAAAGAAGAAATGATGCTGCTCGCAGCAAATGTACTTCGACTTCTGCTGTCAAACATAAAATTACAGCAGACACTTCAACAACTGCAGCAACAGCAAAATAACATGGCGCCAACAAGATATTTACTCATCCCAGTTGGTCAGGTGAAGGGGTATGTGACTGGAATCAAGGACAAGGAATATATCATCAGTCAGGATAATACTCTATATCCGACGTCTTACCATGGCAACAGAAACGCCGTAAAGTATCGTAAGAATCATAAAAGTAAACGATTTCCAGACAGACCCAAATATGAACCTGGGGCATATATGAAAAAGGGTAGTAGAATTCGGCGTGAAAATACGTTGGGATATCATTACAAATCCAGCAATACAGCCAATAAAAAGCGTAAGATAGGAATGCCAACATCGTCAAACCCATTGGATATACTAAAAAACATTATAACCACATACCATAAAAGTATGGACATTTTAAACCAAGGAGACAACACACTAAAACAGAATAGCAAATGAGTACCATTTTGATTGAACCAACCTTATTGGCTTTTACCAAATTTAGGGAGCCTATTTCCATATAGGTGTATTGATCTGTCTTTGTATTCATTGTTATACGGCTTGACGAAATATAACAAATGATCTGATTGTGATTACGGTCAAATATAAATCAAAAGTTTTGACAGTTCAAAAGGTTATTTCAACAAGAATGACTCATTAATGTAATCAGTTTCTTCATCAACTTTCATAGATTCGATTGCACGGATGCGAGCTCAATATATTCTGACTGTACCCCCTGTGACTTTTATAAATATCCCAGCTTGATTGCAAGTCTTATTCTCGTAAAGTATATTTCTATGTAAGATATTGCAGACTGCAAATTTATCTTGCGTCAGATATTAATATATTTTTGTTTAAAAATATCATTTACACATCAGTACTTTATTTAGTTTAAGTGATTTTTATTTTGCCAACTTCATTTTATTTACGTGTGTAACCGGTCAGCAGGGAATACTTTCGATTCAACATATTTGTGTATTGTATTCCGGAATTCCTAACGGTTAATCCTTTGATATCTCTACTTTTCATATCATGCCTGTAAATCAGATATTTCATCTAGCTGATATTATTTCATTTAGATCATTTCATTTGATCTTAATCGTGATCAGTCTATTTGTGTAATCAATAGTGAATTATTATTATATTTAATGTAAATAATCTATATATTATAATTGTTATGATAAATAAATACATTTGTATTTATGTGATCGAAATATTCTTATAATCCTGTATGTTTTGAGAATATAAAGTCAGGTACAGTGTCATATGTATATAGAAACAGTAAGGTGGAATTAATTATTTGCAAACGAATAATTGCCAAACTGAAGTGGTTCTGAAGTAATTTTCGCCACGTATATAGGAATTTAAAAATTCTGATGACTGTGAATATCACTTCTTTTGTTATTTACACCAATGTACGTAGTAATAAAGAATTTTTTTAAAACAAAACTTATGTCCGTTTAAGCTTTATCATATAAAGGTATATACTGTATTGCTTGTTATAACTTTAAAATCTTAATTGTTAATTTACAGAGCGCAAGGTTACGTCGTATATATTCAACTTTAATTAAGAAATAACAACAAAGTTAAACGAACGACTACGGACGGTGTATATATTATCTTTTTAGCTTTTTGTAGAACACTTATAATTGCAATGATATGGAGTATCAATATTTTCCACTAGTGTCCACCTCGTATCAAACACTTGCCTTTATTTGTTTACATTGTATATATATATTGATTGAATTAAAGAAGACAATAGGTATTATATTATATACTATTTCTTAAAACTCTACTACCTTATGTATGTAGTGTTATAGAAGTGGAGATCACCTTCTATTGTGACTAGATTTAATTTCTATATATTATTTTTATTATATTCATCAATTACCTAGAAGCTTTTTTCAGTGATATTTTCATCGATTTTACTGTATTTTGGTCGGCTTAATGAACAATACTATATTTTCCATTAAGCTAATCAAAATACAATCCCAAGCCACTAATGAAAATCTGATTTTCAATTCATTGTTTGATTGGAAACTCATCACATTTGCTAAGAAATGCTAATAAATGGTGATGCCGTGGTAAAACCTTTTGAACACACACTGTCGATATGACGTATCAAGAAGGGATTTTCGTGTGACGTATCAAGAAGGGATATCGAAAACTGCGTTTGATGTCAACGTTCCGCAAATTTTACGGGCGGTATAAATGTCTTGTTTGCGATTACTCTGTTTCACTGGGTGAAATGTTGAGTTGCCTTTTCGTTGGCGGTTGTTGAGACAACTGTACCAATTGTGACGAGGATTCGTCCCTTACGTATTTCGTTTGGACTTGACTGTGGACTCACGGCGGGTTTGACCGGTCGACAGGATATGCTTACTCCTCCATGGTACCTGATTCTACATCTTGATTTCCAGAGGTCTGTGTTTGTCCATTTTTGCCGGATTTGTATATGTGTCCTGGACATCCTTAAGATTTATACTTTGGTATTTGAGATGTTTTATATTATAACGCCGTATCGAATCTAAACAAAATGACTCCGCACAGACTTGTTCTGTCTCGACTAAAAAGCAGGCGATATTTTGTTCTGATGGAGTGGGTTTAAGTGGTCGAAGGCAGTGAACATGTTTAATGTATCTGGGTCAACAGTTAAAAAGTTTTTAAAAACAATCAGTGGCACTGGAGATACAGTACAGAAAATGAGCATCGAATTGGGCTAACTTTGATTTCGAAGCGAGTTTGCAGTCCCGGTCTATCGATAACTTTGGGGTATCAAGTGATGTATTTCAATCAAAACCACAGGGGCTCGGAAATCTTTTTAGAACATAATATTTTACTCCAGGCTCCAGTTTTCATTGAGCATATTGCGCTCTAAAAAGATTTCCGAGCCTCTGAGTCAAAACGTGGTTTGTTTACATTTCACAAGCCGTAGAGTAGCCTACATGTACAGAACAATGGGTAAATCTAGGGCCTAACGAAACTTGACTGAAACTTAACTGGAAAAATGTAATAAATAGAATATTTGACAATTGTTTATGAAAAACATGTTTATTATATCTAGTGAGGCAGGATAATACATATTTAACAATCGTGCTACGTACTAGTGTTAGATATGTATTGTCCTGCCTCACTCTATGTATATATATATATATATATATATATATATATATATATATATATATATAAATATATATATATATATATATATATATATATATATATATATATATATATATATATATCTTTATATATATATATAATTCTTTTCGATACACATTTTGTTTGGTTGCTAAGATCCAATATGTAATTCTGCATACTCAAAAAGTTATATTAATTCCATGATTAGATAAAATTCGTCAAAACTATTTTATATTTTAAATCGTTTTCTTTAATGGTCGACTAGTTTACAATAACATTAATTTCTGGAAGAGGTTAATTAATGACAGTTTAACGAAAAACAATGATGAATAGTATATAATAAGATTCAAATGATTACGAAATATTTTAACGGTAAGATATAAATTCAAAGTTGAAAATATTGGTTTGTTGAATGTGTAAAAATGTTATGAGTATAATCAGTTTCTGAAATCACAGGTGTCGATGCAAATGATAAGTTATTAAAAACTATTTTCCAATTTTTATTTCCTCACTTATTCCTGTCTTAAGTTCGTTAAAAGTATACAAGCTGTCAATATGGATTTTAGTTTGTATTAAGTTTCAAATATTGGACGATTTCTACAAATACAAATGTTTTAAAATATCCTCGTTGAAAAAGACTGTATTTGTGAAATGAAATAGACATTTGTATTCTTGTGTGGATGGTAGGAGTACCAATCGTCGGTGTAAGCAATATATACATGATATGTTAAAATTGACTTCGACAAATATCATTTTAGTCTTTTAATCAAAGTTATGGTCTAAGCGTGGAATATATATCAAAATGGCAGTCTGCATATCTTTAAATTGTGCGTAAAGAAGCCCCATGATAGCTGAAATGTTATTGTAACAAGGAAAAGACCACGTTCATTGATCATAACATAATGTATCTGCCGCGTGACAAGCCATATTACTGACACGCATTAGCTATTCCTGTTTACGGCCTCCAGTGCTATATCCGGCGCTCAATAAGACCCATGTCTTGTAGTAATAACAGCAAAGCCGTGTCGCCACCTCAGTAATGGATATTTATGCTATCTATTTACGCGTATACAGTGCACTCTTAATAATATGTCGCACTTAAATATGTGTTTTGAGCCTTAATGAATTGTCATTTTCACATGTCTTGTCAAATATTAACTGTAATAATTAGTGCAATGTGATAATTATACCTGTATTTCGTGTGCAGTTTATCAATATGACTATTACGGTATTTTGTATCTGAAAAATAAACTCATAATGTTGTTTTAAACATAGTAATTAATTCAAACAAACGTTAATATTGGCCTGTTTTATATAAAATTAAAACGTTTTCAAAATGTTATGATATTAATTAACTGAATGGGTAAAACGACTACTGATAACATATTTCTTCGTTAAAAAGATAAATTTCCTATGATAAGAACAAACTTTTTTATAGCTTCATGCTCGACCTATATCTAAGAGTTTCATCAATATATGGTTAAAAATATAGATGAAGTGATGCAGCACCATTAATATATCGCTGTATCTAATATTTTTTTGACACACACACATATTTGTATATATAGCTTCGTACTCGACTTATATACATATATACTTATTTAAGGAGCGTTGAAAACATAAAATGTCATGACGAGATATTAAAAGCAAAAACAGGCTGACATTTCTCAGTGATATATACAAAGTAACATAATATATTATGAAATTTTCATCACACAGACTTGCCAACCTTGAACAATTTTCATGGGGGAGAATTAAATTTTAGTAAGAATTAATGGGAAAATTAAAAAATTCCTGGGGGATTTTTTTAACAAAAATCATCAAAACTTTACATAAAAATTGGTGATTTTCCCTATTTATAGGGGATACTTGTCAAGTATGATAATATATCTAGAACTGTTATTATCTAATTTCAATAATTTTAAATTTGACTTATAAACATAAACTTATATAAAATATCTGTCTATCAATGAGTTTAAAATTAAATCATAATGATGACTTTTAATTCTAATTATTTCAGTTACGATACATACAATAATTCTGGTACGGTATATATTTTCTCTTACAGAAATAATTAAAAACAGGTAAAATTGAAACAAAATTCAGGTAAAACATAGTATAGTATAGTTTATTTACCTTAAGTCGTTTGGCTCATCTGCATGGAATGAATTACAAATAAATATTATATATATTTGAAATATATACAAGAATATAAGCACATGGATAACATCAATGTAACATATACAAATGGTTTTAACCGTAACTGAACAGTAAAAAAAGAAGAAAAAAGAGGACAGTCATGAAGTTAACACCATCATATTTGTCTTCGTTTAAAGGATTAGGATACAGGTAACGTTGAGCTGAAAATCAGTCTGTGTCTATCAAAACACTTCTTATCACTACAACAATACCTATTGTATTCAAGTTGTTTGTATAACCGGAATATTTATTTTATAAATGTTGGCGTAGCTTGAAGACACCGGTATATCTCGTATCATGTCTCAATTGATTGGAGTTATCTTTCATATTCCGATAAGAGATAATTTGCAGTACCCAGTGAATTCACGAAAACTGATTAATTGAAAATTGCAGTTATTCGAAGATCATTTTGAGTTGGATGGTAACTAAACGTAGTGACTGACGTCATCTCGTAAAATTGAGAAGTAATATATAAAAATCTCAGGTACCACATTTTCATGATGTCCTGGATACATATACAAATCTGGTAAAAATTGGAGAAAAACGGACCTCTGGAAAACAAGAGGTTTGATCAGGTGTCATGGAGAAGTAAGCATCTCCTGTTGACCAGTTACATCTGCCGTGAGTCGACAGCCAAATCCAAGTAACATTGGAAAACATATTTGATTACAGATTCTAATTTGGAGGATAAACATTTTATTTTCCGGACAGTATATGTTTTGGTGATTACCGGCTTCTTCAAACATAAATAAACCGGAGTAAGTGTAGGCACGTTAAAGAATCCTCACTGCTCCATGGCAGAACGTGCCACACATAGGCCAAACTTTGAAGCCCTTCACCGGCATTTGGTGACGTCTCCATATGAGTGAAAGATTCTTGAGTGGAACGTTATACAACAACAACAATATCGAACAAAAATACGCAGAATTAAAGCTGTCATTTCAACTTTTAAATACTTTTCAATTTTGAAGAAAATTTGAAACACCTTCAACTTATTTCCTCTACGGACAGACTTTTTTGATATATGCTATCAATAGAAATCAAATCCGCTTGTGCATGTTGAACGACCTGCACTCCTAAATTATGACAGATGACATGTAATCATATTTATACACCACAATGATAGCCAATACATTCACTGAAATCATAGCCAATACATATACTGTAATCCTCGTCATAAAAATTCCCGTATAATTTTACATCCAAGACTTCAATTAAGATACGGTATAAAAAGAGTAAAATACTTAATTTCCCATTCGTTATCTTAGTATTCGTAAAAATATTTATTTTGATCGTAAAAATAGATAGAATTCTACTATTAAATTGCACCTTTTTCGTTATGTTCTTTGTATCACACATTCTGATGTAAAATGAGTAATTTGGTTGCAGACCAGATAGATAGATTACTCCTCCTATTTTTACAAAGATGATAACAATAAACTCTATTAGGGACTATCGCTAGGAATATTACAATCAAACTGTTTGAACCAAATGTATTTCCGAGTTGACTTTCCGCTGTCCTCAATTGGTTATTTTTCGAAGTGTGCTAATACAAATCATTACTGATTATCTGTGCTCCGTTTGTTTATAACTTTACAATATTATCAGTTAATATTGGATATTCTTGCATTCAAAGTTGTTATTATTACGTTAGTGACTGTATACTAGCCGACAAATGTCCAGGCAGAGCAAAGTGACTTTGTTGATATCAATATTTATTTTCGAGTTATGATCAAACTTCATTACTTCACACGTTACGAAAGTAACAATTGGAATATTGTAAAACCTTTTTCGTATTTTTTCTTTTATTCAAAATATAAAAACTGTATAAAAGTTTAAATTACAGCTTTAGAATAATATGAATTACAAAACAACAAATAATTTGAGAGTTTTCTACATGTAGTTCTTATAGTTAATATATATTAAGGCAAAATCAGCATACCAGAAGCTATAACTCTGTTTACCCCAGCGTGAGTCTAAATAGACCCTTTTTTAGTTGTTGAATTTCGTTCAGTTTTATGGAATAGTTTGTTCTCAGATTGCGTGACGTCAACAGAAATATGACCTAGGTAACTTCCGGTTTCGCCATGTCTACATTGACGACATTCAATTAACCGGAACTTATGTTGGACACATTCGATGAAGGTGTATAATATTATTACGAACCATGTCGGAACAGAATCATTCGGAAAAGGTCTATTGATGATATAATTTTTATGAAAATGCACCAATTAAATTAAATATTTATAAGTAATTTTAGCGATTTATATTGTATACCTAAACTTAACAAAACCCCATATAAGCAGAGGTACATAGCAGGATCCAGCAAATGTTCCACCAAACCTTTATCTTTACTCTTATCCAAGATACTAACACCCGTCAAGGAGAAACTTTTTTAATAATCAGTTGCTTATTCCAGAAGCGGTGTAAATAAGATGTGTATATTTGTAATGTTCGGGGAATTGGTCTTTCAACAAACTGTTGGCATTCCTATAGGAACCAATTGTTCCCCTTTATTGGCCGACCTGTTCCTTTATTCATACGAAGCAGACTTCATTCAGAAACTGCTGAATCAAAAGAAGAAAAAGTTAGCGGTGTCCTTTAATTTGATATTTTGATATATCGACGACGTTTTGCCAATTAATAATGAAAGTTTTCATACATATGTCAATGCGATATATACCAGCGAACTAAAAATTAAAGATACAAAATTGGCAACCAAGCTATACGACAAACGCGACAATTTCGGCTTTCCCATCGTAAACTTTCCATATTTAAGTAGTAATATAACTAAGTCACCTGCATATGGGGTTTATTTTTCACAAATGATCCAATATGCCAGGGCGTGTACAACATATGAAGATTTCATATACATAGGTAAACTACTCACTGAGAAGTTATTGACACAGGGCTATCGAAAACTGCGTTTAATGTCAACGTTCCGCAAATTTTACGGTCGGTATAATAGTCTTGTTTGCGTTTACTCTGTTTCACTAAGTGAAATGTTGAGTTGTCTTTTCGTTAGACGTCTGTTCTAATTGTGACGAGGATTCACTCCTCACGTAATTCATTGGACTTGACTGTGGATTCACGGCGGGTGTGACCGGTCGACAGGGCACTTGATCCCACCTCTTGGTTTCCAGAGGTCAGTGTTTGTCCATTTTTACGGGATTTGTATCTATGTCGCGGACATTCTATTGATTTATACTTTGGTATCTGAAATTTTGTGGACACTTAAAAATTCTTAACAACTTTTAGAAAATTTGAAGGCACACAATTTTTCTCAGATTCACAGTATCAAAACATACGACTTCTGTACACTTTACACAACAACTCCACATAAAAATTAAAAGAGAGACTTTTTAGCATCATAAACAACTATTTTTTCACTAAATGTGGTACCCGGAAATTTAAATATCTAGTGATTGGTTATCATGATAATAATTTTGTCAAACACCACTTTGATTCCACACATAAATACACTGAAGTTGATATAAAAAAGATGCTGGATTTTTTTAATAGACAATATATTTGTAATGTTCGGAGACGTGGTCTTTCAACAAACTGTCGGCATTCCTATGGGAACCAATTGTGCCCCTTTATTGGCTGATTTGTTCCTTTATTCATACGAAGCAGACTTCATTCAGAAACTGCTGAATCAAAAGAAGAAAAAGTGTTCTTTAATATGACATTTAGATATATCGTTTTTTAACTAATAATGACAATTTTCATACATATGTCAATGCGATATATCCCAGAGAACTAGAAATTAAAGATACAACAGAGTCAAGCACACACGCTTCATACTTAGACATTTTATTTACAATAGACCAGGCGGGAAATTAACAACTAAGCTATACGACAAACGCGATGATTTCGGCTTTCCCATCATAAATTTTTCACATTTAAGTAGTAATATCCCATAATCACCCGCATATGGAGTTTATATTTCAAAAATGATCCGGTATTCCAGGGCGTGTTCAACATATGAACATTTAATACACAGAGGTATACAACACACTAACAAATTATTGGCACAGGAATATCGAAAACCGCGTTTGATGTTAATGTTCAGCAAATTTTACGGTCGGTATAAAAGTCTTGTTTGCGATTACTTTGTTTCACAATGTGAAATATTGAGTTACCTGTTCGGTGGCGGTTGTTGAAATGTCTGTATTGGTTATAACGAGGGTGTGTTCCTCACGTATTTCATTTTAATTTTACTATGGACCCATGGCGGTTGTGACCGGTCGACATGGGATGCTTACATCTCTAAGGCATCGATTCCACCTTGATTTCAATAGAGACCGGGGTTACCAGATTTGTACCTATATCTTGGGCATCATAATGATTTATATTTTGGTATCTGAGATTTTTTATACTTATAAATGATATTGTACAGCAAATTAAATAAAAACATAAACAAGTAATAAAAAGATTAAGAAATAGCAAATAAACAAA
>BROG01000251.1:442500-457500 GCA_030159075.1 Atrina japonica | reverse complement strand
ACATATATATATATATATATACATATATATACACATATACATATATATATATATATATATACATACACATACATACACATACATACATACACATACACATATACATACATACATCATAACAAAGATATGAATCTTTTTACTACATTTTTCAAAACTCGACTTGAAGACACAAAGGGCCTGTTAGTCGTGAAAATAGAGACTTCTTTATATAATGTCGCAAGTTTGTTTCAGTTTCTACTTCTTTTTCAAATCGAGCAGTCATTTTATATTTAAATATACTGTATGCAATCAGTGAAATAAATTCATTTAAAAACAATGTTTTGTTATTTTTTTCCAAATAGAAACCTACAATGATGTGTTTCCATTTGATATCAAAATTCAGAATAATACCCAGAATATTCCAAATATTTTTAACAATTTTACAGTCAAAAATTAAATGTTTTGAGTTTTCAACAATATCGGTACAGTTGTTACACATTTCGTTTTGTACGAGTTTGATTTTCATGAGAAAAGAATTATTGCATAGTATATTATGCAATAGTTTATAGTTGAATTCAGATATTTTTTTGTCTTGTAATGAGGAAATTTTTACATGTATATATATTAGTCCACAGGTATTTATCTATTTTAAATTTCTCGAGATAGTGAAGATTGATGTAATGGAATTTGTGAACTTTTTCTTAAGAATATTTTTGTAAAAGAAAGAACATTTTTTCTCTAGAATATTATGAAATCCAGTATGAAATAAAAACGAGTATTTTTTTTTATATTTGGAATTAATAATTCATTTTTGCACAATTTACTCATTGCATTTTTTACAGCAGCTTTAATCATTTTGAATTCACATATCCAATTTGTTTTTTATTTTCCAACTTGTTAAGAATTTCATGCATTGGTTTAGCATTACCATTCGGACTGAATAGGTCTTTTATATAAAGAAAATCACTCTTCGACCAAGAAGAAAAGTATAAAGTTTTTTCCCTTATATTTAAATAAGCTATTATTCCAGATTGGTTGGGATAGAATATCAGTGGGAGATAATGATTCTAAATAAATATTTTGTTTACATTCGTTGAAGTTTTGAGAAGATTTCTTTATAGAACTGTGGAAGAGTATCTAAGATTTTATATTCTCGTATATCTTTTTCACTTGTTTTTAACAAATATTCCGGATATATTTTGTGTTTCTCTAAATGTCCTTTTATTATATCATACATAAAATTTTGTTTATTAAAAATTTTCGGTATCCATGTCGCTTTTAAAGATTTCAATTTAATTTCTATGTCTACTATATTTAAAACCCCCACTATTAACATCCCCTATCAATGTATTTCTTTTTATTCTGTCTGTTTTATTCCATAGGAAATTGAATATACTTGATCTGATTTTTTTAACAAGGTTTTGATCTGGTAAGGGTAGTATTGATGCTGTATAAATAAATTTGGATATGGCCAGTGTGTTTACAATGCAGGTTTTTGCCAAAGAGTGTTAGTTTCCTTTTTTTTTTCCAATTTTCAAATAGTTTTTTTCCATGTCACTCACTGTTTTTGTCCAATTTTTATTATAGCATTCTAGTTTATCATGACCTAAATAAATACCTAGACATTTTATTGCTTTATTTTCTACCTCTATCTCGAATAAGTTTTGATAATTATTTTTTAACCCTCCCATTAGTATGCATTTAGTCTTATTTATGTTTATTTTTGAACCTGCAATATTACAAAAGGAATTTATCACTTTTAAAAGTCTTATCTAAGGAATCAATATTTTTTAAAACAAACAGTTAGATCATCTGCATGTTGAATAGTTTTAATTTCATTATGTCCTAATAATTTTATCCCTGATATATTGTTATTTTTCTCTTATTTAAGAGCTAGAATTTCTGCAACAAATAAGTATAAAATTGCCGAAATAGGACATCCTTGTCTAATTCCACGCGACATCTTACATGTTTTTGATATCCACCCGTTGTTTTTTAGTCGAAAAATAGGATTAGTGTATAAAATTTTAATCCAAGAGATAAAATTTTTGCCAAAATTAAATTTTTCTAGAACATGGAAAAGAAATTTCCCATTCAACGGAATCGAATGCTTTTTCGAAATCCAGAAAAAGTAATATCCCTGATCATTATTATAATCACATTGATCAAATACATCTAGTAATAGGCGCGCATTTTCTCCAATTTGACGACCTTTAATATATGCAGATTGCTGCTTTCCTATAAGGCTGTTTATTACTTTCTGGAGCCTGCGTGCGAAGACAAAAGCTATGATTTTATAGTCAGTATTTGTTAGACTTAAAGGTCTGTAATTTTTTAAGAGATTTTTATCACCTTTTTTTAAATATTAGGGTAATTATAGCTAAACGTTGTGAAAAACTCATTTTCTTTTTCTTGATATATATAAATAATAACTTTGTAGAATAGGGGTTCTATAAGTTCCCAAAAACACTGATAAAATTCTGCAGTGAGTCCATCTATTCCAGGACTTTTGCCCCTTTTCATATCAAAGACTGCATTTTTTATTTCCATTCTCGTAGGTAATTTATCACAAAATTCTTTCATATTTTCGGAAATTTTCGGCGTCTCTACAGTGTCTATATAGTTTTTAATTTCATTCAGATTAATATCGTTTGTTTCGTATAATTTTGTATAATAATTGCACATTTCTTTTAAAATTCCATCGTTTCCGTTAATTATATTATTATCGTCCGATTTTAATTCGTTTATAACATTATTTTCTTGATGTTGTTTTTCTAATGAAAGAAAGAATTTAGTATTTTTCTCGCCCTCCTGTACCCATTTAGCTTTCGACCGTATTTGTGCACCCCTAGCTTTATCGTCATAGTACTTGTTTTATTTTAATTTTCTAATAGTCTTTTTTTATTCATGTCAATATTTACACTTTGATTCGTATCAATATCATCTAATTCTTTTTCCAAGTTTAATATATTCTTTTTGTCTTCTAATTGACTGGCTTTAGCAAATTGAATTGAAAATTCCCGAACTTTTATTTTATTTTAAAAAAATTCCCACATAGTTATGGGATCTTCATCTTCAAGGTGTTCTAAAATATATTTTATACCTTCCCTATATGTTTCATTTTTTAGATATTTTGCATTTATTTTCCAGTACCCTGGACCTTTTTTTCAAATCAAAAATATTAATTTTCAAATTCAAATACCGATGATCGGTCATACGTATATTTTTACCGTGTGTACCTGGTACACGTTTAACATCAATAGAATTAACTTCACATTCATTTTCAGAATTAGTAAAAATAAAATCTATTCTACTTTTTGGAGTATTCATCTCATTGCACCAGGTAAAACCCTTGAGATCATTATGTTTAGAAACCCATAAATCAATAAGATCATATTCAGATAGAAATGTTTTTAAACTTCTTTTGACTCTTTACATTTTCTTTATCAAAATTACAGTTAAAAATCTCCAAACAAATACATATTGTTTTTAAATTGTGCGTAATGCATTATTTGCGTAACACATATATATCTCTTTAGTTTTTCAATAAAATATAGTTTTGATTTCTCATCATTTGGAGCATATATATTTAAAAAAAGTGAAATATTTCATTTCAATTTTAACATTAAGAAGTAATATTCTCCCATCATTTGATCTATGTATATCTATAGGCTCAAAATCAAGTTTTTTGTCACAAAATACAGAGACTCCTCTGCTAAACTGTGAATCAGAAAATGTATGATAACATGGGCCCTCCCCATTTTGTTTCATATTTTTTAACTTTATTTTCTATGAAGTGTGTTTCCTGAACGAATATCAAATCAAATTTACTACTTTTTGAACCATTCATATAGTTTATTTCGTTTTTTCGTCAGAATTCAGCCCCCTAACATTTACTGAGGCGACATTTAACTGATTCATAGTTGCAAAGTGTAGATACGAAATAGTACTTATCTATATGTATACAAAAATTAGATCTAACTGATTCACAGTTGCAAACTGTAGATACGAAATAGTACATATCAATTAAATCTAGTTGATTCACAGTTGCAGAAGATAGATAAGCAATAGTACATATCTATATGTATACAAAAATTTAAATCTAACTGATTCACAGTTGCAAAATGTAGATACGAAATAGTACATATCTATATGTATACAAAAATTGAATCTAACTGATTCACAGTTACAAAATGCAGATACGAAATAGTACATATCTATTGTTTACAAAAATTAAAATCTTACTGATTCACCGTTTAGTAATGTAGATACGAAATAGTACATATCTATATGTTTACAAAAATTAAATCTAACCGATTCCCAGTTGCAAAATGTAGATACGAAATAGTGCATATCTATATGTATATCAAAAATTTAAATCTAACTGATTCACAGTTGCAAAATGTAGATACGAAAATAGTACATATCTATATGTTTACAAAAATTAAATCTAACTGATTCACAGTTGCAAAATGTAGACACGAAATAGTACATATCTATATGTTTACAAAAATTAAATCTAACCGATTCACAGTTGCAAAATGTAGATACGAAATAGTACATATCTATATGTTTACAAAATTAAATCTAACCGATTCACAGTTGCAAAATGTAGATACGAAATAGTACATATCTATATATATACAAAAATTAAATCTAGTTGATTCACAGTTACAAAATGTAGATACGAAATAGTACATATCTATATGTTTACAAAAATTAAATCTAACTGATTCACACAGTTGCAAAAGGTTGATACGAAAATAGTACATATCTATATGTATACAAAAATATAAATCCGATACTAAATACCGTAAATGTCCAATTGACAGTCCTGGTCCGTGTTCGACAGTACCGTAATGTATATAGTAAACATTAGGTTGGAGCATCTTGAGACTGAGATTGCTCAGAGTCTGTGCTCTCGATGTCGCTATCGTTATACCCTGACATAGTGTCAGTATCTGAGTTAGTGCGTATATTTCGTAACATAACCGCGATGTTTCTCTGACGAGATGTCTCTTTAGACTGTCGGGATTTTGGGCCGACTCCACTGATCACTCTTTTTCCGCTTTCTCACTTTTTTGGCTACTTTGCCGATGATAATACCAAGTGTGTTTGATCCCGGCCATCGCTTTTGATTTGTGTTAAGAGTACCATTACGATCGAGGCCAGATCCCCATTTATTGCCAAAAGAAGTTTCAACAAACGTTGTATTTTTTTTTGGCTGCCCGAAGTTTTTCCTTGAATAGGGGAACTTGTACACACTTATTTTCAATAATTTCTTCCATAACGGAAGTTTCAGTGGTGTCCCATTGTTCGTTTGTCTTTATTTTATCGCCTATTCGTTTGGCACTCAGGGCATCAGGAGCATCATTGATCCGTGCTGCCGCATCTAGATCTCCACATCTAAGAGATTTTGTATATTGGAAGGCGTGTTCTGCCGATTTATGGGTGACCCCATATACGTCTAAACTACATGGATAGAAGTTTGATAGTACATCACTTTCGCCGTTAAATGGCGTTTAAGGATTTTTGTTTTTCAAAGGCATCGCACACCTCCTCCCCTGGTTTGTGACCTGGTGTTTTACACACTTTACAACAGTCTTCATTTTGACAATGACTTCTTGTGTGATCTGTTTTCCAGCATTTTGTACACAGAAGGTCACGTTGAAGTTTCGGCTGACCATAGTGGTATATCCTACATTTTAGCCCTGCACATGAGTTCATTCTAGGGAGAGCTTTGCCTTCTTCTAGTGGT
This sequence comes from Atrina japonica, assembly GCA_030159075.1. NCBI lineage: Eukaryota > Metazoa > Mollusca > Bivalvia > Pterioida > Pinnidae > Atrina > Atrina japonica. The sequence goes on along the minus strand of BROG01000251.1, from coordinate 451,763 downwards.
TCTGTGTAGAAAAGCCTGTTTCCATTTAAAACACTGGTCATCCGTTTTGTGACGGGGTGTCGTATCTTTTCATATAAAATTTTACTGGTCAATTTCACATTTAGTTTTTCAAGCATTTCAAAAACTGCAGAATCGTCAACTGAAAGTGGTAGCCCACACAAACGGATTTTAAGTGTATTCTGTTTCAGGACTAGTGGCTCCCGAAGAATAAGGGTTTGTATCGAATAAAGATGCCGTTATGTCATTAATAACAAGACCCTCACTAAGAAGTTTGGTCCTAGCTTCTTTATTTTTTAAATAGATCCGCCAAAGGTTACGGTCCAACTGAAGACAGTGTAATTCGTCTCCTATTTGTTTGGTCACGCTTTCCATTATTTCAAAGTCAGTGACGCGTTTTTGATTGTTCATTTGTATGTCGCTGTTCCTCAGGTAGATCGGTTTAAAGGTCCGACTGATAGAAGTGTTATTTACAAAGTCCGCACTGTGTTCACCCATGTCTGAATAAGGCTGATGAGTGTTCACTCCAGTGTATAGTACAAATCCAAAAAGAAAATCCACAAAATTCTATTCGTATGTTCCGACAAATATAATATTATATAGCACAATATATACACAATATCAAAAAGTTATGTTCCATCGAAAAAATTCACAGCAAAGATGCCTATGAACTGCACAATTGGCCAAAAAACGAGAGAGCAAAAACATGCGTCCAGCATACTCCTCGTCACGTGGCGTGCACAACATATGAAGATTTCTTATACAGAGGTAAACTACTCACTGACAAATTATTGACACAGGGATATCGAAAACCGCGTTTAATGTCAACGTTCCGCAAATTTTACGGTCGGTATAATAGTCTTGTTTGCGACTACTCTGTTTCACTAAGTTAAATGTTAAGTTGCCTTTTCGTTGGCGGTTGTTGAGACGTCTGTACCAATTGTGACGAGGATACACTCCTCACTTGTTTCATTGGACTTGACTGTGGACTCACGGCGGGTGTGACCGGTCGACAGGGGATGCTTACTCTTCCATGGCACCTGATCCCACCTCTTGGTTTCCAGAGGTCCGTGTTTGTCCATTTTTACTGGATTTGTATCTATGTCCTGGACATTCTATTGATTTATACTTTGGTATCTGAAATTTTTATATTTTATTATATCTATAGTATTTACAACCACTGTGTCGTTGCCATTGCTAGTGGGTTGTTTAAGTTTCGAGGGTATACACACAGTTACTGATATTTCTAATTACATTATTTGGTACTAACGTCATATTTCGAACGGATACCACCATTTTCCATTTCTATACCTCACAAAACCTAAAATGGTAATTTGTTTTTAAGTAGTAACTCTTGCAATTTTTGACAATGCAATCAATAATATTTGTATATTGTGTTTGACTTTTATGTGACTCTTTTATCTTTCGGAATTGTTTATCTATTTTAAATCCGAGCTCGACTGATGAAGTCTTACAAACAGACAATTGTCTTAACTATTGGTTTTCTCTCTCTCTCTCTCTCTCTCTCTCTCTCTCTCTCTCTCTCTCTCTCTCTCTCTCTCTCTCTCTCTCTCCTTTTAAATATGTTTATTTTCAATACAATCTAACCCATGGTATATCTACCAATGACCCATAAAAACAGTATTAAAGGAAGTATTAAACGAGAGAGAAAGAAAGAAAATGAGAGACACAAAAAGCGAAAAGTCATGAATGGTATAATAGATTAGTACCAAGTGATATGAATGAATTCAATGAACGTCAAGTGCTTTTTAGTTATTGAAATATTTGCCGTTACTATATATGCAAACTCTTACCACACAAAAAGATATCACTTGTCGTCATATATGTGGCTGTATACACGTCATATATGTGGCTGTATACACTACATTTAACCGCTAAAACTTATAAATACATATGATACCAATACAATGTTTCCTTCACGAGTAAAATTTATATATATATATATTTCACTGAGGATCAATTTTGCTGTTTTCTATGTAAACAATATATTTCACCTGGGATTTAGCTAGAAATGAACGAGAAAGAATAATGCAAATCAATATTATTCGTTGACGACATACCTCGTGTTTGGTTAATTTTTTTAATTCCTCCGATCACGCAATCAGCAAATATTACCTACACGCGAACATTTCCACAACCAAAGTTACCATCTTAATCTTTTCATATTTACTTATTACATGTTTAATCAGAGCGATGGTCCGATATTTGTATTGTTCTAGATAGAATGCAATGCGTACTTCCCTCAAGACAAATTACAGTCATTATGTCAAAGATGGGACATCGTTTTGACGGCGTATTCACCATTTGGTTCACCGGGAAAACTAGATCGTCCGTACGTTAACTAATATTCAGTTCTCTTAGATAACACTATTTAAATTCGAAAATTTTCTAATGCTAAGATAGTCATTTTATTGCAGTGGTTACTCTTAGACGGATTTCGGCTATACTTTTAGAGATATTAATTTATCTTGTACGATACCACTTTCTCTTTAGTCTAATTGACAGAAACGATATCGTCTTGAGCATTATAACTTTGGTGTTATGTTTATAATACTTAGAATCACTAGGTCGTTGCCACTGCTGGTGAACCATTCGAGTCCCCGAGGGTATACATAAACCTAGTACCTGGTATTTCGGTACCAGCTGTTCATCTTATACTAAAGTAATATTTGGCACTGATAAACCATTTAAATTCGAAAATGTTCTAATGCTAAGATAGTCATTGCTTTTACAGTGGTTATTCTTAGACGGATTTCGGCTATACTCTTAGAGATATTATTACATTACTTTAATTTGTACATTTACTGTTGTAAATTTCATTGTAGAAACCTAAACATTTGAATTAAAAATATGTATTTGTAATATATCTCTCTCTTTCTGTCTCTCCCTCCCTCCCTCTCCATCTCTCTCTCTCTCTCTCTCTCTCTCTCTCTCTCTCTCTCTCTCTCTCTCTCTCTCTCTCTCTCTCTCTCTCTCTCTCTCTCTGTTATGATTACAAATTCTGCTTTAAAAATAATTTAACGTCATCAACTAGGAAAGAATACCATCGTCGTGATCTTCTTCAAGATCCTTTGGTCTATGAAATTTCCAAAAAGATAGGAAAGACCCCAGCACAGGTACATTTTTGTTTTCAACAATAAACGTTTCACGAAATTTAATATGCCTACAATTACTTATGATACATTCGTTTTTCGGGGTTCTTGTTTAATAAACCATTTCACTTAATATATAGGTAACAGATATGTTTTATTTTTATTTTAGGTTTTGCTTCGATTCCTTTTGCAAAAGAACTTTGCAATCATACCAAAAAGTTCTAATGTCCAGAGAATACAAGAAAACATTAATGTACGTATAACTTTCCGATTTGGATATTTCCCCGTTCTTCTCTTTATATATTATTTAATATAAAAAGTTTCAGATACCAAGGTATAAATCATTAAGATGTCCAGGATATAGGTACAAATCTGATAATAATGGACAAACACGGACCTCTTGAAATCAAGAGGTGGGATCAAGTGCCATAGAGGAGTAAGCACCCCCTGCCGACCGGTCACACCCGCCGTGAGTCCTCAGTCAAATTAAAATGAAACACGTGAGGAACGAATCCTCGTCACAATTGGTACAGACGTGTCAACAACTGCCTTCGAACAGGTAACTCAACATTTCACTTAGTGAAAGACAGAAGTCGCAAACAAGACTACTATACCGACCGTAAAATTTGCGGAGCGGTGACATCAAAGGCGGTTTTCCATATCCCTGTGTCAATAAATTGTCAGTGAGTAGTTTATCTCTGAATATGAAATGTTCATATGTTGAATATGTTCTCTCCTACAAATAATTTTATCATGGAAATGACGTTTTCTTGAACATTTCATTCCAAAAATATTCACTAATTCATTAATGTCTAATTTGATTTTTTTATCTTTATACATTTTTTGTTTTTAAGATTTTTAAATTTGAATTGGCTGCTGAAGATATGGAAAAGATTTCAAATATAAAACACTACGAACGAGATTTTACAATGAAAAGGTAGGTACCCTTTACATCAGATATAAATGTTTTGTCATAAACCTACAAGTATTACAATAGTAAGTGAAATAGTCAAAACTCTACTGTTATTATCCAATTCACAATACTGTACAGGGGGTAATAACTCGCGGTGTCAATATTCGTTATATTCACGGAGTTGACAAATTTTAATGTAATTATATATATATATATATATATATATATATATATATGTGTGTGTGTGTGTGTATATGTGTGTGTATATATGTGTGTGTGTGTGTGTATGTGTGTAAAAGGACCTGATCTTGGTGTAATTTATTACTGATCGCTTCAGAAGAGAGAAAATTACAACACGTGGAATTAAACTCGTGTACAGTACTTGGCGGATGGAGTAAGGTACTGATAATCATTCGGCTGACCCTACTCCCTTTTCGGTTATGACAAGCTTCATGGGGGGAAACGTTTTATTACACACTGAATACACGTAGGTATGCTGACGAGTAGGAACGATTACTCTTGCCAGTGTTATTTCAATGTAGTTGTGCTGTATTACTTAAACTTTAAACTCGTCCAGGTCAAAAAAGGGTTCACGAGACTCCACCCGCCAGGTTATATGGATTTCACTGTGGTAATTTACCGTTGTCTACCATTTTACAGGGGCATTAGCTTTTCATTTTTTTACATTCCTGTTTTCTACTTAGATTGATATACAATAACAAAAAAGGAGATATACAAAGGCATAAAACTTCTTACTTTTTTGTGAAAATTGCTTGAGAAACCCAAATTTGGCACTTTTTGCAATTTTCTCAAATTATTTAGGAATAAAAGTTCTTTTTATGCACGGGTATAGCTCTTATCTGTTATAGTGTATCAAGTACAAGTAGTAAAAGTAGAAAAAATAATCGATATTATTTTGTATACACTGCTAATTTCCCTTTTTTATTTGGTTAACCATCATCCCCAGAGAAAGGTAATATTTTGCACTGATCATAAGACAACATTGAAGATGGCTAATATAAAATAGAAACGAAAATCGGGAATATGTCAGCATGTGGTTCGACCATTGTACTTTCATATCTACTGGTCGCAGGTTCAAGCCAGTGTACGTAGTTTAAAGTTTGAAGTTGGTCAGTTTCCTTGCGGGAGGGCGGTACATCGTAACCCCAGAGGCTTTAATGCAACAATGAATCCGCCATCGTGTGATGGCAAATTGAGTAATGATAAACACCGTTAAAAGAAACAATGGAACGCGTGACAGTTTATTTTTAACTAAATGATATTACTATTCACCTTAGCATTGATACCACGTACAAGTCGTTTTGATAAATGTTACACATACATATACAATATCAGATAAAGATGAAGTCACATTAATTTTGACCTATGCTATGGATATGCAGCAAGGGCTTTCTTGAAGCCCTAATTTTCCTCATCAAGAAAGCCGTTAATTTCTCTTATAATACCGAGTAGTTTACAAAGAATCAGACACTACCTTTATTTCAGATTTGTGCATGACATATTGTCGGGGTTTGAAGCCAAAACCCTTTTCTTGAGACCTTTACCACCTGACAACTTTGAGTGGATTGTTTTAAGCACTAGAAAGAGTTTCTATGTAAACTTTATTTTCAGACGGGTGTGTAAATATAGAAGTATTCATAAATCATTTCACAAATGCCCTATCGTTGGTGATGAAGATGCCGTTATTTTTCTGCTGCTATTTATTTATTTCTGCTGCTCATCATGCAATCTTTATATAAATTATTTTAATCTTACAGAGGCAGAGGTCATCCGGAATATCCGTTTCATATTCCGTTCTAAATCCTAGAATAACATGATAGTTTTTACTGTATCTGTTACAAATAAAAACATTCTTACTTGTCTATTTGTTGGGTGTGCAAATATTTGATAACAACCTCTGAATTGATAACATAGGCTGGATCACTATACCACAGAGTAGTAATTATTCTCTGTGGTGTTGTACACTTCAAGCTGTCACATCCACTTTTAATGAACATTAATTTTAAAAAATAATAATAATGGTTTTAAAACACCATATATATATATATATATATATATATATATATATATATATATATATATATATAATATAATATATATATATATATATATATATATTCATTGTGCATGACATATATTCCTTAGATACAATGTCGATACAACCAATTCTTGTATATTTTAAGAGAAAGCAATATGGTATATAACCGAATGTTTATGAATGATATTCCATTTCAGAATTTTGAATATATTAACTCACTTTCCCAGTCTCTTTATCAAGATACTGCCGTGAATTATATCACCGTAGTAGTTCAATGAAGGTAAAATACAAACCCAACGTGTCTTGTCCACTACAATGAAAACTAATATTTAAATTAAAAAGTGTGAATTATCTCATTTTAATGAAAATAATCATCTTAATTGTACTATTACCTTAAATAAGTATATTTTGCATCTATAACTGTTTATAAAAGTTCTATATATAGCCGACTGAGAAATGTATGAAATATCTAATCTAATTTGTGTTGAGAATCAATCGCATGTAATTGAAACATTTGTCGTTAAATAACGATAAAATCATTGCTGTTGAAGCGATGATTTAAATTCAATCCTTTTGAATTGTTGATTTATATTTAGATATGTTCTGGGATTGCATCATGTCCATCGTGAATGTGAGTTATTTTGTAGACTGTGGTATTTTCATCGTCAATATTGTCTCTTGTCTCTGTTTCAAGTTCATCTAATAATGCAGGTGACAAATTTACAGATCCTTTCCCTTTCCCCCGGGACTTTGTTTTTCGTAAATTTCGTTTTCCCATCGAACGATGCATTCCGTGTATAGCATCTTGTTCTGAGCCCGAACTAGACTCTGTTGTTATGCTACTTCCGCTGTTACTTTCGCCTTTAAAAGACGATCTCTCAGAATAAAAACTAGATCGTAACTGTCGCAGAGCTGGACTATTAAGTAATTTTGGCCTCGTTACTTCATGGGTTGTAACATCTCTAATGCCTGTATTTTTAAAGTTTGGCTTGGAAGGCAAGTCTGGTTTTGCCAACTGTTTTGTATTATCACATAGTTTTTGATGTTTTAACAAATGTATTCTGTCTGTGTCTGGTATTGAATGGTCCGTGCTAAATTTTCCTGGACCTTCCACGGGTCGTACTCTCGTAATATTTTTCTGTATTTCTTCCACTATGTCAGAATTTAAAGTAGGATTTTGTTCTTGTTGAATGTTATTTGAAGTTTCAACATTATCAGACACAAAACGTTTGAATGCAGTTTCTCTGTCAGACGAAAAATCAGGAGAGGCGAACATACCTGAAATAGAACGAAGATATTTCAGCAAACATCAAACTTTTCTGTCTGCCTGAAAGTTATAGTCACAGATACAATATAAATCAAAACAGTGATCACTAAAACAAAAGAACCATAAGTAAGTCCATTAAAATACGACAAATTAGATATACAAATGGTCTCAACATGAAGAACAATTGCGAATCCAAAACGGGATGGGACAAGGTGTCCAGAAATGAGAAATTATACAAAACATCTACATTCAAATAGGCAATATATAAGAATAACAATGGCAGTTGAAAAAACAAACTTGTTTTCCTTACAACATAACAATATAGGGACTTAAAGATCATTTCAAGTAACTGTGATATAAGCTCTATTCTAATTGTTCAAATTTATCGGACCGACGTCTATCTGACACGTGTTTACACATGTACAATAGATATCATGTAGAAATATACCGGTAGCAGCATTATTTAAATTTGTTTCTTCCTGCTGTTTTCGGTTTCCTCCTGTAGATGGCGTTGACATTTCCGTACTGCTGCCTGACGCACCTTCCTTAAACTCACTTCCTGTCACCTGACCAACGAGTGGATCTTGCCTCTGGATTTGCAATTGCCTAAATATCTCCAGCTCTAGATGTGACCTATAAACAGATAAAGTACATTATAATCTTATCTGGTACTTTGTTCAGAAGCTGCATCTTAACCTTTTGAAAATATCGATAAGATTTTGTATTGAAATCTTATATGATAAAACACATCATATGCCTGCCTCAATATATTTGTACAAAATATTTGTTAATGTCCACACTTTATTTTGTATAGGAAAATCCTACTACATTTTCAATACGCTCTATAGCATATAACATTTCATTTCAATTTTTCTTACAATTCCGACTCACCAGGCCCGTTTTACTTCTGCTGAGCTACGCCACTCAACAATAAAACATAAATAATAAATTCATACAAATGTTATTAAATGTCCGACGTGAAGTAGTTCAATACAACAACAACATCAAAGAATGTTACATCACAAAACACTTTTTATTAACTAAAGTTATAACACGTGTTTCGCGTTACAAATGTTTGTAAAGCGAAACACAAGTTGCAGTATAAGTAAATAAAAACTAAAGAAACGTTTTTATTATGTAGCATTACGTATATATATATATATATATATAAGGAACCAAAGACAATCTATTAGCTATCACATAAGATAACGTTATTAATTTGTGTAATTAATAACGAATTTCGACATACAGATAACAGAAGTCAAAGCTGTTAATTTCAACAGCTAAATCTAGGTCTTATTTTCATAAGTCTTGTCTATAACTTATTTTTGTTTTTTAAAAATCTTTAATTTTGAAAACAAAATATGTTCTTTAACATACCGATTAATGCATACAAGTTATACCGCCGATTCTTTTTATGCTTTATTTCAAGTTTGATCGAAATGTAGAATCAATTGAAGTAAAACGTGTAATAACATAAAACATCTCAGATACACGGATTAGTATTAACCTGTTGAAATTTTAAATATTCCTCAAATTTTAGGGTCGGTATAATATCTTGTTTGCGATCGGTATAATATCTTGTTTGCGATTAAGTGAAATGTTGAGTTGCCTTTTCGTTGGCGGTTGTTGAGAGGTCTGTACCCATTGTGACGACGGTTCGTTCCTCACATATTTCATTTGGACTTGACTGTGGACTCACGGCGGGTGTGACCGGTCGACACGGATGCTTACTCCCCCCCCCCCCATGGCACCTGATTCCACCTCTTGATTTCCAGAGGTCCGTGTTTGTCAATGATTCTGTTGATTCTGTTGTATCTTTAATTTCTAATTCGCTGAGATATATCGGAACATATGTATGCAAATTGTCATTATTAATTGACAAAACGTCGTCGATATATCTAAATGTGAAAT